>OY755239.1:16119204-16719204 GCA_963576725.1 Azorinus chamasolen
TAACCAATTAATACAACAACTCAGATACACTGCTTTACCAATTAATACAACAACTCAGATACACTGCTTTATCAATTAATACAACAACTCAGATACATTGCTTAACCAATTAATACAACAACTCAGATACACTGCTTAACCAATTAATACAACAACTCAGATACACTGCTTTACCAATTAATACAACAACTCAGATACACTGCTTAACCAATTAATACAACAACTCAGATACACTGCTTAACCAATTAATACAACAACTCAGATACACTGCTTTATCAATTAATACAACAACTCAGATACATTGCTTAACCAATTAATACAACAACTCAGATACACTGCTTAACCAATTAATACAACAACTCAGATACACTGCCTAACCAATTAATACAACAACTCAGATACACTGCTTTACCAATTAATACAACAACTCAGATACACTGCTTAACCAATTAATACAACAACTCAGATACACTGCCTAACCAATTAATACAACAACTCAGATACACTGCTTTACCAATTAATACAACAACTCAGATGCACTGCTTAACCAATTAATACAACAACTCAGATACACTGCTTTACCAATTAATACAACAACTCAGATACACTGCTTAACCAATTAATACAACAACTCAGATACACTGCTTTACCAATTAATACAACAACTCAGATACACTGCTTTATCAATTAATACAACAACTCAGATACATTGCTTAACCAATTAATACAACAACTCAGATACACTGCTTAACCAATTAATACAACAACTCAGATACACTGCTTTACCAATTAATACAACAACTCAGATACACTGCTTAACCAATTAATACAACAACTCAGATACACTGCTTAACCAATTAATACAACAACTCAGATACACTGCTTTATCAATTAATACAACAACTCAGATACACTGCTTTATCAATTAATACAACAACTCAGATACATTGCTTAACCAATTAATACAACAACTCAGATACACTGCTTAACCAATTAATACAACAACTCAGAAACACTGCTTAACCAATTAATACAACAACTCAGATACACTGCTTAACCAATTAATACAACAACTCAGATACACTGCTTTATCAATTAATACAACAACTCAGATACATTGCTTAACCAATTAATACAACAACTCAGATACGCTGCTTAACCAATTAATACAACAACTCAGAAACACTGTTTTACCAATAGTAACTTACATCGTTTTATTTATGCTACCTTCTACTCCATACAAATGCTTTTATACGCCTTTGCAAACACAGCAGACCCAGATCAGACGGCTGCTGTGTTTGTTTTATTCAGGGCTTGCTGTGTATGCATATGATAAAATATAAATATCATTTTACAATTTCTGCCGAGGCCAAAATATTATGTGTTCGTGTCTTATCATAAGAATTAATCTAATTAATATTCACGATGGTACTGTTTCTTACAAGCCAAGCATTATTGTATAGATTCTGATCACCAGACTCTTTATCTGAAGTATACATCTGGACTTTTAAAAAAGGGGGTAGCTTAATGCAGGACAATGCTTATGCAAAAACGTTCCTATAGAAGCTTTCGGCATTACTTTTGTCCTGCATTAAGCAACCGCATGCTTATACAGATTACCGATTATATGGACGGATGAGCGAAAATGCACTGTATTTGCAAAAGCGCATTCGATTTGCATAAAGAATTACTCTTGTTTAAAATATGAATGCATGTACACAGCTAATTAGACAAACGGTCTCGTGAACTCCACAAAAACAACGTATAGAAAGGAAAGTTTATGTTCTCTGAGCTGTAATAGATCGGATCAGTCACGAACACAGCTAAAATTATATTCGAGACGCTGAGATCTATGCAGATAAACGCAAAAAGACCACCAAAAAGCCCCAGGAAAATGTATGAGGTATGTCGGAAAGAGGAATGCAAAAGTATATTAAATTACTGCAGAGAGTATTGAAAACTGCTGTACACTTTGGATGTTGCTAGTGACATGTTCGTGCAATGGCTTGTTGTAACAAAGAGAAGTATGATATTACGTCACTTTAACCATTTCACCGCCAATGTCGCATAAATGCACCACGGCAAATGGTGTAATCCCAGATCAGACGCTGCCTTTTCAAGCCGCCGTCTGATCAGGGGCTTCACTTTTTATCAATCTCTATTTCTATATCTTTTCTTTATAAATTTGCATTTATTTATCTAGTTTCCTTATTTTACCGAATTATTTAACAAAATTGATTTGCAGACGACAATTAGAAATTTGGCACCGAAAGAGTTAACAGTATTTCAGTGATGTCATGAAGTCTAGCTATTTACAGGTGGAGAAAGGTATTTCCGTGCATTGAACAAACTGCCATTAATTAATGACAAGCTCTAAGTACAGTTATGAGATTAAGAAGATGTGCGTTCTTTCTTTCCTGAATAATTGAAACACGTTTGCTGAAAGATGTGCTTAGTTTGACCCATAGTATATAACTTTTTTGAGTGCTATAATAGCACATTTAATTATTTACTCCAAAGACACATGTTTGAACACTGTTGCAGAAAATGTAGTAATGGTAACATTATTTCTCAAATAGATATCCATGGCGTAAAGTGTTAACTCGTGCGATACCGTTCCAAGGTGGTACTTCCATCTTCCCCCTAGTGTATGTTTGTTTTGTCTTTGTACGTCTCTATGTTTTTGATAGTTATGTACATTTGCTGTGTTTTCTTGTGTTGCTGTTCGGGAGGCTGTTTATTCTGTGTGTGGTGTTTCCTGCATAACTCATATTTGTACTTTTACGTTTCAAACTCATTTCTCCTATGTCTCCCTGTAATCCTAGTTCTCCGAAAATATCACATCTTTAATGATAACTTTAATAGAATAGAAGTCGGGCAGGCAGGTTTGAAAATGACACACGACGGTGCACAATAAGACCAGAAGCACAAATGAAATGCGCACTCGCACATGACCTTCATAAAATGTCCCTTGCCTGTTCAACACCAATATAACACTTAAAAAGATCAGGTAGAGCTAAATGATGTAGCCGATAAAGGAACCATACAAAAAAAATTGTTCAAAGCACACGAAGTATGAAACTGTTCCTCGCATGCTCAATACCGACCGATAGCATTGCTGTGCCATAAAACCAAAACTAAAACCCATTAAAACAAAAAAGCAAAACGTGACTATTTTCCCGCCATATGCGAATGCGTCATAACCTTTGCAAACAGTTTGGATCCAGAGCAGACGCAGGGTAACTTGACCTCTCCTCAGGATCTAAACTGTTTGACTCTGATTATATTTTTGAAAATAAATTAAAGAAAGCGTCACTTTGAAAAATGAAACAAACGATATTCTTAGCAGGTGAAATGTATTTAGCGCCGTTAACGAATCATTTACGAAATATGTTTTGCATGAGAAATTATTTGTTAAGCCCGCAAAATTATAAATCGTTTCTGTTGTTTTAGTTATGGTTATACATTATTAACTTTTCTTGCATAAGTGCCCGCATGGATTAGATGTGATGAAATAATTCACACGTCAGGCGCAGCAATCGGGATAATTGGATTTATGCAAATCAGATGACAATATACCCTGGAGGAGAATTTAAACATTTGTAGTAGCTACACATAACAAATTATATCGGATGTCTTGTGATGACTAAACTACTTTAACTAATAAAATAAACGGCGAGCTTAGAATCTCTCGCTCATTGTTCTAGGGCTACTATATTGCCCTGTTTCTTAAGGAAAGTGAATGGGGCGAATTATGAAATCTCAAAAAGGGCAAACTGACTTAACTTTTTACTTCATGAATATTTATGTAACAAACATGACATCGGTGAATATTGATAAGATTAATTTTATAATAGTACATGAAAACAGGAAGCTTTTGGCCGCCACGGCAGAAACTGTAGAACCATATATCATATCAAATCATATCATATGTCACTATCCTATCGTACTGTAGAATCATACGATATATATATATATATATCACTATCATATCGCACTGTAGAATCATACGATATATATATCACTATCATATCGTACTGTAGAATCATACGATATGCATCACCATCATATCGTACTGTAGAATCATACGATATATATCACTATCCTATCGTACTGTAGAATGATACGATATGTATCACTATCATATCGTACTGTAGAATCATACGATATATATCACTATCCTATCGTACTGTAGAATCATACGATATGCATCACCATCATATCGCACTGTAGAATCATATATCACTATCATATCGTACTGTAGAATCATACGATATATATCACTATCATATCGTACTGTAAAATCATACGATATATATCACTATCATATCGCACTGTAGAATCATACGATATATATCACTATCCTATCGTACTGTAGAATCATACGATATGCATCACCATCATATCGTAATGTAGAATCATACGATATATATCACTACCATATCGTACTGTAGAATCATACGATATATATCACTATCATATCGCACTGTAGAATCATACGATATATATCACTATCCTATCGTACTGTAGAATCATACGATATGCATCACCATCATATCGTACTGTAGAATCATACGATATATATCACCACCATATCGTACTGTAGAATCATACGATATATATCACTATCATATCGTACTGTAAAATCATACGATATATATCACTATCCTATCGTACTGTAGAATCATACGATATATATCACTATCATATCGTACTGTAGAATCATACGATATATACCACTATCCTACCGTACTGTAGAATCATACGATATATATCACTATCATATCGTACTGTAGAATCATACGATATATATCACTATCCTATCGTACTGTAGAATCATACGATATATATCACTATCATATCGTGCGCAAACAGAGTATATCCTGTAGTTGTTCAAGGGAAGTGTTTGACAGAAACTGTACGATCAGATCTATATAGTTATATAGTAAAACTTCTCTATAACGGCCACTAAATTACATCAAGTATTTTATGTTAAAGGGCAGGAGCGTTCTGTTTAACATTCACCTTGCTTTAGGCACCCACCTGCCCTAAAAAACCAACTAATTAACACAATTTAGTGACCGTTATAGAGGGGTTTCACTGTATTTATTAAGTTAATTATTAACGATATCTAAATACCGCTGACTCCTTAGAAAACCAAGGGGTTTACTTTAGCGGAATGAACTGACATGTATGCCATGTCCATATTGATTTAGAATCGGTTTCCAATTAAAACAATGAATATTAATCAAGTGTTTATAACAACGGCTGACACTGATCAGCTGAAAGTTAACCCTTTCCTTCATATAAACGTGTTTTCACGCATTTGCAAACAGAGTAGACCCAGATCAGACGGCTCCTATAGTTTTCTTTAAAACCTTACTTTTCGATAGTAATATAGTTTTCGAGTATTGGGTAATCTGTACGAAGATATTAACAGAATGCATATAGAATCAAGTTAGATTAAGTTGTTTTTAATGTTAGTAAAAAAGGAGTAACACGATACAAGATACAAGAAGCTTTTTTTTAGAGTCGGTTATGTAGAACATAATAACATTAGCTTTAAAGCTATTTTCCGACAAACAGAGCATAAAAGTAACAATCAGTAAATAAAAGAACAACACATAATATACCACATGCTGAACATTTGAAGAATATTGATGGTATAGTCTCAAGATTAGTAGTAGATAAAAAAAAATGTATAATAGGATAAACAGCATTTTCATCTGTAAATAAACAATCTTTTCCAAAATGTCCAAAAAATAAAAGTAGCGAAACACTTTACGAACAGTGGCCTCACAACATGCAGTATATAAAATGATGTAGATGGCTAAAACATAATATATTATCACAGACACTGATTATTTTGTAGGCCGTGTCTGTTCTTTTTTATCTTTCTTTTTTTGATGAATGAATGAATGAAATACTTTAACGAGGGTAGCTCAATTAGTCATAATAACTAATCTACCTTGAGGCCCTCAAACAAAATCATTTCATACAAAACGGCGTGAGATGCATCTGGATAACACATTTAAGACGTTTGGGCCATGGCAGAAACTGTAGAATCATACCTATTATATGTCTTAAGTAAACGGAGCAGACCCTCATCAGATGGCTCCTATAGGATCCGTCTGATCTGGGTCTATTATGTTTGCAAAAGGGTAGACAGGCGTGTTTATGGAGTAAATGGTTAAAACAACAGATGAGATAACCCCGCAAAAGCTGAAGGCCTTATTCTGGGGACTATGTTTTGTATAAAATACCTCCGAGAAATATTATTTTGCTACTGCATAACTCCACAGTCATAATTAATTTTTGACTATGAATTAATTTGAGACAATTTTTTCCGTTGCTTTAGGAAGTACTTTAATCGGTTTCTTTAGGATGAGATTCACATATGGATATGATACCGCACGTCAATTCCGTGTGTAGATCTGCATAGCTACGATTACGATAAATAGGTCATTAATTTCATTACATCTCACCTGATGCTACTAAGACTTTGGTGAACTCCATGGTTACATCAAAAATAACCTACTACAACTCATTGCTGCATGGAAAAGCACACTACGAAAACATCAAATTGTGCAAAACACAACAGCCCGCATCATAATCATATCACGCCAGTTATGAAGGAACGTTACTGGCTTTCGGTTCAACTTCGAATTGAATTCAACATTCTGAAACTTGCGTACAAAGCCATGCACAATGAATCCCACAAGTACATTTTCGACATGCTAAACGCGAGCAGGCCTCGCAGAGAGTCAGCAAGTAGTTAAGAGTCGTTGGTTGTACCAAGAAGCCGTATGGTAAATTACGGGGAGAGTAGTTTCGTGTATCCAGCTCCAAAACTTTGGAATGCTCTGTCGTCAGACATCAGAGATTCAAGCTCACTGGCATCTTTCAAGGATGTCTAAAACATGATTTGCTAGAACAATTTAGAACAATGGATAATTATCAATTATGATGACTGCTGCATGTGCCACACATTGTCAACTCTGCCACTCGCTTATGACAATGACTATGAGGACAGTTTCGAATCCCACTTTCGAACACAAGAGCTATCTTTGAAATATTCATAACGTTCTATGTATGGGGGGAAACACCGTGAAAAGTAATCTATAATCTTTTATGGAAGTATAGGGAACTCCCTTGCTGTTTGACATGCGGGTGTTGTGTCAGCAAGATTTCCCTGTCCAGTTACCAATGCCACGGGAGCACTGCTGCCATACATAACATCCTTGTATATAAGTTCCTTATTTTTGGCCCTACCGAGGAACTGTGTCATTTATTGTATGGGCAGTGGGCAGGTCAAACCTGTACGGTTCAAGGCAGCATTATGTGTCTCAATCAGTGTTAATTGGTCTGATAGTATTCCTTTGTCATTATCCTAAGGAATATGTTGTAGGAACATTATATGGAATACCCATGTCAGCTCTACTTTGGCTCAGTTTTATAAGGTTCTCATAATAGGGAATTTATCTCCCTTCAGTAATTTAAGGAAGTTCTTTGGATATACACTATTACAACTCCATTAAAATAAACAAGGGGGGGGGGATTTTAGTAAAATAACACGTATCCTTGGCGACAATAGCGCTATATAAAAGTGGTATGCTATTAATGTAATCCTTAATTTTGGAGAACGCAAACGACTTTCTAAATTGCATAACTCATTGACGTGAATGCCGATATATTAAGTTCGATTTCTGAATTAGACTGTTTATTTTATGCTGGATAAAGTCCTTGTGACGGTAGTTGTTGGGGTATAAAACGATCCTTTTCTAACATCTGCTTTATCAGAGTTTGAGCCTGCTTAAAATTTGGAGTCAGACACTTGAGTATGAACATAGACACTCAGACTCGGAAGCCTTACATAGGGCATACTTATTTGATGCATACAAATAGATTCTTTCTCTTTTTCGTTATATATAGAATGCAGATGTCTGGCTCTTGCACAGTATCAATAATTCTGTCATTTAGCCACTCGGTGAAAGCATAAAGTTTGCCTTTTCTTCATTTTTGAGTATCATATTTTCATTTAAGAGCCAGTCTGGACCTCTTAACGATTTTCAGTCACAATTCGCGGTGTTGTGTATAGTGTATGTTTCCACTTGTCACGGGTGTATGTCTTCTGTGATAATCGTCACGGAATTTATAATTCCCTTCAGCGGGTTTTCTCTTGCGGATTAATGGGGTATTTTGCCGTTGATGTTGCGTGGTCAAAGTCATCTTGTCTGGGCATTTCGTTTCTGTTATTTTCACGTTTCATTTCAAGACCATAAAAGTGTCTGGGTTGGTGTATTTTATCTTCGAACTCTATCCGAAGTTATTGTAACAACTTTTAAGTTGTAGAAAACGTAAGACACATGCTATTGAAATAGATAGTGTATTCGAATAAATACGTAGTTTCAAACCTAAAGCGTTCGAGAACGGTTCGCAAAAGCGGTCGTGAACTTGATTCTGAATAAAGTTAACAGATTTTTGTAATGACGCTATGTAGCGTAATGTCGACTTTTTTAACCATTTCAATGCAACATTTTCAGAGTGGCATACCTCATCAATGTTTAACTATAGACTCCACCAGGATGAACGACTGGAACTTGCCGGAAGATTTTCAATGACAAACAGTGCAGACCCTGATTGGAAGGTGTTTCTAATAGCTCTCTGATCTGGGTCTACATTGTTTGCAAATGGCTGTGCATACGTGTCCCACATTCAAAGGGATACTGATGTTCAGAGTCCATATTCAGAAACATACTTATTACAATATTCCTTAAGTGTATTTGTATATTTAAGTAGAAAAGCTAAATATGCTTAAGTATCTGCTTAACCCCGTACTTCATTCTCAGTGTTGTTATATTTTCTGGTCCTTCGGTGTCATTAGTTTTTATGGTATAAGCTTTGAAAATTGAATTCTGCTTAAGCCGGTGCTAGGGGGCGTGAGTAGTGTTGCACTTTTAACTACTACTCATGAACAGACTCAATAAAACCGAGTCTTTGGGCATTGCTACTTTTGTTTTCGAAGGATCACGAACTTTCAGAATATATTTGCACCGTACTAGATTACTAAAGTAGTTGCAAACTGTAACAAAATGCAATAACGGAGAAAAGAGATGCAACAAATAAGTTATAGCCATGGAATACCATATCGATCATACTAGTTTAATACATACGCATTTACATGAACACAAATCTGTACAGGGTTGTTGTTATCGTCATCACCAATTATGTCTTACTTACTCTATGACGATTCTGAGCTGATGATATGTTCAGTCTATATAAACTTAGAATTTACTTCTTAACGAGAACTGACCGGAATTGTATATGTTACGTGAGTGTATATAAAAACACATCTCTTGGAGTAAAGGAATAAAAGATATGCTCATCCAGCTTTACACAAACTGTTTCCATGGATATAAAAGGGACATATGTGGTTTTGTTATAAACAGAAAATTGCGTTCTTGTTCACAATTATTAAAATTATATTTTAAAACCTACAGTATTTCCAAGAAGTCTCGTGTTATATATTGCCTTTTAACAAACCCCATAAGTGCAAGTACACCGCTACTTGAACTAATACATGGCCATTGACTTTACGAGGGCTGCGAAAGAAAAACGTTAAGAGCATTTGCAAGTTGTTGAATCCAGATGAGACGCATAAAAACTGATAGTCTCTGCTTTCAGCTTATACTGGTATTGCATACGAAATTAAAACTTATAAATACAGAGCCACAGTTTTACTTAATGGGCATTTGCAAGGAGCTTGGATCCGAGATACTCGGCATCTCATCTGTATCCCATCTGTGTGCAAATGCGTCTAATGTCTTAGCGGGATAAGGGTTAATCACACCAATTATACACACTGTAGTTCGTTTGTTTAATTAGGGATATGGCAAATTGACGTTAATATGACATCTGAAACGAAACATATTCGACTTTGATTAAGTTGTGATATTTAACCTAAAGTCATTGTATAATATTCAGACTAATTGCATATATCTATCCAATTTATATTCTCTATACGGAAGGATTGTAACCTCCGTGACACAAGATAATACCTAATTTAGTAAATCAGATTGGAAATATTTAATATGAAAATTACCATTAGTCACTAGTACTATAAAGCATTCGTTGTGTGTCTTGGTTAACCCTTTACCTGGTTTAGTAAATCAGATCGGAAATATTTAGTATGAAAATTACCATTAGTCACTAGTACTATAAAGCATTCGTTGTGTGTCTTGATTAACCGTTTACCTGGTTAGCCGAGTAACTCGGCGTTTCATCAGATTCAAGCTGTTTGACACTTGGTTAATAGTTTTCAAAAGTTTGGTCGAATCGAAACCATATCAAACGTTAAGCGGGTACTAGTTTTAACAGCAGACCCAAGGTTAAAATGGCACTCTAAGTAGTCGTATTCAGTAAAAAAAACACCCTCTAAACCGGTCATTTAATTTAGTATAAATATTGGTTTTGGAGACAGATTGCTGCTTAATGCAGGGTAAGCTCCTCTAGGAGCGTTCTGCATGACTTTCGCCCTGTATTAAGCAGTAACCTGCCTAAAGTTTAGAGGTGTTTACTGTACTAATTTAAGTTAACATATATATATATATGTTCATCTTATACAGGGCAACTTCTTCACAAACTAATTCACATGTGTTTGATGTGATTATCCATAGGCACCTGTTGCAAATAACTTCTTCATGTGAATAAGACGAGGCTAGTTCCCCTGTGTTCTGTCGTTTTAAGTAACAAATGAACAGACGATATCGTGGTATTTAAATATTTTCTCTATGAACATGCACGTAAGAAAAATTTATGTATGAATATTAATTACATGATTTTTTTATAATGAGATGTGAAAATGCAGCAATATCAAGAAAAGACGGTAACTGTAGCATACCTCTATATTACTTCATAAGCCAACAGAGCTAATCCTGGTCAAACGGTTACTATGGGAGCTGTCTGATCTGGGTCTATTCTGTTTGCAAATGTGTTAAAAGGCGTATCTATGGATTTAGGTTCCATCTAAGTATATCATATAGCCTCTGGAATCAAGGCAGTAATTACATATAAGGACGAAGACCGAAACACTGAGGTAAATTTACCTCTGTCATTTCCAATGATGATTTCCATACAGACGGACACAACAGTTACTGGGCATGACCTTTGCTGACATAATGTATATACATTCAAAGGGCAATATCCGAAAGTATTGACCAAGTCCCAATATCAGCATCAAACACTCATGTACAGTATGACATAATTATGGAATAATTTAGATGCTGTTCTCAACTGGCAAAAGGCAAACTTTTTCCATATTATTACCATTAATAAGTATATCATTAGTCTGTGTATGTGTGGGATTGTTTTATATTGCGTACGTGTGTTTATGCGTGCGTGTGTGCGTGCTTTCCAATTTAGGATTCATATTTAAGCTGAAAACATGATACCGAAATAAAACCATAGCTTCGGAAAGACAATTTGTTAAATTACGATCGGCAAAATTTTATCTTACAAATGAGAACGTGTCAGTGATTTATGACTTGGAAAATCGGCAGCGACACATAATTAATACTTTGAGGTCAATAATCTGCACTTAAATCCTTATTCCTGCTGGAGAAAACATTATCTGCTCTACTTTGGTGCTCATGCAATACTGTCGTCTTCCTATTATGTCAAGGTTATGATAAACTATAGACCGAGAACCTAGCAGCTTGGAGCCTGATGAGACGCCGGGTTATCTGCAACCAAGGTGTTTGCAAATGCTTGTCGCGGGGGAAGGGATAGATATAAGAAAAAAGAAAGTGATCGTCGTAACATTTCAATGATGCATCTGTAAAAATATACTGGGTAATTAACGTGAAATGGAAAGGTTCTAAAATAGATCAAACATAGATTGAATACTACTGAGCATTTATGACGACGTTGCAATCATGTTTTACCTAGTAAATAAGACAAATATTAACAAGTTTGGTACCAATTAATTTTCGTCTAAAAACCATGTCGATTGCTTTAAGATTCAAATTCATCTTGATCCAAGCGGTTGGACCCTCGGTCAATAGTTTACCAAATGGTTGATGGAATCGGCAATAGTCACACTTGCACGAGAAGTAAATTTACGCAGACATTGTTGAGTAACTCGGCGTCTCACCAGGCTCCAAATTGTTTGTAACTGTGATATCTAATGGGTTTGAAAGACAGAACATTAAATTATGCAAACGAAACTTGTCATAGGCGACAAACTTTGCAGATGCCAATATTTGGCAACGAAAGAGTTAACGAATCACAACAGTTGGAAATCTTGGATACTTCGTTCAACAACTCATTTTACTCAATTTATTCCCGGACACTTCGGTAAACTGGTCTAAATTGGATTGTGGAATCCGTCCAATTTCCATCCGGATGGATTGCTGCAAAAAGCATACGCTGCTGAAAACTAACATTAAACGGTACAGGAAACATGAATACTTAATCAGCTGCTACATTAGTTCTCTGTCCCATCTAGGGTACAGGAAACATGAATACTTAATCAGCTGCTACATTAGTTCTCTGTCCCATCTAGGGTACAGGAAACATGAATACTTAATCAGCTGCTACATTAGTTCTCTGTCCCATCTAGGGTACAGGAAACATGAATACTTAATCAGCTGCTACATTAGTTCTCTGTCCCATCTAGGGTACAGGAAACATGAATACTTAATCAGCTGCTACATTAGTTCTCTGTCCCATCTAGGGTACAGGAAACATGAATACTTAATCAGCTGCTACATTAGTTCTCTGTCCCATCTAGGGTACAGGAAACATGAATACTTAATCAGCTGCTACATTAGTTCTCTGTCCCATCTAGGGTACAGGAAACATGAATACTTAATCAGCTGCTACATTAGTTCTCTGTCCCATCTAGGGTACAGGAAACATGAATACTTAATCAGCTGCTACATTAGTTCTCTGTCCCATCTAGGGTACAGGAAACATGAATACTTAATCAGCTGCTACATTAGTTCTCTGTCCCATCTAGGGTACAGGAAACATGAATACTTAATCAGCTGCTACATTAGTTCTCTGTCCCATCTAGGGTACAGGAAACATGAATACTTAATCAGCTGCTACATTAGTTCTCTGTCCCATCTAGGGTACAGGAAACATGAATACTTAATCAGCTGCTACATTAGTTCTCTGTCCCATCTAGGTCTTTATTGTTTACCAATGTTGACGGTGGGAGTAAATGGTTATGCCTTCCAATTCGTTCATTTGTATTTGACGATTTTTACAAAGTTTAGATTATCAAACCTCTAACACTTTACCATTACCTCATAGGCTATTTTTAGATCAAACCTCTTTGAATAAATCTACCGAAAAGGAGCATTTACTAGAGAAAAAAGAAAGAATTGTGTAGTTGTGAAACCATTGTGATAAATAGAGCATTTGCTCCTATGGAGCAAATGCTCTATTTATCACAATGGTTTCATAAAGTGACTTTTACAAAGGCGTAGAAAGGCGTATATATGGAGGAAAGGGATAAATGCGGGAAACGAATGTACTGATATTTGCATATAGTAGTGACCCTGGTCAGTTTCTGCACTATTTGTCATTCGAAATCATCTATCATAGTTGAGCCTTCATATACGGAACGAACTATACACTTGATGAACGATTCCCATCTAAAATATTCAGTATTTAACCCATTCCCTCATAGGCAATTTTTAGGCACAACCCCTTTGACTAAATCTACCGAAAAGGAGCATTTACTAGAGGAAAGCTTAGAATTATGTAGTGTTGAAACCATTGTGATTAATAGAGCGTTTGCGCCTATGGATGCGTCAAAAAGGCGTCTAAATGAGGGAGTGGGTCAAGGGTTAATATCACTTTGGTTACCCCTTTAAAACATTACGATTCATTCTAGATATTTATTAATGTCGTGAAAACAACTATTTAGTACTGAGAATATGCGCGGAGACCCGTACTATGCATGGAATTATTAGGTAAGCTGTAAGAAAACTGGTATGCCAATATTATTTGTAAATATTGGAAATATTTATAAGAAGTTCCAGAGATTATTAATGATGCTAGCAGCATTTCATATATAACATTGTCCGCTAATTTGAATGCGTATCGTAATGTAATCCTTTCTCTCATGAATATGCATGTAACGATATGTTCATTTACTGAATAATTGTAATGTCACATTAACAAGGAAACTTTTCACCATGGAAGAACCTGTGAAATGACATATTTAACGTTGCATAAGAAAACAGACCATACCATTGTCTTGGGCCGTCTGATCAGGGTTTATTCTGTTGGAAAAGGCATCAACAGGCGCCTCTATCAGGTACAGGGTCACGTGAAGACAATTTCAGAATGCACGATATTCACCGAAATTGCACAATGGCAAGGGACGTAGCTTCTACATTTGCGTAATTTTCGTTCTGTATTCCAATTAAAATGTGAAAATATGCTATTGCAATTTTTGCATATGCAAAATACAAAATTATTCATCAATATAATGTAGGGCAAACAACTCGTAACTCTTTATTCATTGAATATTGTATAATAAGAAATAATGTATTATGAATATTAATTAGCTTAATATTTATATGACAATGAACAAGAAAAGTGTTGGTGCTTGTAAAAACTATAGAATCAGACTGGACAAACTGGACAAACCCTATGCAGACGGCTCTAACGGCTGCAAACAGATTAAACCCGCATAAGGCAATCTTGAACCTGATCGGCTGTGTTTGCTTATAGATTAGATTCTACGGTTTCTGTCATGTTCAAACATTCCCCTATTCACAATGCAATGAATAAACTTCAGCTAATTGGTATTTATGATGTCAGTATGTTTTCACGAACAAACATAGGTTCGACTTGGTATAAAACTGCAGTATAGCACATTTTATTCGGTGCTAGTTACATTACCTCTTACCCAGACATAATTCCCCTTCCGTTGCTCTTCTCAAACTCTAACAAGGTCATATCTTACAATAACCAATGACGGTAGGTCAGCTGTCAGTTCCAATTTGTATTCTTTACGTATCCATTTTCTGTATAAAGGCTGTCTTGTGTCATAATGATTTTCAATTTGTTGCTTGGCATTCATATGGAATATGCCGACGAACGTTTATTTGCCAGCCGTTTTGAGAGGTTTTTGCATTATATCTTTCGCAGACAATGTCGCGTATGTTATTACATTTACAATTAATTCTGATCCAGGTGAGACGACGAGTAGCTCGGCTTCTCATCAGTAACCAATTTGAATTTATTTACTGTAGTGGTGTTTTTAAAAGAAACGATGAGAAACTTATAAACAGACGAATATTGTAGCAGAAAACAAATGTTGCAGATGACACATTTTGGCAGTAATAGAGGCATATTATTTTGTAAACATCAGATCAAATTCTTACATGTTGTAGTGTTTACTTACAAACTGTTCGAGTATGCATTTAAAAACCTTTCCACCTGCTGTCAGCCAACTTTGGACCTGATGACTTATTCAGTGTCTCATCTGGGTACCAGCTGTTTGAAAATACATGTACAGTTGTGCTTAGAATGATAATGTTAACCCATTCCCTCATAGGCTATTTTAGATACAACCTCTTTGAATAAATCTACCGAAAAGAAGCATTAACTAGAGAAAAGTAAACCTTTAGAATTTTGTAGTTTGAAACCGTTGTGATAAATAGAGCATTTGCTCCTATAGGAGCAAATTCTCTATTTATCACAATGGTGTCACAAAGTGACTTTTACAGAGTCGTCAAAATCCGTCAATATGAGGGAATAGGTTAAGTCATCTGAATTGAAATGTCACCCGGCAATGAAATAATTACTTCTTTTTAACCATCAATAATTAGGACATTGGCAAGTAATAAATAGCCAGACCAGATGGTTCATAAAATGATTTATGTAAACATGTATGTGTTTAATATAATAGGCAAGAACCAGTTCAAATGAAGCATAGATCATGGTTTTAAATTTATTTAGAAGGGAAACTTACATTGACCTGGACAGCATATATTTTATTACATGTAGACAAAAACACAAAATCATGTATCGGGTTTAGTTTGATTGTTTGTAAAGAAACAAAAACCTTCGTTTGTCTCTAATATTCCTCTATATTGTACATGCAACCAAAAGGTCTAACGTCAAATACACTTTGATAGCATGTGTTGTTTATTTGACATTTATTAGAGGCAATGGCAAAAGCCAGACCATGCACATACAATATGTTTCTTTTAACTCTGTACATGCCACCACTGACCTCGATGAAACGATTGCAAACAGTTTGGACCCAGACGAAATGCGGAGTAACCATGTTTCCCACCAGGATCAAGCATATTTGATAAAATCATCATATTGATTCAAGAGACAAAAACAATAAAATTCACTTCAACCATTTACACAATGAATATTCACGTACGAAATAATGACAACATGAATATTAATCAGATTAATAGCCTATGGACTAAGGAAGTTTTGGTCATGGTAGAAACTGTAGTCATATCTATGGTATGTCATAAGCAAACAGAGCAGACCCTGATCAGACGGTTTCTATAAGGGCCGTCTAATCTGGGTCTAGTCTGTTTGCATAGGCGTAGATGGGCGTATTTATAGAGTAAATAGTCAATAACGTGTAAATGTCTTCAGACGAAAGATAACATACGGGCCTGTACATAAGAAGCGTATTGTTCTATCAAATTTTCGTATTTCTCAGCCAAATCTTAGCTTGTCGCAACTCATTAGAATCGCGTCAGTTAAGCGATTCTTATCAGTTGTATCAAGACAGTATTTGGCGCAGAAATATAGCAAGTGCTTTTATTAGTTTATTAGTTCTTTTCTAAATATGTATATTGTCAACAGTCTTGGATGTTGCAATGACTACTGTCTAGTGTGCAAAGATTTATGTAATGTAGGCTACACTATAGGAAATTTGAATAATGTGACATCAAGCAGAGAGAAAAATAGTCCTGGTGGAATCAAACAGTTGAGGAAATAGCCATCAAACAGTTGAGGAATAATGTGACATCAAGCAGAGAGAAAAATAGTCCTGGTGGAATCAAACAGTTGAGGAAATAGCCATCAAACAGTGGAGGAAATAGCCATCAAACAGTAGAGGAAATAGCCATCAAACAGTTGAGGAAATAGCCATCAAACAGTGGAGGAAATAGCCATCAAACAGTTGAGGAAATAGCCATCAAACAGTTGAGGAATTAGCCATCAAACAATTATCACAACGACTACATGATCATTTAGTGATCTCTGTCGGGATGCTATGCAAATAGCGTCAGAAGAGACGATTCTAAAGAGTGGTCACAACATAGAGTTTGGCGAAGAAGTGACGATCTTAGTATTTGAGTACGCATACTTATTTGTAGTTCTGATGTCGTCCTGTGTTAGTTGTTTTCTATGCAACGTTCGCCTACTTTTACATGCATATCCTTATACACCGATGGTAAGCTGTCGATTTTTCTTTCCATGGTAGTTTGCGTTACACTTTATAAGAAACATATTGCCATTCTTCAAAGTTCATAAAGGTTTTACTGTATATCTACCGCTGAGCATCCCGTAGTGAATGGTTGTTTGCTCAATTCCCAGCTCCTGCATGGTTTATCACTATTTTATACCACTGATGCTTTTCAACCAACTGAGGAACAGACATGACCCGTATGACACAACTGTTTACCCATCGTCTAATATGAATCCAAACTGTTTCCAAATGCCAACCTGATCATCATTAACAGCTTAAGGGTTAACCTTATCAATACTGGATTTTCCAAGAGGAGTATACCAGACTTCATAACAAGCTTAACATTTTAAATTATCTAATCATGCTGGCATAGACACGAATATTTTCATTGATTACCTTTTGTAAATAAAGTAATAATATAACCACACTTTTAGTTAACCCTTTCCCTTATGTAAGCGCATGTTGACGCATCTGAAAACAGAGTGGACCCAGATCAGACGGCTTCTATAGGAGCCGTCTGATCAGGGTCTGCTCTGTTTGCTTATGGTGTAATATAGATAGTCTACAGCTTCTGCCTGAGCCAAAATGTCCTGTGTTCATATGCTATTATAAAAAATAGTCTTATTAATATTCATGACGTCATTGTTTCCTACATGATTATTCATCAGGGAAAGGGTTAAAACAAAGTCCGAGTCACATCTGGATCCAGGCTGATTGCAAAGGTAATCGCGGATTCTTCCTCAACAGGCTAAAGGTTATAACTACAGAAATATGTTCTGATGCTCATCCGTCAATCATCGGCTCCCACGGCTATACTGAGAAAATCTCCCGCCATTTCCATTTTAGTTGATGACGTCACTTCATGTTTGACCCCAAAGTGGCCCGACTGTAGTTATGTCAGGTAAAGGGTTACGTACCCGTCTGCTTTAGACAAGCGTTTTTCCATGCAGTGTTGTCGATTTAAAAACGATTCTACTTTATTTATATTTCCATACATGCTGTCAGTTTATAATATGTCGGGCTTAACCCATTCCCTCATAGGCTATTTTAGACCCAGTCTCTTAGTCAATCTACCCAGTCAATCTACCGAAAAGGAGCATTTACTAGCAAAAGGGTAATTTTAGAATTGTATAGTTTTGAAACCATTGTGATAAATGGAGCAATTGCTCATACGGAGCAAATGCTCTATTTATTACAATGGTTTCATACAGTGACTTTTACAGAGGCGGCTAAATGCGTCAATATGATGGAATGGGTTATTACTGTTTAACTATTTCTATATACACTGGGGACTTATTGCCACTGTAAACACCTTGGGTTCTGATGAGTCACCAAGTAACCCGGCATCTCATCAAAATTCAAATTGTTTGACCCACTAAGGAAATTGGAAACAAAATGTGCTTTGACTATGTATCGCATGTCAGACGTTGCTAAATTCAATACCTGTATATTTATGTGATAATATTTGCATATATGTGCTGTATAAATCTTTATTTGTAATGTAAATTTCAACATATGTACGATAAAAAAAAGTGTGACAAACTTTCCTGGTGCAGAATCACTCCGCGTTTCAACGTGTTAATAAATGCTACACAAGCTATGCTTTGCGTGCGAAGGGTTAAATATTCCTTAAAGATAAACAGTGTAGACTACATTCAGGTGTTTCCAGGAGGAGAACACTGATTTAGAGCTGCACTGTTTACTTCACAAACTATTTTGAAAGGTTTATCAGCAAAATATTTTTGCAGAAACAACCATGGGCAAACAACTAGATGGTAATTAAACTGATCCGTTGCTCCAAGTGATAATTCAATATTAAGGACATTGTCATAACGTTTATGAATTGGTGCCTGTCTTATAATGTTTTCAGCTTCAAAACTAAACCACTAACTTGGGTATTCATGCAGCGCGTCACTTGACTGATTAACATTGTACTGTAAAGAAACGCCGTTCGATGTACTAGCAAACATAGTAGACCTGGATCAGATGGCTCCGGGAGCCGTGTGATCATGGGTTTCTCTGTTTTCTTATGGAATAATTAGATCTGATTCAATACTACTTGTCACATCAATGTATTCACTTGTTTTATATATAACAATACAAGAAAAATGAAATAATTAGAATTGATCGTTGGCGAAGTCTCCAATGAATATTTATCAGGAAAAGGATTGACAAGCTAGTTCATGTTCTTAACCTGCGTTACAAACTGAATAATGACTGAAATTCAGATGTCTAGTTTAACACCTTATCTTATTAGAGTACAGTCGGTAAATACTTTGACTTTTACCCAAGTGAATGTATTTGAATGCATGGCCGTTGACGTCAAACCGTGTTTATGATAAGCAAGTGTTGTCTGCTAAATGTATGTCATGCATTTATAACTATATTTACTTTCTCTACAAAGTCTATGTGTCAAATTGTATTGACCCAGACGAGACAATGGGTTATTAACCCATTACCTCATAGGCTATTTTTAGATACAACCTCATTGAATAAATCTACCGAAAAGGAACATTAACTAGAGAAAAGGATTTTTTTATATAATTTTGTAGTTTGAAACCATTGTGATAAATAGAGCATTTGCTCCTTGGAGCAAATGCTCTATTTATCACAATGGTTTCACAAAGTGACTTTTGCGGAGTCGTCAAAAGTCGTCAATTTCAGGGAATGGGTTAAGCGTCTGATTGATGGACTATATTCACCTATAGCATTTACTTCTATCGTGTTGATCACCCACTGGTTAAGTGACGTATATTTTCTGAAATTTGATTGTCTTAGACAATAACCTACCTGATAGGGACTTTTTTGCAAACTGGGTAGACTCTTAACCCTTTCACCACCAATGTCGCATAAATGCACCACGACAAACAGAGCAGTCCAAGATCAGACGCCGCGTTTTCAAGGCGGTGTCTGATCAGGGACTTCACTTTTTGTCAAAATCTCTATTTCTATATATGTGCTTTATTTTTCTTTGAAATTTGGATTTATTTATATAATTTCCTTATTTTATTGAATGATTTAACAAACTTGGATTGCAGACGACAATTAGAAATTTGGCACCGAAAGTGTTAATTAGGCGCCACCTCTAGGAACCGTCTCATCTAAGTCTGCCGCCGCTTGCTAATGGAATAATACTGCTCTGATTCTACAGTTTCTGCCATGGCCAACTTTCCTCTCTTCATATGCTATTATAAAAGCTCAGCCACTGAATATTCATGATGTCATTATTTCTTACATGCATATCTATCAGGTAAAGGATTAAACCTGTCACCAATGGTATTTACCCAGTCGTGGCTTTACTCACCGATTTGTAACATATGTACGTGTAATGTAAAACTACATTGCATATACACACGTGCAATTTATATTTCCACTTTACTTTGCAAAAGCAAACGTCAAATTCAAATAAGTTATTCACCACTGATGCACTGAACAAATCTAAAGAATTACAGAAATAAAAATGAATTTATATGACATTTGAATGTCCAATGTTTTACCAAATTAATTCAGTACTCTTTACGACTGGTAGATACGGTAGAATTAAATCTATAATAGTTTATAAGCAAACAGAGCAGACCCTGCAGGAGCCGTCTGACCTGGGTCTGCTCTATTTGCAAGTCCGTATATATGGAGAAAAGGTTTACAACGTTTTTGCTGAATGCCGAACGAAACGGATGCATTCTCATGGAGGCGATTCTAAAGAGTAGTATGAAAATAGGGTTGGCGGAGATATAAAACCGGTATTATTGAAAATGATTTAAATTACGCGTCTTTTTGGGGTTTTTTTGGTGAAGCCTAGACTTCTTTTATTCAGTATAATATCTATTTACGTATATACAGATGTACACAATCATAATGTGAAAATACAGGAACAGAGCAACACATTATTGTTATTTATAATCACAATAACAGTCGTATCTGATCACTAATCTTATTAATATTAACTATATCATTGTCTGAAAGTATGAAATAGTTACTGTAATGTGTTCGAGTGATAATGCTTCTGCTTTCTTATAATTATTACAACTAAAAGTACAATGCTATTACAAAAATAGTTATTACCCGTTATTCATTACTTGATTAAACCTTGATATAAAGGGATTCCTTATACCTTTGTTCTTCAGGAATTGTAGTAGTATTTGTATTTCTTGAACAAACAACTTGAAGCATCCAATTTTCACCAAGAAAGTACGGTTTGCCCGAGCCTGTTCTTTGCTTGAATATTTTAACAGACGTAATTTAGTTATAATTGATAAACTTCTTAAGCAAGGTTACAGATATCACAAACTTCGGAAAACTTTTTCTAAATTTTATTATCGAAATTTACCACTCATTAGTAAATATAATTGCAATCTACGGACGTTACTGCAACAAGGCATTTCTCAACCAGACTTTTATGGGGATGTTATCTACAAACTTCGGGGTCATATCCAATGTTTATTAAACGCATTAAAACATTTAAAAAGAAAGGTTATGATCCTATTATATTGCAACGCACTGCATGTTTGGTTATCGACCCTTTTACAGTCGGTAGCTACGCTTCCCTCTTTGCTTGCGCGATGACAGGCCGAGGGTAGTACTCTATGATGGTATACTCTTAAACTTGGATACAGGATGAGCTTACCAGACTCATGTATTACTTTTTCCCTGTCGTGCCCTTAACGGCTTACCTGCAGGTGCTCTGACTTCAGCAAAGTCATTGAGTACATATTTGACGGATTGTCACAGTTATTACGCTATGTTTTACATGTTGTCCTGTGTTCACCGTCGTCTATGTTGTGGGTAAGTCCAGCGGGGATACCTTTATTTACACTATTTGCAAAGCTAGGGTGACTTTGAGAGAAGTGTGAGGTTAGGACGTCCGTAAACCGGTTTAAACCCCCAGTGGTTTTTGCTTCTGACCGTGCCAAGGCGGTTCTCTCTTTGTCACCCTTCCTTTTGTTTGCCTTGCGTCTTTGTGCTTGTGATTTTGTTCATGTGTGGAACGTTTGTCTCTGGTTCTTGTGTGTCTTTTGGTGTTTTCTGTGTTCATCTCGTGTGTGAGTGTGCGTTTGGGTGTGTGGTTGTGTGTGTGTATGTGTGTCATGCTGTCTATCGGTGTTTTGGTGGTGGTTGCGTCTTGTATGTGGCTTTGTCCGCTTGACTTTACTAGGTTTCCTTGTATATACTAAAACCTACTATTGTTAGTATAATATTTACATAAAAATGTTCCGTATTTGTAATCTTATATCCTACTATAAGTGTTTTCAGATTATTTATGTTGTTTTCAATACCGCATGTTCTAAACAGCACCACGATTTTCCCCCAAAATAATTGTACTTTCGAGCAGTTTATGAATATATGTTCATAGTCCTCGATTTTAATGCATATTAAGCAGTTTTGGGAGTTCTCCATTTTCCATTTGTATCTAATTGCTCTTGTTGGAAATATATTGTTAGTTGTTACGCATCTTATCTGAACCTCTGTTATAATACCCAGACGTACATTTCTATTGATTTGCCGTTGTAGAGAAGTTATACTGTACCTCTTGTTGCTGGCGTTGTTAACCCTTCTCAAGCTGTACTTTAATAATGTCTGCTCATTATATGATCCAGGGTCCATGCTTATAAAGCTTTTTAGTTGAGTCTTAGTTTGTTCTCAAGCTTTTGATTGGTCAGATTTGAGCCAAAAGCTCAAATCTGACCAATCAAAAACTTAAAAACGAACTCAGACTCTACTAAAAGGTTTTATAAGAATAGAGCCTGGTGAACATTTAACTGACTCCAAATTCATTCAAACTTTTCAGAAAGTATTATACAAGTATCATACAGCGTGGCTCCTGATGATACATCGAGATACACGGAGCCTGACCCGGATCCAAGCCGATTTTAAATGCTACTCACGCCGCGCTTAGAACAGGAAGAGCTAAAACATACTAATGTTCTACTTGCAACTGATGATAACGAGAGAGCTGTCAGTGTCAATTTGGCTGTATGTATGTATTCATTCCTTATAATGTTATATTTATAATACAGCCCATCGTGTCTTAGGTCACGTTGATTTACAATTCTGTCGATTGAAACTTTCCATCCTGGCAGACATATGCCACATGCTAAATTTGATTTGCTATTTCTGGTGCATCGTTCTAGTTATTATACAGCTTTACAAGAAAACATCTGATGTATACACCTAAATGGAACTGGAAGCTTGTTGATTGTTCTCACTTAAATTATTTAACACACATGTACTGACTTTGCAAACATTGTATACCAAGATCAGATGTGGCTAGAGGAACCGTCTGATCAGGGTCTGTACTGTTTGTCATTCAACACAATCTAGCAGGTTTTACCTTTCATACTGAGTTGAATCTGTAGTTAGACACTGGTGGACTATTCCACACTGACATATTTTGTTTCACAAGCAAACGGGACAGACTCTGAGTAGACGATTTGTACAGAAGTCGTCTGATCTTGATCAACTCTTTTCAAAAGGCGTCTCTATAGACTGAATAGATCATAAAGTCTGTATCCAAATGAAACACCCTGCAACTTGATATTTTCTGACTTGACAGGGTCCAGCATGATTACTCATAGATGAAATTTTCAATAGAATGAAACACGAAAATGGAGCGGACAGCTATATGACAGATCGAGTAAAACTTCTCTAAATCGAACATTAAGTTTAGAATAAATATCGGCCTTGGAGACAGGTGGTAGCTTCATGCAAGACGAACGTTGTGCAAAGGCCTCCTGCAGGACATGTATCACTTTCCCTCTCCACGAGACATGCTTTATTTGAAACAGGCGACAAATTATGCAATCGGCAATTATTTACCGCGCAAGTGTTTAGTACTATAGGTGATGACCTAGGAAATATTAGTTTTATATTTTTGCACCAGCGTTTTATATAACATCAAAACGGAAGTAATATTTCCCGATGGAATAAAACAATTTCGGAGATAGATATCAAAGAACGAGATAATGAACAGCCTGGTCACCTGGGCTCCAATACAGCACTTATGTTATACAAACAAGGTATACACAGAATGGAACGAGTTTACCATAAATAATACAGAGGTAATTAGAGAGTGATCTTGAACGAGCTTTCCAGACAACATGCACGGTGTCCGATAGGTGTCTATCCCGTTTGATACTTGTTCATTTCGGCAGTGTTATATTGTCAGACCCGACGAACAGTATATTTCCTGATTAGACACCGCATCTTCTGCCTTAATCTGGACCTACATTGTTCGGAAAACACCAAAATCATGAAAATATTTTGATACAGTAAATTTAAACATTCTCAAAAATAGCTCCTTTATTTCTCCAGCACCCTTCGAGACGATTCTAGAGAATGGTCATAGCAAAGGGTTTGGTAGAGAAATGACGATTTTAGTATTTGTGTACTCACCTTTATCTGTAGCTCTGCCTATCATATATAGTAGACCCAGATCAGACGATCCTGTAGGACAAGTCTGATCAGGATCCTATCTGTGTGCTTATGGAAGTCTGTAGATCTGATTCTATAGTTTCTGTCATATTCAAAAGTGCATATTTACATATGACTCAGAGGTTCAGATAAGATGCGTAAATTAAAACATATTCAAGAATAACTTATTTTCTGTACCGAACCCTATATTGTAACCACTCTTTAGAATCGTCTCCTTGAGACGATTCTAAAGAGTGGTCACAAAGCAGAGTTTGGTTGAGAAGTAACGATTTTAGTATTTGAATACGCTCGTTTATCTATTGCTCTGACACATATTATTATTATTATTATTATTATTATTATTAATAGTATTATTATTATACCACATTTCTATAACGCTTTTTTTCACACAGGATATGTGCGTTCAAAAGCGCTTCACATGAATAAATTACATATACAAAACTGAGTATACTCCATGCATATACAATAATTAAAACAAAATATATTTAATAAATAGATATTGATAAGAATAATAATATTGTAATTTAAGAATCACGGGCAAACCCATATTATTTTTTTCTATACGTTTATCTGACTATGTCATACTTTGCAATATTATATTGTGTTAGGGCACTCAGATCACCAAAACTCAAATGTAACATTCTATACATAGTGTCAGTACGTCACACAGTTATGACCTAGAACCAACTGACTTAGGTGTATGCCTGGCATACAACACTGCACAAAAATATTGCCTTACGTAAGTAGTACAATGGGGTAACGTAGTTAGTCAATTGATAGTTCATGCATATAAACTACACAAAGCAATACAAAAATACAAATAAACAACCGTTATACACATGCCATCATATATTTCCATCTTACATGAATATTCAGTAGGTAAAGAGTTCACTAAATAATATCATATTTTTCACCAGCATAATACTGTATTATGTCTAATAAACACTCCCGGTGCGTTAAATTTTTTAAAGGAGCTTCTTGCATTTTACACATGTGGTTGTTTGTCGCAGAATGAAATCAATGCAGAAAGCTCCGAGAGCTTTCTGTATTGCTTTCAGGCTGCAGGTATCAATCACACATATATGTCTTTACTTAATTATATAGGTTTTGATTTACATTGGGGGTTGTATTCATTTATCGTTGGCTCCTCCCTCTCCCACCTCCGAAGTTTGGGAGAATATAATATTTCTGTTACAGGGACCCTTACATGAAACATGAGAACCCGTAACAAAAGGTAATGTGGGCCCAGCCCAACCAATACAATACTTTCTCAGTAAGGCTTTTTGTGACGTTATATCTTAATAATCTTATGTTACTCCTGTGTTAGTTTTGTCGTCGCATCTTATCTTTCGTTTTCGATGATTTTGACTGAGTTTTAATTTTACGACACTGAGACACATTTAGTCATATAGCTCATACAGTAAAACCCCTCTAAACCAGGCGTTCAATTAAGTATCGGTCTTGGATACAGGTGGCAGCTTAAGGGTGATAGTCATTCAGAAAGCTGCTCCTAGGAACTTTCTGCATGGCTTTCACCCTGCATTAGACAATCACCTGCCTAAACGTATTCTGCAGTTGTCCTAGACTGTTGTGTAAAATCTCCTGTCTGACATGTTTTATTTTTATATCAGCAAATGGATAATGAATGCTTGAAACACCGTTTATATTGATACATTGAAATTTTTCTTACGAACACTGAAATGAGTCGAATCGTTGGTTTTAAGTAGTTTGGTAACTTAAACTTTTTCGCTGCCAAATACTGGATATGAGTGACTCAGGTTTTGAAACAAATTCCGTCTATCAAGTGTGTTCACGCGGCTTCCGATGTGGCTCATGGCAAGGCAACATACAGAGTTTATTAACCATTGTCCTGTTAACCGCCATCTGACTCCCTTTTGCAAACAGCTTGGATCCATGTGAGATGCCGAGATACTCAGCGTCTCATCAGAATTCGAGCTGTTTGACACTTGAGAAATACAGTAAAACCTCTCTATAACGGCCACTAAATTACGTCAATTTTTTGTGTTAAAGGCAGGTGGCTACTTAAAGCAAGGTGAAAGTAAAACAGAACGCTCCTATAGGAGCGTTCTGTTTTACTTTCGCATTGCTTTAAGCAGCCACCTGCCCTAAATACCAACTAATTAACACAATTTAGTGGCCGTTATAGAGAGGTTTTACTGTAGTTTATCAGACACTTAATCGAATCGGAAGTAGTCAAAATGTCAACAAATCCAAACTTGAGCAGACATTATTGTGTACAGCGCGATAAGGTTTTAATCGGAATATAGAAGGAAACATGTAATTAGTATGTACAATTAGTCTGTACATTATACAATGACTGTCGGGTAATACCCACAACTAAATCAAATCGACTGTGCTTCGTTTCAAACGTCATATAACTGTCTTTTATCATTTCCCTAATGTGTCAAAGGACGCGATGTTTGTGTAATTAGCGATGTAATTCGGAAAGTAACAACAATTAAAGTCCAATGTGCTTAACATTAACCTCTAGCCCGACGAGTATCGTTCAGCCTGCTCAAGCCGGCCAGGTTTGTCTATAACTCTCTACGCATTTGCAAACAGAGTAGATCCAGATCAAACAGTTTCTAAAGGAGCTATCTGAACAGGGTCTACTCTTTTTCCTTATTGAATTTGATAGATCTGTTTTTTTACTTTCTAAAATGGCTACAATATTCGACCTTCCATATTTCATTAAAACTATTTTGTCCATGGAGATTCAGTAGCCATTGACATTAGAATTAAACATAGAACATGGAAAAGGTTAATCCGTCATTTCATGAATATTCATCATCCTGTTTTCTAAATGTTTATAATGACAGCTTGAGCCGGGGACTGGCTGACCTTGACAGGAATTGTAGAATCCGATCTAGATCATCTCATAATGAAATAGAGCAGACCTCCTACAGGGTCTCATCTGGGTCTACTCTGTTTTCAAATGCATTGAAATGCGTTATTTAAAACACTAGGGGTATTTTCTGTTTCTACATTTGTACTATTCTAGAGCAAAGCAATATGAATCCTAATGATACGACGAGCTACTCAGCATTTCATCTGGATCCAAACTGTTTTACAAAAACTGTCAAAGAAATACACCGGTAACATGCTAAAGGGTAAGCGTTCTGGTGCAGGTATTACAGACACTATTTGTTCTGGTGTAGGTAATACAGACACTATTTGTTCTGGTGTAGGTATTACAGACACTATTTGTTCTGGTGCAGGTATTACAGACACTATTTGTTCTGGTGCAGGTATTACAGACACTATTTGTGGTAAGTTTTCGCTGCTAAATTTAGTGTTATGTGGGGAAATATAAATGTCTTTCCATGTATGAAATAAATACCTGTATAATTCTGTACGGTCGAATTTGCGATAGCTTTTGCAAACAGTTTGGATCACGATGGCTAGCCGAGTTATTTAGACCAGGATCCAAATTAGTTGACAATCTGATCATATTTCTGACAAGAAATGTAGAAAAGAGATCTGCAAACGTTTAAACAAGGAGACTAAACTACTCAATAATATAGTCAGAACAGCTTAACACTTTGTAAACAGAATATACCCTGATCAGATGATTCCTGTTTGATCCATCTTGTCAATGTCTGCTCTGTTTGCTAATGAAGTAAGCTATATCTGATTATACAGTTTCTGTCATGGACAAACAGTCCTGTGTCATTATTCAATTATAACAAGGATTCGTATTAGTATTAATGATGTCCTTATTTCTTACATGAATATTCATGTAGCTACAATTTACTAGCTTACTGTACAACCGCATAACGTGTCATTCATTGTATATGCGTAAGGATGCACACAGTTATATGGTTTAACCTGTAAAACGTAGTGCGAATCGGTCGTTCTACGAACTATAGTACGAATGATATATCATTGCATCTCCATATATTCATTGCCAAAATGCTTCAAGCAAACATGTTTCATCTGAAAGAAAAAATAACGATCATCGTATCTAAGAAATATTGAAATATTTTTTATAAAGTAATTATTGTAAAAGAGAAAATAACATTTATAACATAATCTGCCGTCTGTGAGTGCCGAAACAATAGTGCCATAATCGTTGAAATTTACTAGTGCATTTTTTATGCAGTTGGAATCCGGCTGAACTACGCTGTAAACAATGGCAGAAACAACCGCCAGATATAGTCTGTATTTTAAGGGTTAGGTAATAAATTCGTGTGCATTACAAATTATTTTCATGAAATTCGTTTTACTATAATGCATTTTACATTCGCTAAAGCTCGTATCATATTATAATAGTAAATTCGTTTTATAAAAACAATTTATAATGAACACTCGTATAAGCTCCTCTATGTGTGACTCAAATAATTCAAATATCCTAGCGACATGAGGATCAAATATCCCCATGATACTGTAAGCATTACAAGCAGACATGGATGGAAAACCCCTGCCATTCTTGGTGATGAAGATATTGACATCGATACGTTCACAGCAGCATTCAACGAAGGAATTACTGATACTGCTAGCAAGATTATTGGTACTAGGTGATATACCAAGAAGCCTTGGGTCACAACGGACAGTATGTGGCCTGTAACGAAAGAAAGGCCCGTAAGAAAAGCGATTTGAGCCAGAGGGCAAAGTGCGATACAGAGCTGTAGAGTCAAGACGATGATGAAGGAGGCTAAAGAGAACTGGATAGGTAGCTGCCGTGGCAACATTGAGATGAGCCTGGCAAGAAATGACAGCAACAAGTTTTACCAGTTGATGAAAAATCTTACCAAAGACAAGCAGGTCAAGACAACAACTGTCAAGGACAAGTCGGGAAAATGTCTCACGGAGGAACAGGACATCCTAATTAGATGGACTAAATATTGCTGCGAACTCTACTACCATCAGACATTAGGGTACTCCGCAGTATTAAACTGCCCTGGGAAGCCTCTGAAGATCATCTACCAATACTTAGACAAGACATGGAGGTAGCTGTGAAAGCGCCGAAAAGGGAAAACGAACCGGGAGTTTATAATATGCCAGCTGAATTAGTACAGGAAGGTGGTGAGCATACAAAAGGTGTATTGACATCAATCTGCATTAAAATATGGAAAACTGGGGTCTGACCCATTCAATTGCCACACTCGCTGGTCATAACATATCTAAAGAAAGGAGACCATCAGCAGGACCAGAACTATTGGACGATGAGTCTCATTAGTCATACCAGTTACGTCATGCTTAAACTCATATTGAATAGACTGAAACCACACACAAAAGAGGTCATCGCTGAAGAGCACAAAATAACATTAATCCCAGGACAGATATTAACCAAAGATCATGTTTTATTTCCATCGACTTGGAGAGGTATGACATGCAGCCCTCTGGCAACTATGAGGATCAAGTCAAGACGATTCAATTGCTATATGACAAAGCTTGCAGTGCAGTGTTCATCAATGGTAACCTATGTGAAAGCTTCAGAACCACGGTTGGGGTTAGGCAAGGATGTTTTTGTCACCAACCCTCTTCAATAACTTCTTGGAGCTAACCATACCTGAGGTCTTGGACGAACATTTGGGAATGTCAGTATTGGATGGACTGACAGGGAATGTGCAGGAACTCAAGGACTTGATTCAATACTTGAGCCAAGCATCCACCAAGTTTGGAATAGAGATAAGAAGACCAGAACACCACAGAAGACATTGGGAATGATGTAGAGATCAATGGACGGTAGCATCCTTCAGGTTCCTAGGATCTATCATGACAGATGAAGGCTCTAAACCTGAGGTTTTAGCTAGAATTGCACAAACAGTAACTGCCCTTGCAAAGCTGCCGCCCATTTGAAAGGATAGGAACATTTCACTCTACACCAAAATGAGACGTATGCACTTGTCGCTTCAATACTAATGTATTCCTTGTGAGATATGGACGCAGACAGCCGATCTGTAGAGAAGAATCTTAGAGAAGAACCCCAGAGACGAGATGCTACAGAATGGTCCTAAACATCCCTTACAAGGATTACGGCACCAATGAAGATGCCTGCATACGGGTTCGGGCACTGATTAGCTTCTCACTATAGTTAAGAAAAGGATGTTGAGATGGTATGGTCATGTCTCCAACTCAACAAGTCTCACCAAGACAATTAATGGAACATGAAGGTGAGGAAAACAAAGGAAGAGATGGGACGATAACATCAAGCAGTGGACATATTTGAGTTTTGCAACATCTCAGAGAGCAGTGGAAGACGGGACAAAGTGGAAAGAGATTGTTGAAATGCCACTACGACCGACTAGGTTACGGGAAAAGTGAAAGCGAAGTAAACAAGCAAAGAATATTCTGAGGAGATGTCTATTTGCTTGTGGAATTAGTTTCTGCTATAGGCAAAATCCCGGTGATCGTATAAATATCAAATGAGTAACATCATACGATGTCTACAACGACCAAAACAAGAAGTCGAGTCATTGGTTTAGAAACTTGTGCAGATTAACTATTTCTCTGTTTAATATTTATGAAAGAAATAAGGACACCGTGTATAGTTTAAGCTGATATTTTATAATGGCATATGAGACGTGGGATTTTGGTATTGTTAGAATATATAAAACCTATCTAAAGTCATAAACAGAGAAGACCCTGACCAGACGGCTCCGCCAAAAACCGTCTGATATGGGTCTGCTCTGTTTGCAAAGGCGTGAAAAGGGTTAATGCATGTTGAATGCTCCGTGTATGACTTTCATTCTGCAAATTCAGCGGTTTAGTTAAAATGTTTTATCCTTTACGGACAGAAAGCATTTGTTACGTGTAGCTACAACAAATGGTTAGGTCATCCCCCAGGGTATATTTCTTCTGATTTGCATAAATCCAATTATCTTTCCTTACCCTATGGTTTGAATGCATGATACTGAGGTATTTCATTTCTAACGTGAGCACATTCAACTCATGCTTACATTTATTCGTTTTAAAGGGGAAGTCCCTACATTCGACGCGTTTCAAAAATACTTAAAATATACAAAATTCGTTTGTTTATATGCTGATAAGAAGTATATCGCAAGAAAACCAATCGAATAAACACCGAAGAAGACACAACTTTCATACGTTTGATATGTTATTCGCAATGTTTTAGCAATCATTCTGCTCGCGTTTTAGTTTCGTTAACCTTTCGACAAATTGTCGATAATATTTTGTTGTAGAACAAAAATTGTAAGTGTCGATAAAAACGGTTTATTGTGTATCACATGGGCAATTTTCGATATAACTTTAAATTGACAATCTTCATAATAATGATTGAAAATAACAAATATTAAGTTTTAAGACATTATTGAAAATATGCGTTCATTGTAAAATATGCGTTCATTGTAGGGACTTCCTCTTTAAATATTCAATTCAACATCACAATCATACATTATCACAATATCCAACAGTTTGGACCGTGGTTAGATGGATCTAAGTTATTTGCATAGGTAATATAAGGATTAGCAGCGAACGAGTTAGACCCAGCAGTTCACATAAACAATTTTATGTAACTCTTCAGACAAGACAAGCCATGTTACCGTCTACTGCAAACATTGTTTTTCAAGAAGGAATGCATTTATATAAAGAACAGTACAGTAAAACCTCTCTATAACGGCCGCTAAATTACATCAAGTATTTTGTGTTAGGGACAGGTGGTTGCTTTAAGCAAGGTAAATGTAAAACAGAACACTCCTATAATAGCGTTCTGTTTTACTTTCACCTTGCTTTGAGCAGCCGCCTGCCCTACATACCAACTATTTAACACAATTTAGTGGTCGTTATGGAGAGGTTTTAATGTACGATCTCTCTAAAGCAACCACTTAGTAAATAAACATGATTTGAAAGCAGATGGTTGCTCAATGCAGGGAGACAATTATCAAGAATGTTCCTTATTAAGTAGGGATGTCAACGGCTAACCGGTTAACCGGTTAATCGATCGGATGACCGATAATCGGTTATTAAATATGATATTCGGTTACCTGAATTAAAAAAAATCAGAGCTGAGATGTTCCGAGTGGTGAAGCAGAATGAATGAGTTCATTCCACTTACCAAATGTACGCAAGAAAAAACGAATTATCCGAGCTGTCATTGTGTAGCCATTCCTTCGCAGAATTCCTTCGCTAAACACACGTTACGGCAGTTAAAATAGGTGTTAACTCTATACCTTTGAGTTTTAATAGATACAGCTGCAGTATGAAAATAATAATTTTCAAATGCAATCGAAAGCGAGATTCGAATCACCGAATAGAACTCGCCGGAAGTGCGTTTGCATTATCTCCCTTGATAAAAATCGGACAGCTAGAACGCTGATATTTTGTTGTTGGGTCTGTTGACGTATCTTTGAGAAAACCATAGTCATTACATTTATTCATTGGTCGGATTTGTTTTGAAAACCCGTTTAATAGAACAATATATTAAACATCTGGGGCCAATACACGTGCAGTCAGCTGTTATGAGGTATCCAGACACACACGAACTTCGTCAAATTTGTAATGTCGTTGTATAATAGTCACAAATCTTCCGATTAACCGGTTAACCGGTCGAAAGAATGAACGATTAATCGGTTAGTGAAAAAGCCGATTATTGACATCCCTATTATTAAGCTTCCACAATAGACCCATATTTAGGCTTCTTTTGAGTGATCGTTATGAATAGGTTGTTTTGTTTCACCGGGGATCGTACTACTGTTGTGATTGTTACCGCTTCTGATGATATTATCGAGACTGATTGATGTTTATTGACGAAATGGACTCCAAAAACTTAATCGTAGATTGTCCGCCTCCCGATTAGAATATTGTGAGTTTGAAATCAAACCTCAGCGGATGCTCAGATATTCGGATGGAACAGTTTAAGTTCAAAAGGTAGGTTTGCCCGAACTGTCTCATGCTGTTTGCCCGATGCTGTATCATGCTGTTTGCCCGATGCTGTATCATGCTGTTTGCCCGATGCTGTATCATGCTGTTTGCCCGAACTGTCTCATGCTGTTTGCCCGAACTGTCTCATGCTGTTTGCCCGATGATGTCTCATGCTGTTTGCCCGAACTGTCTCATGCTGTTTGCCCGAACTGTCTCATGCTGTTTTCCCGATGCAGTTGACATTATCGAAAACGTTCCGCATAATGATAAGAATGATAGTGTTTGCGAACACATTGACAATTATAAATATATGAACTCATTTGTTCCCATATTAATTACGCAAAACCAGTCCAAACCTTATTATGACACCCATCTATTTTTCTTGTTAGCCCATTACCCCATTGTCTATTATTAGATACAACCTCTTTGAATAAATCTACCGAAAAGGAGCATTAACTAGAGAAAAGTATTTCTTTAGATTTTTGTAGTTTGAAACCATTGTGATAAAGAGAGCATTAGCTCCTATAGGAGCAAATGCTCTATTTATCACAATGGTTTCACAAAGTGACTTTTACAGAGTCGTCAAAAGTCGTCAGTATGAGAGAATGGCTTAAGGGGGCACATCAAACAAATTATTTGACTTCGATGGGTCCAGCATACAGTGCAGACCCTGATCAGAGGGTTCCTTCAGAAGCCATATGATCTGGGTTTACACTGCTTGCCTATATCCCTTTTAAGTGAAACTAGGCACAAACGGTTTAAATAGTAAATGAAATAATTGCTCTTACTATTAACAATAAAGTGCATAATCATTATAATGATAAAACATATATAATAATAATGAATACTGAATTAAAAATAATACTGATAATGAAAGACACATGAAGATGTCAGTCGATGATTTCATATAAATACATAAACAGTATATCTCTTTATAGTGATCGCTACAGGGATGTTCTACTGTATTTGCATACAGAGATCACTATTTTATATAACATATGCCATATAAGAACTGTTGTTCCATTAAGTACATGTATCCACCGGCCTTCTGACTATTGTCTCAGTACTGGATGTACATTGTTGCAGACTTTCTCATTCATATCCATGAGTGCATACCGTTAATGGAGTCTGTAATACCCCTTGTGATGAAGCCATATCGAGCATCTCGTCTGTTATTGGTATGTTATTTGTAAAGAGACAACGTCGACAAATACGATACTACAAAAATACTAGTACAGTTAAACGCTTCTAAACCGAACGTTAAATTTGTATAAATATCAGTCTTGAAGACATGTGGTAGCTTAATGCATGGTGAGCTTTCTACATGATTTTCACCCTGCATTAAGCAGCCAACTGCCTAAAATATCTAAATTCTTCTATACTAGCATTCCGGTTTAGAGGGGTTTTACTGCATAATTCATTGCAATACAAATATGATACAATAAAATACAACGACATACAATATAAAACAATACAATTAGTCCTGCAGTAGTATAGATTAACCTTCGATTGCGGTGTATAGTTTTTTCTCGTTTGATTATGGTCAGGGATTGTTAGCACTCTTTAAATATGCCGGATGCAACCTTGGCACCCTTGAGGGTTTCGAGAAAATAAAAATGGCGTCCAAAATGGCGTCCATGAGAGAGGAGAAAATAATAGAAAAATATGTTACAATTCATACATACGTAATGTTTTGAAACTTATGGGCTAACAGTAATTAAATTGAACCAAACTTGTTAAAAATAACGTTTACAACTGTTAATTCAATCATATTCGCCAATATGGCTTCCAATATGGCTTCCAACATGGCGACCATAGCGTTCGTAAAGCACATGTATTATCTTCTTGAGAGATGATGACCATTCCGATGGGTTCATCGAAAGTACAGTTGTTTGCTTTCCAAACTATATACAACGTCAGCTGTAGTAATTCGGATAAAACCGCAAATCTGTAGCTTTACCAAACTTCGCTAATGTAAAATATGGTGGGTGTGGTAAAAGTGTAATATCTCAAAACCCTCAAGGGTGCCAGTGTGGCACTCGGAAGATATTCAAGCAGGACCCTTTCCTCTTTTTATATCGACAATAAAAAACTATACAACGCAATCGCAGCTTTTGGCAAAAATCCAGTTTCGCTGTAATGCAATGTGTTGTTATACAATACATTAGTACAATACAAAACACTTAATAACAAATCAATACAGTAATACAGTATAATATGATATAATATGATACATTTCATTAATGCAATACAAAACAATTAACAACAATTCAAAATACAGTTTGATAGCAAAACAAGTTGTTTCTTGCCGTAAATATGTTAAACTTGTTAAATGCACGCAAGAAAATATATTGCCTACTAGTAAACTTAACCATATTTTTGGTTTAACATTTAATATCCTGCTAATTATAATGTGACGGGCACGACAGCGAGTAGCTACGGGAGTAAACAGATCAGAGTCTGGTCTGGTTGTTGGTGGGGTTATATATGTCTGTTAATACTTTTGCCAATTACCAGGCATGTATTAATATAAAACCTTACCTGATAATATATCATAAATAATTATTTATTACATGAAACATTCATCAGGTAAAGGGTTTAAATGATTAATAGAATCGTTAAAGTGTTTATACTCGTTGCTTGTAAAACTTCGTGTATAAATGTTTGTTTGTGTAGTTCTCTCGTTCGTTTATATATTAATAATAATAGGTATGCGGAAGTGATAGTATTAATCAGGCGGTGCGGACACCGGAGATCTGTTGTCTATAACGTGGCGTCCTATCCTGGTCTATACGGTATATTTGAACATTTAAAGTGGTTGGTACCGTTGCTTGTAGAACTTCATATATAAATACTCTTTCATAAGAGTCTGTATGTATCGATGTTTATGTACATGTATATGTTACAGTAGAAATTGCGATTCAGGACAATCGTCGATTCTCCTAGGACAGATTACGATCGTAATCTCTCCTAGGACAAACTCCGATCCTCTTTTTAAATCATTCAAAATTATGTTTTATTTATGGTTTTAATATAGACTTGTGATCTTAAAATGATATATTATTCCAGTAGAATTGTAGATTTTCTTTGTAGAGTTAAAGTGTCATATATAACACTAATAATCAATTATTTCAGTAGAAGTGTAAATTTTCCTAGAAGAATTAAAGTGGCATATTTAAAACTAATAATTTAAATTCTTCCAGTTGATTATCAATTATCGCTGATCCCGGGGGACTCTAATGCTGATCCCGGGGGACAATTACCGCTGATCCCGGGGGACTCTAATGCTGATCCCAGGGGACAATTATCGCTTAGTTCTGATTCGTTCAAACTCTGTACCTTCACTCCATGCATATTTATGCAAGAAATATTGATGTAATGAATACTAGTTACATTGGCTGTAATAATGGCATATGAACATAGGATACCGTGGTCATGAAAGAGACTGTAGAATCAAATCTATATCATAAGCAAACAGAGCAAACCTGATCAGACGGCTCCTGACAAAAACTGTAGAATCAGATCTACAACATGTCAAGTGCAAACAGAACAGACCCTATAGGAGCTCTGTCTAATCTGGGTCTAATCAGTTTGCAAATGCGTGAAAAGGCGTTTATATGACGGAAATGATTAAACGACCATCGAAATGAGGTCTAATTATGTGTCTGTAAGGCAGATGGTAGCTTAATACAGGTCAAAATTAATACGAACAGATCCTGTAGAAGCTTACTGTACTGGCTTTGCCCTGTTTTAAGCAAGCACCTGCTCTTTAACACGCCTCTGTTCAATAAATGAATGTCCGTTTATGACAGGTACTACTGTATACAGAATAAAACTTCTCTATAACGGCCACTAAATTGTGTTAATTAGTTGGTATTTAGGGCAGGTGGTTGCTTAAAGCGAGGTGAAAGTAAAACAGAACGCTCCTATAGGAGCGTTCTGTTTTACTTTCATCTTGCTTTAAGCAGCCACCTGCATTGAACACAAAATAATTGATGTAGTGGCCGTTATAGAGAGGTTTTACTGTATACATCAAGTCTACAGTTAGGACGTGTCTCCCTTTCTTAATCCGAATTGCAAACAACTTGGATCTATCTGACACACCGAGTTACTCGACGTCTCATCAGGATCTAAGCTCTTTGACACACCGAGTTACTCGACGTCTCATCAGGATCTAAGCTGTTTGGCACTCAGTCTATAGTTTCACAAAATTTTGATCTAACTGGACGTAATCAAATTGCCAACAGATCCAAATTTGACCAACCATTATTTTTATCACAGCAGAGTAAGGTTTACAAATAGCGTTGTCAGACGGTTGAAATCTGATGACATTCCCGTCATCTGTGTGCGAATGTTGTCACAGGTTTGCGAGGTTAAAGTCCAGAAATACATAAATCACCCGATCCCTAATTCTGCAGGGCGTGAGCACGTGAGTGATCATTGTGATGGATTTCAGAATAGCATGAACAAAAGGAATGTGTCTTTCAAATTAGAATTTTAAATGTAATTGGTAATCTCGTGTTCTTGTTTTTGTGTTGATTTATGGGGCTTTGTTTTGTTTCACGTGTTTGAATATTTTGTTTTCTAATCATTTGTACTGATTTGAAGGGGGTGATGTTGTTATTTTGTTTTATTTTACGTTATTTCATTTTATATACAGTAGAATCTCAATTATACGAACGTCCAAATACTTACCAGTATCGATCTTTAACCCATTACCCCATAGGCTATTTTAGATCCAACCTATTTGAATAAATCTACCGAAAAGGAGCATTAACTAGAGAAAAGGAAAATTTTAGAATTTTGTAGTTTGAAACCATTGTGATAATTAGAGCATTTGCTCCTATAGGAGCAAGTGCTCTATTTATCACAATGGTTTCACAAAGTGACTTTTACAGGGTCGTCAAAAGTCGTCAATATGAGGGAATGGGTTAAGACAGGTGACAGCTTATTGTAGGGTGAAAGTCATGAAGAAAGATCCTCTAGGAGCCGTCTGCATGACTTTAGCCCTGCCTTAAGCAGCCGCCTTGCTTCAAAGAAATGAATTCTTCATTACTTATATTTCGTAGTATCGAGTTTTTACTGAAGTTCTGTTGTTTTCGACTGTTTTGTGTTTTGTTTTGTTGTTTTGAGCTATCACAGTAATCCTTGAATGCTGAACACCGGCGTTATAGAATGGAATGATCCATCACTGTTTAACCTGAAGAGTTCATTTCATATGAAAGGCTAAACTTTGATAGAGAATTTAATTAACCAACTGTCTAGACCCTCATGAAGCTCTCTGATTTGGGTTTATACTGTTTGCAAATGTCAATTAAACTCATTGCTCATATTTAGCCGTTTCCCTCATACAAACGCTTTGTCGTGCTTTTGCAAACAAAGTAGAGCCAGATCAGACGATTACTGTAAGAACCGCTTGACCAGGGTCTGCTCTGTTCGCTAATGAAATTATGAAAATAAATTAGATGAATCTAGAGTTTCTACCACAGCTAAAACATCGCGTGTGTCATTAAGAGTTTCCGTCTGCTTAGATAATTGTCTGATTCAGGTTTTATAATCGAATTCACCTTAATTTCTTCCATAACAATATTCGAAGTGTCTTGATCCAAACTTTATGCATTCGCCACTGGCTGCGAACGAGTTAACCCCTTCAATGCTGAATTTTCAAAATGGAATATCCCATCAGTTTGTAACTATAGAAACCACTAAGTGTGAACGGCGTAAACTTGTTAAATGATTTTGCATGACAAACAGTGCAGACCTTGATCAGAGAGCTCATTTGGAAGCCCTCTAGTCTGGATCTGCACCGTTTGTAAATGACACCATATGCGTGTCCCAAGTGGAAAGTTTTAAACAACACTATATTGGCTGCTGAAATAAATAACTGATTGATAATGAAATCAAACGGAACCTACGGCAAGGAGGGGGAAATTAATTTGTCCACAATCCTGATGTGATAATTAAATCCTCAATTTAACTCATTCGCCTCCTTTGACTGCTTGTTTTCAAAAATTGAGACTGAGTAACAAATCGTTTGGATCTCAGATCAGGCCCCACGTATTGTGGGTCCTGATCTGGAATCATATCGCAAAATTCATGAATGGCAGGAGAATCCCACTCAACATGAATGTTTGCAGACAACTGAACAGCAGACGACAATTGAGCAGACGATACAATTACGTGGCATGCGAAGAGTTAAGGAAATATGTGCTGTGGACAATACTATCAACCCTTTCCCTCATACAACCACTTTTTCACGCATTTGCAAACGGAGTAGACCCAGATCAGACGGCTCCTATAGGAGCCGTCTGATCAGAGTCTACTCTGTTTGCTAATGGAATTTGATAGATCTGTTTCTTTACTTTCTAAAATGGCTATAATATTCTAATTTCCATAGTTCATTATAACTATTTTGTCCATGAATATTCAGTAGGTATTGCAATTTGGAATAAACATAGAACAGGGAAGTGCTTAACCTGAATACGCCCAAAAATGTCATTTGCATGTGTGTCAATCGTTCAAAATGGTTAGACAGCAGACTTATAACTTCGATGCCACATCACAGTTTGGGAAATTCAATCATTCTAGGCTATCTATTCCATACCAGTTATGGTAGACCAGCTGTCATTTTCAATTTGTTAAGGTATGAATTTCCAGTAAACCAATTCTAAAGCGATCACTGTATGAATGAACATAAATGTATTTCAGTTTATAAGCATGCAGTTGCTTAATGCATAGCGAAAGTAACGCAGAAAGCTCCTACAGGCGTTTTCTGCATGACTTCCGCCCTGCATTCATCTTCCATCTGTATTTAAGACTCAGAAGTAGAGATATTTTTGATTTCGCATTAGAAGTGTTTTAACTGTATCCAAGTCCCGGTTATAATGCAGCGGAATTCCAATTTTCCCGTTTCAGAGGCGGACAATGGTTTCTCTTGGATTCAGATTTTTTCCCCTGGCGTTAGCTGAAAGCTATAGCTGTAGCAGGTCAATGATACATGGAATAGTCGGTAATGTATTATGATTTTATTTACATTCGTTATCATTATTAATTACTTAAACACTGACTAATTCGACAGAGAATATCTTGATAATTGACAGTAATAATTGATAATTGACAGTAATATCTGTGCAAATTATTTCAGAAGTTTCTTCGCATGAAAGTAAACCAAAACCATTCTTTATATATCATTAAAACTCTCACTTAAGCTTTAGAGTGCTGCTTGTGGATCCATGATTACATTTGCAAACAGTTTGAATCCACATGAGATGCCGAGTAATAGTGTGGATTTTTTTATTCAGGTTATCACAGATTCGTCTGTATAGTGCTAAAGGTTAACCCTTCACTCAATAAATACACCTTTCTACGATTTTGCAAACAGAGAAGATCCAGATCAAATGACTCCTCTATGGACCATCTGATCAGGGACTGCTCTGTTTGTTTATGAAATAATATTGACATGATTCTAAAGCTTCTGCAATTTCCAAATATATTCATGTGTTCACATGTCATTGTAAAAAATAAATCAAATTAATAATTCATGATGTCATTATTTCTTACATGAATGTTCATGCAGTATAGAGATAATAAACTCTTTGAACGGATTGTCGTCTGCTGCATTTTCCGTCTGCTACAATTCTCAAAGTTAAGTTTTGTATGCATTCCTCTACAAAAATCTAGAGCGTCGAATAGTTTGGATTCTGTTGAGGCGCCGAGTTACTCAGAATCACAAATTCACGATGAGTTAGCCTTTCCCTGTTTTGTGTCTAGTCCAAATGTCAATACCTACTGAATATTCATGGACAACATAGTTATAATGAAATATGGAAGGTGAAAAATTGTAGCTATTGTAGAAAGTAAAGAAACATAATTTTTCAAAATCCATAAGCAAACAGAGTGGACCCTGATCAGACGGCTATTATAGGAGTCGTCTGATCTGGGTCTACTCTGTTTGCAAATGCGTGAAAACACGTTTATATGAAGAAATGGGTATACCAGACAGTGAATATCATTGGATCCTATCAGCCATATGATCTGGGTCTGCATTATATTCCTATATAACCTTTTGCCTGATAGAGAAGACTTTTCATGTATTTGCGAATAGAGTAGACCCATATCAGATGGTTTGTGTGAAAGCCATCTGATCAGGTTCTGCTCTGTTTGTTTTTGGAGTAATATATTTCCTAGCAAAGTAAAAACACCACGTGTTTATATTCCATTATGAGAAAACAATCTGCTTATCAATATTGGTGGTGTCATTATTTCTACAATAAAAGTATATACAGTAAACCCCATCTAAACCTGACGTTAAATTTAATATAAATACCGGTCTTGGAGACAGGTGGCAGCTTAATGCCGGACGAAATTCATCCAGAAAGCTCCTCTGCATTAAACAGCCACCTGCCTAAAAGTATCTAAATTATTCTCTACTAGAATTCCGGTTTAGAGGGGTTTTACTGTAAAGGGTTGTACATTCAGCTTTAATAGCAGTTGCATTGTTTCGTAAATTTTGCTTTAAATCGCAAGACACAAATAAAAATAAACAAAAGCAATTCTGCATGCTCAGCAGTTTTGAATATCTAAATTATTTGCTGTTAACCTGTCTTCTTTGTAGTCTCCTTACAGCATAACTCATAAATATTCATGATGTTACATTTTTCTTTTGGTGATTATTTTAAACACAAATCCCCAGCGTCAGAGCGTCAGAGATATGTTATAGTTCTGTTCATGATGGATGTAATATGTTACAGCTCAGAAAGAAACACCAACATTCCTCTGTGCTGATATTATGCCGGCAGTATTAACCAATTTCTGCCCAGTGCCCCTTATAAAGCGTATAAGCAACCAGTATAGAACCAAATCAGGGGGCTCCTGTAGGAGCCTTCTGATAAGGGTCTTCACTGTTTGCTTTACCTATTGATGCCAATGGCTTATACCAGAAAATATTTTGTTAGCTGTGCCCCTCAGCATGAAAGATAGATGGGTTATCAAAATGATCTGTACGAGTTTCACTTCAATACTAGGGGTTAAATACAAGGAAACGTCCAAACCCGTATGCCTTTCTACACCTTTAAAAACAGAGTAGACCCGGATCAAACGGCTCCTATAGGATCAGTCTGATCAGGGTCTGCCCTGTTTGCTTACGGAATAATATAGATCTTATTCTACAGTTTCTGTTTCAGCAAAACTTTCATGTGTTTAATCTAATTAATGTTCTTGACTTTATCATTTCCAATATTCATGGAGTAACGGGTTAACGTTACGACCAACCCAAATGAGTTTTATGCATTACCCTTTCCCATGCATTACCCTTTCCCATGCATTACCCTTTCCCATGCATTACCCTTTTCCCATGCATTACCCTTTCCCATGCATTACCCTTTCCCATGCATTACCCTTTCCCATTCATTACCCTTTCCCATGCATTAAGCTTCCGCATGTTTTAAGACTGCTATATTTGTCTATTTATTACTGTATAGTGTTATACCGCGAGAGAAAGACTCGTCATTATTCAGATTTGTGTCAAAACGCACTCTTGCTTTTACGAGAATATAACTTAAATCATTCTCATGTTGACGAAAGAATGTCTATCCAACGTTTTACTGATTTTCCCATTCTTTCACGTCTTTAACCCTTCGCTTGCTGAATTTTAAAACTCATTTCTCCTTCTTTACCCATGCCCTATTGTATAATTACATATATCTTCACAGTGTACAAGTATTTCGCTGTGCAATCACTGCTGTGAAGTGCACTGGTTGCACGATCAACTTGTAAATAGTGCAGACCCTGATCTTCTGATCATCTGGGTCTTCACTGTTTACAGGTAGGTATATTGACGTGAATAGCAAACGAAGGGTTAAGAACGCGTGTCAAACAACTTGGCTCCTGATGAAACATCCATCATAGTTACTCGGCTAATCATCTGCAAGTCTGGATCTACACTGTGTGCAAATGCGTGACAGCTCCTGGAAATGGATTAATGTTTTATACATTATTCAGCTACATGTAGACGCTAGATGCTCTTGGATTTCTGTACCAGTGTTCTTGTCTTCAAACCATTGACCTCCATTGACGGAACCATGGCCCAAGGTTATAACACTTCTGGGTTTGAGGCTACTTACTTGAGCGTTTCAGTTATTTCATCTGACAAAGATAAGCATGTGAAGGCAGAGACTACAAACTAGTTTTTTAACCTTTATCCAGCTATGGATGTATCGGTGATCACGTGTGTCAGTGCAAGTAGTTTGGATCCAGATGAGACTACAAATGACTTGGCAGTTTGCCAGGATCCAACCTTCGTGATATTTCACTCCATTTTTGAACAAAATAAATTAACAACAATAGAAATAAAATGTGAAAACTGAACTAGAAGACAATTTCTATCGAATATTCAATAAACACATTAGACGATCATCGTACATTAATTCATTGGTTCTATACCGCCCATCGTTTAAGATATTTTTTGTCATGTCAAGCGAAATAATGCCGGAAATTAAATGTTATCTACGGCGCTGGAAATGCTGTTTCTATGATGCATTGCCTTCAGTATTACCATTGAAATGATAAACAACGACGGGGTTCGCAAGATGTGGTGTCAATGAATTATGAAACTTTCTATAATCTAGATAGACACGTTGTCTTATGCTTGGAAGCTTTACAATGAAATTCAGCATTTTTGCTTTTTAGTTTTATCATGGTAAGCACAACGTGGCTCCCATTTGCACAACGGCTTGAATCCATACGAGCCCAGTAGCTCGGCGCCTTATCATGATCAAAACTGCTTGAAACTCATTCAGTAGTTTCTCAAATGTTTTAACGAAGCGAAGTAATTAAATTTGTATCAGCTCATAGTTTAAGCAGACATCTGTTTTTAGCAGGATAAGGATTATTGTTTTTGAAGGGGGGGGGGGGGGGTAATGGGTTATATGTCTATCCATATTGCAGTATAACCCCTCAGGGGGGGGTAATGGGTTATATTTCTATCCATATTGCAGTATAACCCCTCAGGGGGGGGGGGGGGTAATGGGTTATATTTCTATCCATATTGCAGTATAACCCCTCAGGGGGGGGGGGGGTTAATGGGTTATATTTCTATCCATATTGCAGTATAACCCCTCAGGGGGGGGGGGGGTAATGGGTTATATTTCTATCCATATTGCAGTATAACCCCTCAGGGGGGGGGGGGTAATGGGTTATATTTCTATCCATATTGCAGTATAACCCCTCAGGGGGGGGGGGGTAATGGGTTATATTTCTATCCATATTGCAGTATAACCCCTCAGGGGGGGGGGGTAATGGGTTATATTTCTATCCATATTGCAGTATAACCCCTCAGGGGGGGGGGGTAATGGGTTATATTTCTATCCATATTGCAGTATAACCCCTCAGGGGGGGGGGGGTAATGGGTTATATTTCTATCCATATTGCAGTATAACCCCTCAGGGGGGGGGGGTAATGGGTTATATTTCTATCCATATTGCAGTATAACCCCTCAGGGGGGGGGTAATGGGTTATATTTCTATCCATATTGCAGTATAACCCCTCAGGGGGGGGGGGGTAATGGGTTATATTTCTATCCATATTGCAGTATAACCCCTCAAATCCGGAATTCTTGTAGGGAAGAATTTCGATACTTTTAGGCAAGTGACTGTTTAATGCAGGATGAAAATCATGCAGAAAGCTCCTAGAGGAGCTTTCTGCATGACTTTCAACCTGCATTAAGCTGTCATCTGTCTTCAAGACCGATATCTATACTAAATGTAACGCCCGGTTTAGAGAGGTTTTACTGTATAGTATTATGTAACCAATGTATGCACTTGTACACATCTATCTTGACTCGTGATCACTTTCAGAAAATAACGGAAGTAGAAATGTTATTGGAACACACGGTTTTAGTCCGTAACGTGCTGCATAAATACACCTGGCAGATGCAGCAATCCGTTTTGAAATAACGTTGCACTTTGAAATAATTATTTCGAAACGGGTTGCAGTTTCTTTCAATGTGCGATTTTCGATGTCAACCCGTTTTGGAATAAAGTTGGAAATTGAAGTAAAAATGACTAAAGTACTTTTCACTGGAAGGAAATGATAAGAACAGAATACACCCGAACTCATGTGCACTCGTGGTATGTTTCCAGTGTCTGTAGACTCATGGCATCAAGTCGGCGTCACATGACGCCATTGACTTAAATGCATATTTTACTACAATGTATGTTCAATATCAATTTTTAACCCGTGAAAGTTAAAAATTAGCCATGACGACACTTGGGCGTTACATATCCTCATGTTTCACTACAAAACGCATGGAAATGTAATTCAAACCAACATAAATGATCTGGAACTTACTTTAACAGGTTGAATACGAGTTTGAAAACTTCTTTCTTGCTTTAAATTACATTTACATGCATTTTGTTGTAATACATGAGGATAAATGTATTGAAGTGACGCCCAAGTGGTGTCCTGACTAATTTCGACCGTTCACGAGTTAAATTTTGACATTGAACGCCTTTTGTAGTAAAACATGCATTTTAAGTCAATGACGTCATATGATGCCGACTTGACGCCATGAGTCTACAGACACTGGAAACATACCATTAGTGTTTATGAGTTTGAATGTATTCTGTTTTTATCATTTCCGTGCAGTGAAAAGTACTTTAGTCATTTTCATTTCATTTTGCAACTTCATTTCAAAACGGGTTGACATCAAAGATCGTACATTGAAATAAACTTTAATCCGTATTGAAATAATTATTTCAAAGTCCAAGATTATTTCAAAACGGGTTTGGCATCGAAAATCGCACATTGAAATAAACTTCAGCCCGTTTTGAAATCTTTGTTTTAAAGTGCAGCGTAATTTCAAAACGGGTATCGAAAATCGCACATTGAAATAAAAACTTCAACCCATTTTGAAATACTTATTTCAAAGTGCAGCGTTATTTCAAAACGGGTTGATACATGGCTCCTCCCTCTTTGAATATTTATTAACCCTTTCGCTGGCAAACTCTGTCGTCTGCTAACTTTGTTGTCTGCTACAAATTTTCATTCTTTTGATTTTCTTCATTTTTGTTTCAAAAACTTAGTAACAGTAACAAACAGTTTGGATCCTGATGAGACGCCGAGTTACTCGGCGTCTCATCTGGATCCAAACTGTTTGCATAGGTAATCACAGATCCGGCATTGGCAGCGAAAGGGTTAAACAAAAAAACTGCATTATTTTTTATCACTGAAGAAAACAAATTTATTGCAAACTGTGCAGATCCCGATCGAAAGGCTCCAAAAGGACCCCACTGATATGAGTTTACACTGTTTGCAAATGTTTTTATACCGATTCCTACATTGTATGGGTTAAAGTTGTCGTATGTCAAATACTGATTAACCCATTACCCCATAGGCTATTTTTAGATAAAAACCTCTTTGAATTTATCTACCGAAAAGGAGCATTAATTAGAGAAAAGGAAAATTTTAGAATTGTGTAGTTTGAAAATGCTCTATTTATCACAATGGTTTCACAATGTGACTTTTACACAGTCGTCAAAAGTCGTCAATATGAGGGAATGGATTAACCTATTACCAAGGTTTACGTTGTAGCCACCGACTTCATCAGCCGAGAACCGCCCATCACCTAGTGTTTCGACCTTTTAATCCCAGGACACTGTCCAGACGGTGGGTCCGTAGTGATAATCAGTCAGTTCGTGTCGGTGGTTGACTTCCAGCTCGTATCCGCCCTCTTCTGCTGTAAGGCTTAGTCTTCCTACAACACGTTTCCTCTCTCCTCCAGTGATACCCGGGGAGCTTAGCATTCTCTACAGCGATTGTGCGGGGAACCCTCTTGCTCCTATTTCTACAGGATAGAGCCAAGTATGCCATCCCCGTCCTCTACATTGCACTGGATACTCTGTTTTCTTCCTCTTCACATTTCGCTTTTAACCTTCATTATACTAAGAGTAACATGACTGACATTTGTAAAAACAAAACTTACATCTAGATAAGAGGTGACAGCAAGACCCACGATGTTTGTCATTCTAAAAAGTTTCTCAAAATCTTGAATGAAGCAGAGGTAAGTAAACTTTACTGAACATGAGAGTTTGGAGAGACATTTATTGCAGTGGGATAAGGATTATATCTCTTCCAACGCTGAATTGTGTAATAGACTAGTCCAAAATTCAAACATATAAACTTTACCGTGAATATTTAAGGATTAGTTAAACAAAACTTACCATGACAAACCGTGCAGATCCTGCTGATAGGGATCCTGATTTGTTTGTTTAGGGGTTTGGGGTTTGGAGTAGCGTTAACAGTATTTCAGTCATATCGAGACGCCAAGTGGTGGGAGAGCGGGAGACACCAGAGAAGTGTTTCAGTGTATGGAACAAATGGTATTGTTTCGTGCACAGAAGAATATCTGGGTAGAACAAACCGTCCTAACGCAAGCTAAATGGAGTCGAGTGCGTGGAGTGAGTTGGGGTTTACGGCACTACGACACTGAATAGGTCATATAGCGCCGATAAAAAGGCTTCCTCACATGAAAAATCCAAATACAGTAAAAACCCTCTGAACAACTAAATTGACTGGATAAATCGAATAATAGGTTAGTGCCGTAGATGGGACGCCTTTATCCGACTCGGAGAGAAAACAGTTGAGGCTCGGCAAGCCTCGCCTCAACGTTTTTTCCCCTCGTCTGATAAAGGCGTCCCATCTACGGCACTAACCTATTATTCTCTATATTACTGCAAATCTTTGAATTTCAAACTTGCTATCACTTTTGACCAAGGCGACTAAACAACCAAACTGTCGTAATAGACATGAAGTATCAACTCAATCCTTAACCAAACTCTATTGATTTCAACTGCAGTTTAACACATATCTATCACTTTGCTGCCTTTAGGGCATATCAAGCGTAAGAACGGAAATTAAGAGATATCTTCGCGGTTAAAATCTCTCTAAAACACATCACTTTTAGACCGATGGCAGAATTAGAATAAGTGGGTAGTGGTAATTATAAATGAGACATTTGCCGACAACCAATTCTGTTATGGCTTCGCTTTTCTGACAGCCATGTCCGCGGGGTCCTTGTTTAACCGTTTCCCTGTTCTATGTTTATAACAAATTCCGATACCTACTGAATATTCATGGACGAAATAGTTATAATAAAATATGGAAGGTGGGCCATTTTGGCTATTATAGGCAGTAAAGAAACAGATATTAAAAATTCCATTAGCAAACAGACCAGACTCTGATCATACGGCTCCTATAGGAACCGTCTAATATGGGTCTACTCTGTTTGCAAATGCCTGAAAACACGTTTATATGAAGGAAAGGGTTAACCCTTTCACTGCCATGGGCGTATTTCTGATCATGTTTATTCGTGTATTCCAGTGATACGCATTGGTGTAACTCGGCCTCTCTTAGGTATAAAACCTGTTTTATATACAATAAAAACTCGATACTACGAAATACAGTAAAAACTCGATACTACGAAATTAAAGTAATGAAGACTTTCACTGCCATAAACGTATTTCTGATCACGTTTGCAAACAGTTTGTATTCCAATGATAAATAATTCATTGGTGTAATTCGGTCTCTCTTAGGTATAAAACTGTTTCATATTCAGGAAAATCTCGATACTACGAAATACAGTAATAACTTGATACTACGAAAATTTGGTAATGAAGAATGTATATATTTGTAGGCAGGTGGCCGCTTAATGCAGGGTGAAAGTCATGCAGAAAGCTCCTCTAGCTCTAGGATCTTTCTTCATGACGTTCAACCTGCATTTAAGCTGCCAGCCTGTCACCTGTGTTAAAGATCTATAATGGTGCGTATTTAAGTGTTCGAATAATCGATTTGTCACTGTATTGGTTTACTGTAATTATGGTGGTGTTTTAACGGGATGACATATTTAAAAAACAAAACAAATAAACAAGAAAGCAACATTTGGCAGTGAAAGATATAAACCTTTCGGTGCCAAATAAAAAGCATCTGTTACTATTATCGTCTGCTTTATGTTTCAAAGTGGCGTTTTCTTCGATTTCTTTACGAAAATAGTATCACTGTCAAATGTTTTTTTATCGTGATGAGAGTAGACCCAGATCAGACGGCTCCAATGCAAATTGAAAATCGCTTAAGCTCAAATGCAGTAAATGTCAAGACTCCATGTAGAGACGCCGTTTACGTCTGTGTAAACATAATAGAACCGGCCAAAAACTGGCCAAGCATGCATATGCTCATAAGCTGTTACAGTAAAACCTCTCTTAACCGGAAATCTAGTAGAGAATAAATCAGATACTTAAGTCAGGTGACTGCTTAATGCAGGATGGAAGTCATGCAGAAAGCTCCTCTTTCTGCATGACTTTCACCCTGCATTAAGCTGTCACCTGTCTCAAAGACCGATATTTATACTAAATTTAACGTCCGGTTAAGAGAGGTTTTACTGTATAAAACTTCGTTTAATTATTGTTTATGCTGATATTGTTTCATACATGAATATTCATAAAGCAAAGCGTTAAATAGGATCTAAAAGCGAATTAAGGGACACAAACAATTGAAACAGGGAGTGCGAAAATGTATAAATTCTGAAGGGAGGTGATCCCCCGAGAGCAAAAATTGCAACACAAAAAGAGAAAATTGCAGACTCGGTTTTACTGAGTCTGTTCATGAACAGTAATTGAAAGTGCAACACTGCTCACGCCCCCTAGCACCATTTTAGTCATGAATAAACAGTTACATGTAGCTGTGTATTTCTTGATCAATAAACATTATGAATCTACTGTATATGACAATTCTATAGAACGAGACAGGACACCAAACCATGATATCGGTATATGAATTGCTTACACAGGATAATTGGGCAAATAACATAAGAACAGAATCAACAGCCAGGTATCCCAGATAATGGCGTACCCCACTAGCAAGAAGAATACATTAACGTTTATATTAACCCATTCCCTCCTAGACATTTTTAGACATTTTTAGAGATTTTAGACCCAGCCTCTTTGACTAATTCTACTGAAGAGGAGCACTACCAGAAAAAGGAAAAAATAGAATTGTGTAGTTTTTAAACCAATTTGATAAATAGAGCAAATGCTCTACTGTATTTATCACACTGGTTTCAAAATGTGACTTTTACAGAGACGTCAAAAGGCGTCAGTCGGGAGGGGAGGATTAAACTGGTCCGAATTATCATTTAAAGCCTGTCCTTTTTTCACGGCGGGGTGCAAGTGAAATTAGTCATTTTGACAGCGTTTGACATTGATCAATATAGCAAACAGTGCAGACCCTTATCAGAGGGCTCCTGAAGGAACCCTCTAATCTGGGTCTACACGGTTTGCCTTTGTCCAATGTATGTGACCACGAGTGTTTATAAGTTAAAAACCAAAATGATTTCAAAGACCTCTGTCTTTATTGACTTAACTGTCGGTTTTTAGAGAGCCTATATATATATTGTACAGAAATGATGACGACTACAAAGGTAATTTCGCACTAATGCAGCCATTTCCATTCATAAGTCTAAGGTTTGCAGACTTTTTAAGTCCGCTATACGCCACAGCTTGAGTAATTGAACCATTACACGCCATCTATACTAGTCGTGATAAGTTAGCTGTCATTTCAGATTTATTTGTACGAATTGTATCATTTCAGAAATATATGAATTACATATATAGAACAAGGTCATTTCGATTTACCATTTAGGTGAGTAATGATGATTGTCTTTTTTCTCTATATTCATAAAATGCTATCGGCATTGTTTGATTACGAAAAAGCAACATATTCATTCACAATGGGAAATCGAGGTGGAATTGTATTACAGTAAAATCTCTCTATAATGGCCACTAAATTGTGTTAATTATTTGGTATTTAGGGCAGGTGGCCGCTTAAAGCAAGGTGAAAGTAAAACAGAACGCTCGTATAGGAGCGTTCTGTTTTACTCCCACCTTGCTTTAAGCGGTCACCTGCCTTTAACACAAAATAATGGGTGTAATTCAGTGACCGTTATAGAGAGGTTTTACTATATATACATATATAGCAGAACGTGTCTATAACAACAATATAACGAACAAACATGTAGGTGCAATACTGTCGAAAAGTAATATGTAGAAACGTTTAAGAATAAAATGTCGAAGAATAGTTTTATATTGTAATGTCGGTAGAATGAAAACTGCTTCGATGGTATTTTGTATTAATTTATCATGTATCCTTGAATTCCAGTTCGCAAAGTACTTATAACACTGGTAAACGACAAACAGTAAAACAACAAGTCTTATAACACTGGTAAACGACTAACAGTAAAAAACAACAAGTCTTATAACACTGGTAAACGACTAACAGTAAAAAACAACAAGTCTTATAACACTGGTAAACGACTAACAGTAAAAAACAACAAGTCCAAAAGTAAAACGTAACTATATAGAAGTTAATTAATTTGGTAGGATATCCTGAGTACTAGAAATCTAGCATTGTTGTTTTTTTCTAATTCTAGAATGGAGGGACACCTCTTGATATATCACGTGTCTTTTTAACGTACAAATAGGATCTGATATAAGCAAGCTCATTCTGGTTCTTATCGCGTTTTAATGGATGGAATCTTACGTAATAGCTACCACCAGGCAGGCAGTATGTGCTGCCAGTTATCACGCTAGGGAAATGATCTGGAGAACTACTGTAAATAAAGAAAGGGCACTAATATGAATTTACCGATGTAATATAGACAAAATAACAGTTTACATAGGAACCCAATGAGCTTGTGCTATGTCATCTGCCCATTGCCAGTGAACTGGTTCCTTTGCCATCAATTCAACTTGATTCTGAATCAAATTTCTTGCGCGTGGATGTCTTTTACAGTTCTGCCTTTTGTTCATATCAGTTGAAAATAGACATATAAAGTAAATCGACGGAGTTAAGCATTTCCCTCATCTAGATGATTGTTGACACCTTTACGAAATAGAGTGGATCCAGATCAGACGACTCCTGTATGAACCGTATTATTATTCATGATGTGCTTATTTCTTAAATGAATATTCATGAAGGAATACGATCATAATACGATTAAACTAAGCTTAATGCAGGACATTCCTAGAAGAGCTTTCTGCATGATTTTCACTCTGCATTAAGCTGCCGCCGGTTTTCAAGACCGATATTTATGCTAAATTTAACATTCGGTTTAGAGGGGTTCAACTGCGTAATGTTATTTAAACCTTTTTTTTCATATAAATGCATTTTCACACATTTGCAAACAGAGTAGACCCAGATCAGACAGCTCCTATAGGAGCCGTCTGATCAGGGTCTGCTCTGTTTGCTAATGGATTTGGATATATCTGTTTCTAAAATTACTACAATGTTCCACCTTCCATATTTTATTATAATTATGTTGTCCATGAATATTCAGTAGGTATTGAATATAAAACAGAGAAAGGCTTAACCTTTACTCCGATGTGAAAAAAACTGTCTGTTCAAATTTGGACAATGTACAGCGTTGACTACGTTCACTGCCATGGGCGTATTTCTGTATTCCGATGATATGCTTAGGTGTAATTCGGTCTCTCTTAGGTATGAAACTGTTTTATATTCAGTAAAGTCTCGATACTACGAAATATAGTAAAAAGTCGATACTACGAACACTTAGTAATGAAGAATGTACATATGTGTAGGCAGGTAGCTGCCTAATGCAGGTTGAAAGTCATGACTTTCAACCTGCGTTTAAGCTGCCAGCCTGACACCTGTGCTAAAGATCTATAATGGTACGTATTTAAGTGTTTGAATAATCGATTTGTCACTGTATTGGTTTACTGTAATTATGTTGGTGTTTTAACGGGATGACATATTTAAAAAACAGAACAAATAAACAAGAAAGCAATCTTTGGCAGTGAAAGATTTCTAATCAGGGTCTGCTCTGTTTGCTAATGGATTTTGATAGATCTGTTTCTAAAATTACTACAATGTTCCAACTTCCATATATTATTATAATTATGTTGTCCATGAATATCCAGTAGGTATTGAATATAAAACAGAGTAAAGCTTAACCTTTACTCCGATGTGAAAAAAAACTGTCTGTTCGAATTTGGACATTGTACAGCTTTGACTATGTTTGATTCAATTATGCTTTTAAAAAACTATTGATCGGGTGCCAAACAGCTTGGATCTGGATGAGACGACGAGCTACTCGGAGACAGGGATATGGGTAAAACAATCCCAAACTGATCAATTGCCGCTCTAGCTCATTCCCTGTTTTATATTTATTCTAAATTGCAATACTTACTGAAGACTCATAGAAGAAAAAGTTTACAACGAAATGTGTAGCCATTTTAGAAAGTAAAGAAACAACCTTTCAAAGTCCATTAGCAAACGGAGTAGACCCTGATAATATACGGCTCCTACAGAAGCCGTCCGATCTGGGTCATCTCTGTTTGCAAAGGCGTAGAAAGGCGTATTTATGGAGGAAATTGTTAAACATACACACACATACACACACACGCACGCACGCACACACGCACGCACACATCGTATATGCACGAGCAAGTTCTAAGCAATTCTTCTAATTTTTGTGCTGTTAATATACCTTCTTTTATTCTCCTGTCAAAATGTCTCATTAATATTCACAAATTCACGGTTTACTTTTGGCGATTATCTTAAAACTCCCCAGCGTCTGGGATATGTTTTAGCTGTATTTATGATTGATGGGGTATGTTACAGCTCAGAGAAATACAGTCAAACCTGTCTTAAGCGGCCATTCATTTATTGAACACATGCGTCTTAAAAAACAGGTGTTTGCTTAATGCAGGGCAAAAGTAATGCAGAAAGCTCCTACAGGAGCTTTCTGCATTACTTTTGACATGCATTAAGCTACCGCCTGCCTTACATACCCATAATTATACCTCAGTTTGATGGACGCTTAAGGCTGGTTCTATTGCACGCTGTTCTTCTTGTTAGCTGATTCTGCAGGCCACATCAAACATTTTGTTTCGTTAGTTATCTGCATAGCTATATTCCATAAATACATGTACGCATTTTATCGCCTTTCAAACAATGTAGTCCCAGATCAGAAGGGTCCTGTATGGATTGTCTGCTCAGTTAGCTTAATTGAATTATATAGATCTGGCCCAATCGTTTCTTACGTTAACAAGCTCACCTCTGTGTATCATAAAATAGCCCTAATTGATATTAATTACGTCATTATTTCTTATATAAATATGTATAGAGTAAACACCAGTGCGACGTGCTAGATGACAATGTTCAGTGCTTAAATAAAATAGAATTAAATTACTTCGTCGAACTGCTATTTGCTTATAAAGAAATTAAACACAATTAGCTTTTACGAAATGCTGTGTGTTAAACACTTAAGTAAAATTAACCTTTGGAAGTGCTTTTTGCAATTGCTATTTTCTACATGGGAAAATTTAAAAGCTCTTTTTGCGAAATATTAAAGATGAACACATCTTTAACGAACCATAAATAACTGAAAATGTAGTGTAGCTTATTGAGATTGGTATATTACATGTATTTTGTTTAACCAAATGTACCATTAAATGAAAGTATAAGACAACTATATGCAGAAACAATCAACTATTTCTAGCGCATGGCTTTGAAAACGAAATGCCCACCATTCTTGCTTTTCCTAAAACCACAGACTCATTTTAATGTTTACAGTGATTGACTTCGAATTTCCTGCGTTTCATTCTCTTAGCCTCTGCAAGTTACTGATTGTCTATTTCTCAAATGACGTCACATGATGACAACATAATTATATCCATACACGGTACCTAGTATCCATATACAACGCTCACAAGAGTTACAGTAAAACCCCTCTATAACGGCCACTAAATTGTGTTAATTAGTTGGTATTTATGGTAGGTGGCTGCTTAAAGCAAGGTGAAAGTAAAACAGAACGCTCCTATAGGAGCGTTCTGTTTTACTTTCACCTTGCTTTAAGGAGCCGCCTGCCTTTAACACAAACTACTGGATGTTATTTATTGGTCGTTATAGAGGGGGGTTACTGTATTTCCCATGTATATGTTGCTACGAAACACGCTTAGAATGTGTAGACACTTTGCTGAAACAACCGACTGAAAAAGGCTTCAAATTATACGCAGATAGTAAATTATTAATTGCACATTGTGTACATTACCTAAAATAGTAAAATAGTAAAACACGCCTGAAACAACTAGTGTTTGATGGAACATAGAATAGAATAGAATTTTATTTTGACATAAACTGATACAGTTTCTAGTCATGCAAATATAAATAATAATTAAGCAAGTATCACGTGACTAAGTATTGCTATTAAATATGTAAATCTGACATAAATGAATATGCACATTAATTATTAGGAGCTGGACTTGCTAAGATGAGTATATTACAATCCATTGTTATTACAGTTTATACACTTCAGGAACTACGCAACATAAATGCTTCATACAGAAAATCTCTAACCTTTTTATATCAGAGAGCTGTGTGCATTTCATCAATTCTGTAAATTTAAAAACACTCGGACGTCTATAGTAATACGAATTGATATAGGGTTTACGTATTTCTCTATATACTGGACAAATAAGTAAGAAATGATATTCATCTAAATATCTGAACATTGACAAAAGGTGCAAATCCGCATGTTTCGATTCTCTCTGTTTTGAGTATATCTACCAGTAACTATTCCCAAACTATTTACCGAGAGTCTCTACCTAGTGACATAGGAGTCTAAAACAACTGGTGGTTGTTTATGAAGGAACAATGTATAGTAGACCCTGCCTTAAGCTGCCTTCATCTAATTATGGATCATTTAGGCAGCTGGTAGCTTAATGCAGGTCAAACGTAAAGCAAAAAGTTATAATAGGAGTTTTCTGTATTACGTTTGCCCTGCATTAAGCAACCACCTGCTTTTTAAGATTCCTGTCTTCAATAAATGAATGGGCTCTAAAGACATGTTCTTCTGTAATGCTAAAACTTCCTATAGTATTAAGCTGCCATCTGCCTTAACCCATTCCCGCTTAGGCTATTTTTAGACCTAATTTATTTCATTAAATCTACCAAAAAGGAGCATTAACTAGAGGAAAGGAAATTTTCAGAAGTGTGTAGTTTTGAAACAATTGTGATAAATAGAGCATTTGCTCCTGTGGAGCAAATGCTCTATTTATCACAATGGTTTCACAAAGTAACTTTTACAGAAGCGTCAAAAGGCGTCAATATGCGGGAATGGGTTAAAGACACAGAATTAGACTCCTATTTAACGACATTAAACAAGAATCACAGCAATCAAATTGGCCAACTCTTTTATAAGTTTAATATCCTACTGCAATACATATACTAAGGATTTGCATGACAAACAGATCAGACTCCGATCAAAGGCTTCCCTCAGGGGCACTTTGATCTGGGTCAACACTGTGTGCCAATATCTTATATACACGGTTTCCGCAAATTAGGGGATAAACGTTGTATACTGGCGTTGAAATTTACAGATAAATGGTGCATGCTGTATCTATTTTACGTTGTATGTTGAATTTTATGCTACACTTTCATCTTCCGTTTTTCGCCGAAGCGTGTTAACGCCATTTTCATTCCGTAGTAATAAATCTTGTGTACGCCGTATATGGACAGCTAGGCAACGCATGTGGAAAATGTGGGCGTCGCCTCGCGTTCTACATGCGCCGTCTGATCTGATCTGATCCACCCTGTATGCAAATGCATTAAAAGACGTGAAAACGGTTGAACGGTTGATATTTCCATTCCATCTAATTTTACCCTTTTATCCCAAATTTCAATTCCTACTGAATATTCATGGACAAAATAGTTTTAACAAAATGTGGAATACTGTAGCTTTTTTTAAAAAGTAAAGAAACAGATCTTTTAAATTCCACTAGCAAACAGAGCAGACTCTGATCTTTTAGGAGCCGTCTAGTTCAGGTTTACTCTGTTTTCAATTGCGTGGGAAAACACGTTTGTATGAAGGAAAGGGTTAAACCTTTGTATTTTGCTGAGCTTGTTTATTATGTTGCGAGAGAAAGAGATTAGGACGAAGAGACACGGCATGGCTCAGGTTTTGCTCAAAGCATTATAACACCCGTGTTTTTACAGGAGGATCATTTTAACATTTTATACATTATTCAGCTGCATTTGGGGCGTCTTCAGACGCTAGATGCTCTTCGATTTCTGCGCCAATTTGTCAAACTGTTGACCTCCTTGGACGAAACCAATTAATTAATATTCAGCTTGCTGAAAAATTTCTCGCCACTAGGAAAAGTGCTGTCTGCACAAATTAAAGCATTTGTTTCTATATTTCATTTATAAAGTGGTTTGAGTGCGTGTTCATATACGTGTGCGTTTTTTGCGGATGTGCGTGCATGCGTTCATGCATGCATGTGTGCGTGCGTGTGTGTGAAAAGGTTACAATTCTGATTGGACACCGAAATTCAAAGGTGTTTCCAAAGCTAATCAAAAATTCTCCTGAAGCATGTTGTAAAACTAAGTAATTCAATTTGTATTTAGCCATCATCATCATTTTTTAAAGGTATCTTAAGTACGATTAAAGCTCAAAATGTGTTGATCCTGTTTCGATGTCGTCTGTCATAGATTCATACTATTGTCGTTATTGTAAGACATACGCTTATGGTAATAAAATGAATAGGGTAATTAAAGTTCACTCGAGTTTCAAATATTTTGGTATTTAGTACGCTCTAGGCGGATGGTTCGTGGCGTATGCATTCTGATTTGTTGTGTTATTGTTCCCAAAGAAGTTTGGTGCTGGAACGTTTTGACTGGTGCTATGTTACTTTAATATCTACCCATCGAAAGTTTGCAAAGGCGTAGAGATGCGTTTTATGGATTAAAGGGTTAACCCTTTCGGTGCCAAATTTCTAATTGCCGTCTGCAATCCAAGTTTAAATCTAAAGTCTAAATCATTCAGTAAAATAAGGAAATGGGATAAATAAATGCAAATTTCAAAGGAATAAAGCACATATATAGAAATAGAGCTTGAGACAAATAGTGTAGTCCCTGATCAGACTCCGCCTTGGAAAAGGCGGCGTCTGATCTGGGACTGCACTATTTGTCGTGGTGCATTTATGCGACTGCGGTGGTGAAAGGGTTAAGAAGACTCTGATCCAAGACCATGCCTAAGAGTTTTCTTTCATCTTTTCGATTTGTATTTCAGCTTATTTGTATTGTTGTTACATACTACCGTTTAATACAAAGTGAATAGTTTTATACAATATAAGAGAAATAGACAGTTGATTTGATATTATTAAAATAGTTTTAACATTTCTCCGCCAAGCGCTATATAGCCTCAGAGAGGCTATTCGAATAAGTCGTAGCAAAATAAGGTTTGGCTGAGAAATAAGAGATGTTGGTAGATCAATACGCATGTATTTTATATCTGTATACTAGTAAATTTCACACGGAGTAAAATTATCTTTAATAGTAAGCAATCCCTGAGACCTATATTTGTGACAAGTTAAACGGTACACTAGGACAGAAACATCAATCTTTTTATTTCACTCTTTACTCCATATATATATTGTAACGCCTTTGCTTTTACATTAGACCTAATGGACGGCTCCTACACAATCTTCTGGTGAAGGTTTACCCTGTTTGCTTGTGAAATTATATCAGATGCCATTTTCAAAAGTTCCTGATTGCATATGCCGCTATAAAAAAGAATCTAACATACATTAATGTCGTTAACATTATGTCAGTATAGCTTATATGAATATGCACGAGGCAAAGTGTGGGAATAAACATTGAATATTACTTCTTTGCGTGAGTCGGGGTTCATTCTCAAGCACCTGATTAGTCAGATTTGAGTAAACTCAGAAACTGACCAATCAAATACTTGTGAATGAACACAGACCCAAACACAAAAACGTTATAACATCGGAGCCTGCTTTCAATACGGAAATGTGATCCAGTCTTGAAATTGAATTCATATCTATTGTTTCTGTGGTCCAGGATAGAACAGAACAGAACATATATTTATTCAACGTGTACAACCATGTACATTGTTGTTACAAATAAACACATATAACACATGTCACATAGCTCAAATGAGTCTTGAGACTGACTAATAGTAATGACAGACACAATGAATTTAATTATGAGCAAAATCATTACATAAAGGAAAATTGACAATTTAGTTGAGTATTATGATTACTGACTATTCGATAGAAATGAAAGCTTCTGTTCAAAACATACCTGAAGCTTTAATCCTTTACTCCATAAATACGTTTTTCTATGCCTTTGCAAAGAGAGAAGACCCATATCAGACGGTTCCTATATGAGCTGTCTGTTCAGGGTCTGCTCTGTTTACTTATGGAATAATATATATTTGATTGTCCAGTTTCTGCTTTGGAAAAAAGATCAGTGTTAATACAGTAAAAACCCTCTAAACCGGAATTGTAGTAGAGAGGAATTTAGATACTTTTAGTCAGGTGGCTGCTTAATGCAGGGTGAAAGTCGTGCAAAAAGATCCTAGAGGAGCTTTCTGCGTGACTTTCATCCTGCATTAAGCTGCCACCTGTCTCCAAGACCGATATTTATACTAACTTTAACGCCCGGTTGAGAGGGGGTTTATTGCATGTCATTGTAACATGGAATCTAGATACTATTCATGATTCGCATTTGAACATAGCTTTGATCCGGATGAGACGTTTTATCAATATCCAAGCTGTTTGACACTCGGTCAAGTCTAACTCAAAAGTTTTAATCCTTTACTCCATAAATACGCCTCTCTATTTCTTTGCAAACAGAATAAACGTAGACCAGACGGCTCCGGTTTCTGATCTGTTTGCTTATGAAATAATATAAATATGCATGTGTTCGTGTGCCATTATAAAGTTTAATCTAATTAATATTCTAGAATTTTATTTTTCACATGAATATTCATAGTTTAAAAAGTTCACAAATCGAAAGTAAGTAAATATGTAACATAGCAGAGTTATAGCAGATATCAGTCTCCCCCAACAGTCTCCCCCAACAATCTCCCTCAACAGTCTCCCCCATAAGGCTCGCCCAACAGTCTCCCCCAACAGTCTCCAACAACAGTCTCCCCCAACAGTCTCGCAAATAAGGCTCGCCCAACAGTCTCCCCCAGCAGTCTCCAACAACAGTCTCCCCCAACAGTCTCGCCCATAAGGTTCGTCCAGCAGTCTCCCCTCACAGTTTCCAACAACAGTCTCCCCCAACAGTCTCGCCCATAAGGCTCGCCCAACAGTCTCTCCCAAAAGTCTCCCCCAACAGTCTCGCCAAACCGTCTCCTCCAACAGTCTCCCCAACAGTCTCCCCCAACAGTCTCCCCCAACAGTCTCGCCCAACCGTCTCCCTCAACAGTCTCCCCCAACAGTCTCCCCAAACAGGCTCCCCAACAGTTTCCCCCAACAGTCTCCCCCAACAGTCTCGCCCAACCGTCTCCCCCAACAGTCTCCCCCAATAGTATCCCCCAACAGTCTCGCCCAACCGTCTCCCCAAACAGTCTCTCCAATAGCCCCCCCCCAACAGTCTCGCCCAGGCGTCTCCCCCAACAGGCTCCCCCAACAGTCTCCCCAAACAGTCTCGCCCAACCGTCCCCCCAACAATCTCCCCCAACAGTCTCCCCCAACAGTCTCGCCCAACCGTCTTCCCAACAGGCTCCCCCAACAGTCTCCCCCAACAGTCTCGCCCAACCGTCTCCCCCAACAGGCTCGCCCAACAGTCTCGCCCAACCTTCTTCCCCAACAGGCTCTCCCAACAGTCTCCCCCAACAGGCTCCCCCAACAGTATCCGCCCAAAGGCTCGCCCAACAGTCTCGCCCAACCTTCTCCCCCAATAGTCTCCCCAACAGTCTCGCCCAACCGTCTCCCCCAAAGTCTCCCCCAATAGTCTCCCCTAACAGTCTCCCCCAATAGTCTCCCCCAACAGTCTCGCCCAACCGTCTCGCCCAACAGTCTCCCCCAACACTCTCCCCCAACAGTCTCGCCCAACCGTCTCCCCAAACAGTCTCCCCCAACAGTCTCGCCCAACCGTCTCCCCCAACAATCTCCAACAACAGGCTAAATACCAATACAAAGTTATGTTAATTAGTTGGTATTTAGGACAGGTGGCTGCTTAAAGCAAGGTGAAAGTAAAATAGAACGCTTCTATAGGAGCGTTCTGTTTTACTTTCACTTTGCTTTAAGCAGCCACCCGTCTTTAACACCGAGTGTCCTATACGAGCCGTCTGATCAGAGTCTGTTCTGTTTTCTTATGGTGTAATATAGATCTGATTCTACAGCTTCTGCCTGAGCCGAAATATCCTGTGTCCATATGCCATTATAAAAATAATCTTATTAATATTCATGACGTCATTATTTCTTACATGAATATTCATCAGGGAAAGGGTTAAGCATGTCCCTCTAATTTGAAACGATAAAGATACACTAGATATACACGGTCATAACCTCCCGGCACTGACGATGGTACACTAGATATACATGGTCATAACCTCCCGGCACTGACAATAGTACACTAGCTATACATAAGTATAACCCCCCGGCACTGACAATGGTACACTAGATATACATGGTCATAACCTCCCGGCACTGACAACGGTACACTAGATATACACGGTCATAACCTCCCGGCACTGACAATGATACACTATATATACATGATCATAACTTCCCGGCACTGACAACGGTACACTATATATACATGGTCATAACCTCCCGGCACTGACAATGGTACACTAGCTATACATGGTCATAACCTCCCGGCACTGACAATGGTACACTAGCTATACATGGTCATAACTTCCCGGCACTGACAATGGTACACTAACTATACATGATCATAACCTCCCGGCACTGACAATGGTACACTAGATATACATGGTCATAACCTCCCGGCACTGACAATGGTACACTAGATATACATGGTCATAACCTCCCGGCACTGACAATGGTACACTAGATATACATGGTCATAACCTCCCGGCACTGACAACGGTACACTAGATATACACGGTCATAACCTCCCGGAACTGACAATGATACACTAGTTATACATGGTCATAACTTCCCGGCACTGACAATGGTACACTAGTTATACATGGTCATAACGTCCCGGCACTGACAACGGTACACTAGATATACATGGTCATAACCTCCCGGCACTGACAATGGTACACTAGTTATACATGGTCATAACCTCCCGGCACTGACAATGGTACACTAGATATACATGGTCATAACCTCCCGGCACTGACAACGGTACACTAGATATACACGGTCATAACCTCCCGGCACTGACAATGATACACTAGTTATACATGGTTATAACCTCCCGGCACTAATGGTACATTAGATATACATGGTCATAACCTCCCGGCACTGACAACGGTACACTATATATACATGATCATAACTTCCCGGCACTGACGATGATACACTAGTTATACATGGTTATAACCTCCCGGCACTAATGGTACATTAGATATACATGGTCATAACCTCCCGGCACTGACAATGGGGAAAATACTTAAACATGAAAGCTGTATAATGCTAGCTAGAAAAGTAAGAGTATAATATCTGAAATCTGCACCTTTCTGCTGATTATAATTGACAGCATATAATATTTCAAATCTACATTATGGTTTCAAGTAAAAAAGTAAGAGTAGGATATGTGAAAGCTACACGGTGTCTGTTAGTAAAAATAAGAGTATCGTATGTAAGTGACATATTCAGTTGGCCATCTATGTTTCACACTTGTGGGTCTTCTTATCTTAATTTGTCAGCAACAATTATCTTGCTGGTTATCTTGCTGTTCATGTGATATTATCACACTGAATTGTAAGGATTTGCTACCACAGGGGTCAAATTGGCGACAAGAGTGATATTTAATGGTCATGCTAACGCGTCGGGCATATAGACTATACGATATCCCTCACATTGCCCCATGTGATACAAAATAAAATAAACCGCTTTCGTCGATACTTATAACTTTTGTTTTACAATAAAATATGATCGACCTATATCGAATAATTGCGAAACCAAAGAGCAGGCCGAATAAACACTAATACATCGGAGTTTCTTTTATAAAAACACCTGAAAGTTTTGTCTTCTCCAGCGTATTTCGGTCGGTTATCTGGCGATATCATACTTCTTTTCAACATATAAACAACTAATTTATGTAATTCGGGCATTTTTAAACGTGTTTAATCACTTTAGAACCAGTTGACTGCTTAATACAGAACTAAAACTTAAAGGGATTTATTAACCATTTACCTGATAGAGAGAGATGCTTTAAACATCTTTGTAAACAGTGTAGGAGCCATCTAGTTTAACCGTTTCCCTGTTCTATGTTTATTTCAAATTCCAATACCAGCTGAATATTCATTAACAAAATAATAATAAAGAAATAATTATGGAAGGTTGAACATTATAGCCCTTTTAGAAAGCAAAGAAATATAGCTATCAAAATTATATTAACAAACAGAGTAGATCCTGATCAGACGGTTCCTATAGGAGCCGTCTGATCTGGGTCTACTCAGTTTGCAAATGCGTGAAAACACGTTTAAATATGAGGGAAAGGGTTTCACATATATTATTTCCATTCTATACATACATTGTAGATTGGGGTTGGATCACAAGCTCTTATGTACAACATTAAGTTCGATCCTCCCCATACAAAATGGTATACACGCTGAAAGCAGGTAAGTATATAGCAAAAACAATGTGAAAGGCGAGCACAGAGTGTGTGGGAGAATGACAGAGAAATGGATAAAGAAGGGGAGAGAAGAGTGTATTAGAGAGAAGTGGTATATGATTCACAGATAGAGAGTACAACAACTATCCTTAAATCCAACATATGACCAGATGATTAAACACTTTAATGGCCTCTGGCGAGTGTATACTGTATTTGCTTATCAGATAATATAGATCTGATTCTACAATTTCTGTAATAGTTAAAGCTATCCTTACTTTAATGCCAGTGTAAGCATTCAGCTAATTAATACACATACATTCATTATTTCTTACATGAATATACATGAGATAAGTTAAAGGATTAATGAATGAATGAATGAATGAAAGACTTTATTTAACGAGGGTAGCTCAATTAGTCATAATGACTAATCTACCTTGAGGCCCTCAAAACAAGCATTTCATACAAAATACAAAACAGTAAAACACAGATCTATATACAAAAGAAATCAATGTTCAGATATTCAGTAACGTTGCGTCTGGATAATTAATAAATGTTGTCTGTTTCAATTTGTAGATTTATTCTTTATGGACACGCATTTGGATCCTGATAAAACTCCGAGTTACATGGCGTCCAATCTGGATCCAATCTGTTATCATAGATTTGATTTGCCACTAGCATCCAAATAGTTAATATAAAGCTATAATATATAAAGTGTTGCACATAAAAAGAAATGAAATGCATTTATGACATCTGACCCCGATTCAGGTGGATGAATGCACGCGCTATTAAAATCACATATTTGTGACGTCATTTACCCACGCTGTCATTATTATAAATACGAGAAAATATTATTGCTCAGTACTAGTTAAACTAAAATGACCTCTGCTTCAAATTTTGAAAAATTCAGTTATGTGTAAACAAATTGAACCTGATGAGACTTTGTGTTATTCAACGTCTCGTCTGGATCGAAACTGTATGCAGAAGGTTTATGACGGATTGAATGAATGAATGAATGAAGGGCTTTCAGAGTAACTCAATTAATCTAAATGAATGAATGAATAAAATACCTTAATCAATAAGGGTAGCTCGGTTAACCAAATGGCTAATCTACCCCGAGGCCCTCTGAATCGGTACATTTCATACATTTATGGGCAAAAATATCAATCACGGAACATATTATTAAACAATGTGTCAAGTACAGTAGTTACGCTATTAAACCATTTCAATAATGCAAAATGAAATCAGCATCATTATACAAACTACAGCAACAAATATAACTGAACCAAGCCAGAAACCTCATTGAAAAGTTTCCTAATTGGATGTGTTCCATTTGCGCCCTGTGTCTATATACAAGTACATTTATACTTTTGTTCTGATGATGTAATTATCATTAATAGTAATCAAAGGTTGTGCTATTAACATGTTAACTTTGAAAAAAAGTAAGTTTCATTGATGCAAAGATTAAAAATATCAAACCATGTACCCTATGTAACCTTTACAAAGAAATTGTGTATTTATTCAGGCATAGAATTAGGCAGAGAATTAATTTAGTAAATAATCTAATGTGATTATTGTGTAGTATTGAACTGGTTTAAACATTGCTTTAAAAACAATAACAACAGTATCTTAGTAACATATGCAAATAAAAACAAAAACAATGCTAGACGTCTTCCATCATTGTGAGTTACAAACCTACATACGTCCCCTAGATTTAGACAAGAAACTTGAACAGCGTCTATGAATGAATATTGAATGAAATGAACAACATTATTTAACAAGGGTAACTAATCTTCATTGAGTCCATCAATTAAAACAATCTCATACAAAGTGCCAAACATTAAACAAAGTAACAATTCAGTTACAATGTGCGAAAGCGCTCTTCTGCCCCAGACAAATAATAAGAGACTCGGGCAATGAGGATTATGATTACAATAAAGGGCCAGATCAGACACTAAAACCCTTAGTGTCTGATCCAGTCCCACGCTGCAAATTTATGGGTGAAAGAAAAACGTTTCCGCTATTGCATACAAAAAAATTATGAAACGATTTTAAAATAAATACACATGGCAGAAGAAAACCCTGTGACTTTCAGCTTGCATGCAGAGAATTTGTCTTGTGCTTATTTTTGTCGGCTGCCAAAGTTTAGTAAAGTTACGAAAAGAGATTCTTCGTGCAATAACAGTGTCACACAATTAGGATCCTAATTATATATGATCTATTATTTCCGATATTGCAGACATTATAAAAAAAATTATTATTATACCACATTTATATACATGTAGCGCTCTTTTCACACAGGATATGTGTGTTCAAAAGCGCTTCACATGCGTGAAATCAATATTAAAGACCTAGTATTACACTTGTTTTGAGCGGCCGTTACAGAGAGGTTTTCATCTGTGCTCAAAGTGAACATTTCCTTGGCATCAAATCGGTCAAAACCCCAAAGCTTTGGTAATCACATACGACAGAATCCCCACAAAGCATCCATAACAGCCATAATAGGTCAGATGTCATTTTCAATTCATTCGTATCGCCGTTATCGTTTCTGTGTCGTGTGAATTTCCATATTTAGTACAGTGCAATTTCGTTTTCCCATTTCAGCGATCGACAAGGGACTTTTCTCAGAATCAGACAATTCCTCTGGCAAAAGGTCAGATTTTCAGATTATGTCGTTGATATCAATGTATAAGCCCAAGATTGCCCATTTAACCATATATGCTATATTACAATCAACCCCATCTAAACCGGATGTTAAATTTAGTATAGATATTGCTTGGAGACAGGTGTCAGCTTAATACAGGGTGAAAGCCATGCAGAATGACTTTCACCCTGCATTAAGCAGTCACCTGCCCAAAAGTATAAAAAAAATCTACTAGAATTTCGGTGTATAGGGGGTTAATGTACTCCCTTTTTTAGCATATGTACAGTTGACGTGGTCCTCACTGTTGGCCATCTTGTTACATCTGCCACTACATGTACAACATAAATCTGATCATTTGTCTTGAGGTAGCTAAGGTAGCTTAATGCAGGACTGAAGTTGCACAGAGAGCTAATATGTCCTATGTTCGGTTAAGAATTACGATCGCAACAGTTGGGAACAGCTAATAATGTTTTGTTGCCAGCTGTTTCAAACATTATGCGAGCGTTTCCTGTAGCAAGGCTGTTGTCAGCAGTAATGGACGTAAACGTTAAACGTTACTTGATATAAAACGCCCTTTCACGCTAGGCCCAGATCAGATGGCTCCTATAGGAGCTGTCTGATCAGGTTCCGCTCTGTTTGCCGTTGGTGTAATTGAGTTCTGATTCTACAGTCACTGCCTGAATCACAATACCCAGTGTTCATATGTTATCTAATTAATATTCATGATGTCATTATTTCTTAAATGAATATTCAACAGGTAAATTGTTAATTGAACACGCGACTAATACAAGCACTAGTTCCAATTGATGGGTTTGCCAACTGGTTAGCGGTTTGTTTTACAGTAGCGAACTATAATATACCGTGGAACCGGTCTAAAGCGACCATTTAACCTTTTCCTTGTTTAATATTCAAGTAAGAAATAATGACATCATGAATATTCATTGGCTGAATTTTAATAATGGAACATCTACACGGGAAGTCTTGGTATCGGTAGAAACTGTTGAGTCAGGACTAGTATACTTTCATAAGCGAACAGAGCAGACCTGTCTGATCTGGGCCTACTCTATTTGCAAATCCGGGAAAATGCGTTTATATGAAGGAAAGGGTAAATGATAATATACGGCTTGCTTTAAAAGCAAAATATTTAGTAAGAAATAATGGCTAAATTAAAATTGAAATTAAAATTGAAATATGTTTACCATTGAAAAGAGTCAGTTAATTAATGTTCATTTATTATTTCTTACATGCATACGGTATTCATTAAATGTTCTACTGTAGATCTCTGTATTGCAAGCACCGCTATCACTTTTGACCAAAGCGGCGAAATAATCAAACTGTCGTAATAGACGTGAAGTATCAACTGAATCCTTAATCAAAATCTATTGATTTCAATTGCAGTTTTATACATACGGTTAAGACATATCAAGCGGAAGAACGGAAATTAACAGATATCTACACAGATGAAAATGTCTATCAAAACGTATCGCTTTAAGACTGGTGACGGATTTAGAATTGGTACTGATGGAAAGAAGCTACAGTTTTGCAATTCATTTGCCAACTGCCATTTCAGTTATGGCTGCGGTATTCTGACAGCCACGTCGTCTAAGACAACCATATTTGACTGCAGCCGGGAGTTCAAAGGTTAACACAGTTTCCAAGTGCACTTCTCCAAATATTATATGTATTTAACCCTTTCCTCCATAAATACGCCTTTCTATGCCTCTGTAAAATTCACTTTTTGAAACCATTGTGATAAATAGAGCATTTGCTCTTCAGGAGCAAATGTTCTATTTATCACAATGGTTTCAGAACTACAAAATTCTAAAAGATTCCTTTTCTCTAGTAAATGCTCATTTTCAGTAGATTTGCTTAAAGAGGTTGGATCTAAAAATAGCTTTTGAGGGAATGAGTTAAGCGAATCGTATGTTCATGTAATCCTTTTTCTCGTAAAAAAGACTTTTGGCACATTTGCCAGCAGAGTAAACCCAGACCAGACGACTCTTGTATGAACCTTCTGATCAGGGTTTGTTCTGTATGCTCATGACATTATATAGACCTGGTTCTACAATTTCTGCAATTGGCAAAACACCTGTGTTAAAAAAGTCACCTAATTAGTATCCACGATGCCATTCTTTCTTACATAAATGTTCGTGAGGGGAAGGGTTAAACGTTATCTTTGCTGTGGGCGTTCTTTTGCCAATGTGACCTTTTGGAAAACAATTAGTTCTGAACATGTCGATACGGCGCCACCATTATCCATGACCGCTTATAGGGGCACTAGGCATAAATGGGTTGAATACACGAATGCATTTTCGACCCCAACTGATACATCGCCTTCCATACAGTAAGACCCCTCTAAACCGGAATTCTAGTCGAGAAGAATTTAGATACTTGTAAGCAGGTGGCTGCCTTAGACAGAATAAAAAGTTGCGCAAAAAGCTCCTAGAGTAGAGGAGCTTTCTGCACGACTTACTTTTAAGCTGCCACCTGTCTCCAATACCGATATTTATACTCGAACGTATTATATGGTTTAGAGATATTTTACTGTATCTCTGAACTAGTACATATGGAAAAATAGTCAAACAGGGAGAGCCACACACGAAATGATACCGCACCAAACACCATCAAACAAGAAACGGTAAAGCCACAAGACAAAACATAACAGGACGCATATCAAGACGAAAAACATTAAACATTAAGCATATTAAACAACAAAATTGACCAGAGGCTGAAAGCAGGAGTACCGCCTTGGAACGGCCAGTAACCAAAATAAGCTACTTGTTCGCACCATAATGGCCTATACAAAACAAATAAAATGACTTAGTTCAAACTGAGTTCTAATTTGGTTTACACGTTTCATCACAAGCACACTGCAGTGCTATTATACCAAGAGAGTTAACCCTTTCCCTGTTCAATATTCATTAAAGAAATAATGGCAACATAACTATTTATTAAGCTCAATTTTTATAATGTAAACTTTTCAAGGTTATTTTTGCTTTGTTAAGATCATTTGTATATCATGTCAAAAGCGAACATAGCAGTCTTTGATCAGACGGCTCCCATAGCAATCTCCTCTGTTTGCAAATGCGTGGAACGGCGCTTATATGAGGGAAAGGGTTAATCCCAAAATTCTTTCCAGGTTTTGCAAACAATTTCAAACCACGCTGATCAAATCAGACAAAGAACAAGGAGGACATGACGGACCTATTATGTCCCATTAAGGTCTAAAGGGCATCGGTTCAACTAGCTGTGTTGTACTTTTATATAGAGGAAACACAATCCTTAGTCTTATCAGCCATGTCTGTAAGTACAGTAGGCTAGAACCTGTTCTAAGCTACCATTCATTTATTGAACACAGGAGTCTTTTAAAAACGCCATGCGACTGCTTAATGCCGAGCAAAAGAATGCAGAAATCGCTGGCACTAAGTCGAAAAAGAATATAGTTTGTGTATTAACGTATAGGTGTTATAAATAAACTAGTCTTTTTCGATCTAGAAGGAGCTTTCTGCATTACTTTTCACCTGCATTAAGCTACCACCTGCCTTACCGACCCATAATTAGACTTATTTTGTTGAAAGATAGACCAGTCCCTCTTCTTGAAGCCATGGCTCTATCCATTCAGGTAGAAGTGATACAGTAACTCTTCTCACAAAATTAAGTGTGAAAGCCGAGCCGATCATTAATGTCTTTAACCCTTCGCTTGCTATTCACGCCAATATACCTACCTGTAAATTGTGAAGACCCAGATGAGACAGCTCCTGCAGGAGCTGTCTCATCAGGGTCTGCACTATTTACAAGTTGATTGTGCAACCAGTACGCTCCACAGCAGTGATTGCACAGCGAAATACTTGTACAGAGTGAAGATATATGTAATTATACAACAGGGCATGGGTAAAGAAGGGGAAATGTATTTTAAAATTCAGCAAGCGAAGGGTTAATTGTATTCTTATATGGAAAACTATCCAAACACTCGCCTCATTTTTATTTCATTGATTTTGTTTTAAAATATTCTTTTAGATGAACAAGGAACATGTCTATAAAATTAGTTTTAAATCAGATTAATTTTTAAAGTTCAACAATATAGTCATATAGGAGAATAGTGCTACTAATGGTGGACATGTTTTTGTCATATGAAATCAGTGGTAGATGAACAATTAAGGGACATTTTTATATATATAATATTATTCTAAGTTTGGATCAGCAAATATTTTAGAACCTCAGAACTTCTTCCACCTGGTTGTTATGGCAATAATGACCTATTAAAAGCTGGTTGCGGTCTGCCCAAAACTACAAGGGTCACTTTATAAATAAACATATGTATCTTTAAAACATGACTTTGCTTAATGGAGGACAAAAGTAATGCAGAAAGGTTTTGTAGAAGGTTTCTATATAACTTTCGTCCTGCATTAAGCTACCATCTGCCTTCAAGACCATGACTTAGACCTCGATATAGTTGACACAGCACCATCCCAACAGCTTGGTTCCCTCCTAGACTGTTTCATACCCAACCTCTTGGATTAAATCTACGGAAAAGGAGCATTAGGTCTACTAGAGAATAGGAACATGTTTAGAACTGTTTAGTTTTGGAACCATTGTGATAAATAGGGAGCAAATTCTCTATTTATCACAATGGTTTCAAAATATGACTTATACAGAGGTGTCAAAAGGCGTCAGTAGGAGGGAATGGGTTAATATACATTTTACAGGCGTAAGGACTTCGTGTCTGGTTACCATGAATAGCCACATATAACACTCAAGTGAAAACTGCTTTAGTTTTTTGTCTCGCGTACAGAATTTCATGTCATCTAGAATTCACACCAAAACGGTTTAGAATGTTACGTTTGCCCGAAAGTAATTATCAAAGTAATGTGTTTGTGAAACGCTTACAAGTACAGTAGAACCAGTTCATAGCGACCAGACAAAGGGTAAAAATGAGTGGCTTTACATGTACCAGCTGGCTGCTTAACCCCTTCCCTCATATTGACGCCTTTTGACGCCTCTGCAAAAGTCACCTGTTGAAATCATTGTGATAAATAGAGCATTTGCTCCTATAGGAGCAAATGCTCTATTTATCACAATGGTTTCAAACTACAAAATACCAAACATTTCCTTTTCTCTAGTTAATGCTCCTTTTCGGTAGATTTATTCAAAGAGGTTGGATCTAAAAAATAACCTATGAGATAACGGGTTAACCTTCTATAATAGAGACAACTGTTGACACATTTGCAGAATAGACCTAGAGCTGTAGGAGCTGTCTGATCAGGATCTGCTCTGTTTGCTTATTGAATAACATAGATCTGATTCTGAAGTTTCTGTCACAGACAAACATTTCATTGTTAATATGTAATTTAAAAAGATGCCCATAAATATTCGTACATTAATTAATTCAGTCTTAAATATTCATGGAGGCATGGGTCAAAGGACACAAAAATGATTGTATTTACATGTTGCAGGTGGCTAATTAATGCAGAACAAAAGTAATGCAGAATGTTTCTGCAGGACCTTTCTGTATAACGTTAACGTTCTTGCTAAATAAGCTACCACCTGTCTATAATGCATACTAAGGACGTTTAACCCTCTTACATCATATAAACGCCTTTTCACACAATTGCAAACAGAGTAGACCCAGATCAGACAGCTCCTATAGGGGCCGTCTGATCAGGGTCTGCTCTGTTTGCTAATGGAATTTGAAGGACCTGTTTCTTTGCTTTCTAAAATGGCTACAATGTTTCGCCTGTCATAATTCCTTTTAACTATGTTGTCCATGACTATTCAACGGTTATTGAACTTTGGAATAAATAAGGGAAAGGGTTAACTCATTCCCTCCTAGACTATTTTTAGATCCAACAGCTTTGAATAAATCTACCGAAAATGAACATTAACTAGAGAAAAGGAAAAGTTTAGAATTTTGTAGTTTGAAACCATTGTGATAAATAGAGCATTTGCTCCTACAGGAGCAAATGCTGTATTTATCACAATGGTTTCAACAGGTGACATTTACAGAGAGGCCAAAATGCGTCACTAGGAGGGAGTGTGTTAAGTGAGTTGTTACTGTAATATATTGACTTTTTGTTTCTAGTCATGTTAATTGCACACTACAAGAAGTTATTGTTTTCAAATAAAAGCACATCACACCAAAGCTTTTACTGCAAGTGATAATATTCCCAAAGTGAGACTTTATACGCTAAAGTTGGCCTTGACGTTTGGACTGTTCACGTGCATGTTGCATGCGACGCGTCTTCTAGTGATGTTCTACCATTAGTGAACAGTAAACTGCAATAATAACTCTTCACCAGACTTTCTACGCATTTGCAGACAGTGTAGACCCAGATCAGAGAGTTCCTGTAGGAGCCGTCTCTACGTTTGCTTATGGACTTATATACACGTGATTCTTCAGTTTCTGCAATAGCCAAAGCTCCCGTGTTCTTTTATCGGTTTCAACATTAAGCAAATTAATAATCACGCTTTCATTATTTCTTAATGAATCTTCATAAGATAATAGGTTGTGGCTGAATTAGGGTCTGAACAAACAGATACACGGACAAATGTACACACAGTTTTTTTTAACAGATACCCGGAAATATGTAACCACACAGGCACCCAGACAAATGTACACACTAACAGATACCCGGAGATTTGTACACTCAAATTTACATAAAAATAAATAGAAAGGCCATATACAGCACAACCCCTCTAAGCCAGACGTTCGATTTCGTATAATTATAGGTATTGTAGGGTGAAAGTCATGCAGAAAGCTCCCCTTCAATTCTGCATTAAGCAGCCACCTGCCTAAAAGTATGTAAATTCTAAATTCTTCTCTACTAGAATTCCAGTTTGGAGGGGTAATACTGTACACTATCAATCCTTTGGGGAATTCATAAACAAGTATCCTGATCAAAATTAATCAATAAACAAGAGTGTTCGGAGGAACACATGTGTCACCTGCTCGCAGCTGGCACAAAACAAAAACTGATAATATGCTGGAGTGCGCAAATCAGAACAAAGGGGAATAACTCAAAAAGTATTACATGCATAGTGATGGACCTTAGTTACATCAATGGTCCTCAGTGAGAGGAAGACACATGTGAAATTTGAAAGCTCTATAATGATTAGTTTAGTTTAGAAATGACGGCAAAAAAAAGAAAGTGTGACGGACAGACAGACGACGGAAAAGTGATCCCTAAGTGATTAAATTCTATAGAGCTAGACAGAAAAGTAGAAACAAACATGATTTCAGTATATATATGTTTTATTTCAAATATATATTGTAAATAACTATAGGATTATGCAATCACCCATAATCAACAGGAATGGCGTATAATGGAATAACTATAATGGAATAACTACTAACTGGTCTACTAATGAGACATTTAAACAGACATTAACCCTTTACCTCATACAGAAAGTTTTTGATACCTTTGCAAACAGAGTAGACCAAAATCACACAGGTCCCACAGAAGCCGTCTGGTCAAGGTCTGTCCTGTTTGCTTATAAAATGATACAGATGATGAGATCTGATTCTACAGTTTCTGCCATGGTCATACATTTACTTGTACATAACGCAATTACAGAGCTACAGATAAAGGTGCTTACTCAAATACTAAAATCGTCATTTCTCCATCAAACCCTGTGCTGTTACCACTCTTTAGAATCTTCTCTTCAAGACGATTCTAAAGAGGGGTCTACATAGGGTTTGGTTGAGAGATAAAGAAGTTATTCTTGAAAATGTTTACATTATCTGAACCCCTGCATTATAAGATAAAGCAAAATAATATGCCTGCATTAATTATTTCTAGCATGAATATTATCATCAGGTTAAATAAGGGTTAAAATTTTCAATTTAATGTCAACTGGAATGGCTATAACAAATGCATTCAAACAATCAAATTATCAATTAAACAGCTTAATAGTAATTGTTTTATCACGGTTTGATTTCAATACATTTTTTTGTATTTTATTCAATGAAAAAAAGGATTGGGACTGTTTCCCCATTTAGAAAATGTGAAAATTTGTTTCAACTCCATCAGCGAATTTGCATGACGTGAAAACAAAAGTCAATACCGTAACGCTTCTGATATGTGTTCATAATACATACATGGGGGAGAGTACTTCAAAAAATGAAGCTTAACTCTTTCTAGCAGATATACGTTTGTAATGTCTTTACAAAACAGAGTAGACTGATCAAATAGCTCCTATAGGAGCCGTCTGATTAGGATCTGATGTGTTTGCTTATGAAATAATATAGATCTGATCCTACAGTTTTTGTGTATGCCAACAATTCCCTTATAATTTTTTACCTGATAAAAGTTGAGTTAATGAATATTCATGAAGCGACCAATCCATGCATAAATATTCATTAGGGAAAGGGTGATGTTAAATTCACATGGCCACTCACAAGAATTTTTGCTGTATCTAAATTCCAAATCTTAATACAGTAGAACCCCTCTAATGCGACCACTTAATGAATAAACATGTGTGTCTTTATATTCAGGTGGTTGCTTGATACAGGACAAAAGTAATTCATAAAGCTCCTCTAGCTTTCTGCATTACTTTTGTCCTGCATTAAGCAACCACCTGCATCTCGCACCCAGAATTATACATCTTTTAGTTGGTCGCATTAGCGGGGTTTTACTGTATATACAGAATGTCATTTAATCATTCAATTCGTCTTCCACACATTTCATTGATTGCTTTTGTCCCATTTACTTAACAAAAAACCATAATCATAATATCAAAAAGTTCAGATCTTGATGAGACGCAAATCAAGACATGATTAACACTAGCTCTGAAATAGAATAAGCAATACCTCTTTGTATCCTTAGTAATTTTGGTTTGCAACTATTATCACTAGCTGCAAATTTCTTTATATAGCTTCTCTCCCAATGGTAGTATTTAGGGAAAATAATATTCTGTTTTCTTTCTGCCAAACTCTTTTTTTTTTGTACAGTAAAATCCTTCTTAACCAAACGTTGAATTTAGTATAAATATCGGTCATGGACAGGTAGCAGCTTAATGCAGAGTGAAAGTCATGCAGAAAGCTCCTCTAGGAGCTTTCTGCATGACTTTCACCCTGCAGTAAGCAGCCACCTTGTTTGATCAGTTCCCTTACCTATAACAGTGCAAGATGTTCCATACCAACAGTACCTAATGCTTTTATAGACACTGTGCTTGATCAAATATTAACCATTTACTCCACAAACATTCATGTCAAAAATAATGACATCATGAATATTAATTTGATGAATATTTATAATGACCAATGAACAATGGAATCTTTGGCCATTTCAGAAAATGTAAAAATTATATATATAATTCCATAAGCAAGCAAAGTAGGTGTTGTTCAGACGGCTCCTACTGAAGCTGTCTGATCTGGATCTACTCTGTTTGCAATGCCATAAAAAGGCATATTTATGGAATCAGAGGTTAAACTGTATGTCATGTTGGATAATGCAAATGCAAGGTGTTGAAAAGGTATCCCAAATTAGACACCTCACTATGGTGGCTGGGTAGGTGGAGACCATTTGCAAACACAATAAAAGTTCTCAAATTATGTGCAATGTTTGTCCACATTCTTATTCATAAGCTCAGTAACCTTTTACTCCATGAATAATCATCAAGACATAAAGAGGGTATGAATAATAATTAGCTTAAGTTTTATAATGGCATCATAAACAAGTGAGGTTTTTACCATGGAAGAAACCGTAGAAACAAATCTATATTATTTCATAAGCAAACAGAGCTGACCCTGATCAAAAGGCTCCTACAATAGCAGCGTTACCTGGATCTTCTCTGTTTGCAAAACCTTTAAGGCATATCTATGGAGATAAGTGTTAAAATAATAAAAGAAATTATCTGTAATGTGCTGAAATCATAATAGTATAACCATGTTATACTTGAGTGTTTGGTGATAGTTACCAGTGTGTTAACCCTGTCCCCCATAAATACGCTTTTCTATGCCTTTGCAAACAGAGAAGACCCAGATCAGACAGCTCCAAGAGGAGCTGTCTGATCAGGGTCTACTCTGTTTGCTTATGATATGATATAGATATAATTCTACAGTTTCCACCCGAGCCAGAATGTGCAGTGTCCATGTACTATTATAACAGTTAATCTAATTAATATTCATGACGTCATTATTTCTTACATAAATATTCATGGAGTAAAGGGTTAATATGTTACAAATATGCATTTCACAAACTTCACATAACCTGTCACGTATGAAACTAAATTTGTGACTTCTAAACAAGATCCTCATAATCTGTATCTCATATCTATGCAAACTGTTTACCCTTTACACCATACATACACATTTGCAAACAGAGTAAACCAATATGAGACAGCTACTATAGGAACCATCTGATCAGGGTCAGCTGTATTAGCTTATGGTATTCTGCTGTTTCTGCCATGGTCAAACATTCCTTTCTCCATAATGCCTTACAAAAATACAGTTTATCAATATTAATATACTCATTAATTTTCTTAATAAATATTCATGGAGCTAGTGGTGAAATCGGTAATCACAAATTCACTAAAAGAGTGCAAATATTTCAGGTGTTCAAATTCTGACAATGGAATTATTACATAAAATGTCACTTCCTCACAATTTGTAAAAATATAAAATTCTGAAATAAAATCATGTAAAAAGATTAATTTCATCAAACTAAAACTATATTGTTTTATTCATACATATGTGTATATCATAATTTCTGTATACAATAATTTTTTCTTGGTGGTGTAAAAGTACAAAATTAAGATGTCTTTCTAATCACAAATTTAACATATTTACATAGAATGTCGTAACTCTTCCTAAAGGCACATTATAGTCCTGGCAAAAATGTTGATGTGCACCCATAAAAAACATGCCCTAAATTCCACATTTATCATAAACATGCTATATTGAATGCCTTTTGACGAAGTCAAGGACCATAACTCTGAGGTTATTGGTCCAATATAAAACATAAAACCCAGAGGTTAACCTTCTCATCCTCATAAACATTTGTATGAAGTTTTGGTCCATTAGTAAAGGAGCAATATGCACCACAATATATTTGGAATGTACTTACAGGATGTACCAATGAACAAATAGACTGAAGGAAAAGACTGAATCTTTGTTCTTCTACAGACACAGGACTGGTGGCGGCACAAAAACCAGTTATTCTATTTGAAACAGTATTCTGAAACAGCGGTTATATACATATTAACCCTTTCTTCCATGAACATTCATGTAAAACAAGAGCCACGTACGGCGCTAACGCTCGTCTCATTTGGTGTTTGTCAACTGCATACATTTCTCCTCAAAGAGATCTACAAACCTATGAAGTTTCATGTTGATACCTCTTATACTTATTGACTAATCAGCTACATTAAAGTTTTTGCATGCTGCCGCCGATAGCGACGCCAATGCCTACGAGCCAGTGATCACAATAGCGCGACTTTCTTTTTCGAAAACAGATGGGCTAAAATGAAATCAATAATATTTATTAGATTAATTTGTATGACAGGGCATGAACACAGAAATGTTTGGCCATGGCAGAAACTGGAGAATCATATCTATGTTATATCATAAACAAACAGAGCAGGCCCTGATCAGACAGCTTATGATATAATATAGATACGAGTCTACAGTTTCTGCTATGGCTATAACTTTCTGTGTCCATGTGCTATTATAACAAGTTAATTTAATTAATATTTATGGTTTCATTATTTCTTACATGAATATTCATGGCGGAAAGGGTTAATCCTTTTCCTGGTAAGTGCAATCTGACAGGCATTTGCACACAGTTTGGATCCAGATGAGACACCGAGTAACTTGACATCTCATCAGGATCAAAGCTGTTTGACACTCGGTTTCTCAAAAGCTTGAACAAATCAGGGTCCAAGGTTATAAAACTCTGAGTCTGAGATCATTCTCAAGCATCTGATTGGTCAGATTCTGAGCTTGCTCAGAATCTGACCTATCAGATACTTGAGAATGATCTCAGACTCAAGCAAAAGGCTTTATAACATCGGAGCTTATTCTAAGTCTGACAGTAAAAACTGCATGAGTATAAGTAAGTAGACAGCACTTCCAAGGAGGTTTAACTTCTTCACTACTGATGTAGCATCAAAGATTACCTGTGTAAATAGTTTGAACCAGATGAGACACTAAGATATTCTGCATCTCATCAGGATCCAAACTATTTGTTACTGATATGGTTTTTTCAAAAAGAAAAGGGGGAGAAATTGAAACAAAACGAAAATAGCAGCAGATGACAAATATTGCAGACGACAATGTTTGGCAGTGAATGAGTTACGGTTAAACTTATCAGTACTATTTGTTCATACATTACAGTTCATGTATAAAACTGTTCAATGCAGGCTCATATTTCTTTTTGGCTAAAAGGTGTCACCAAGAGTACACTACAATTAAACGTGTGCCATTTGAGGCTACGAGATAATAAATGATATGTTAAAATGAAAATGTGCAAAAACTATAAAAACAAAATGTGTTTATAAAACACTATGCCCCCGATATGACCTTTGACCTTGATGTATGACCTTGACCTTAATAAGTCACGCCTAGAAATGTTCGCCTCCATAAGTTGCACATGCATGCCAAGTTTGAAGGATGTATGTTGAATGGCGACAAAATTATCACAAATCTAAATTTGACCCATTATTTGACCTTGATATATGACCTTGACCTCAATAAGTTACCCCTAAAAACGTTCAACTACATAAGTTGCACATGCATGCCAAGTTTGAAGTATGTATGTGCAATGGCTACAAAATTATCTCCAACATTAAAGTTGAGGCCAAACCTACAAACAGACAGAGCAAAAACAATAACAATTGCTACACACTGCAAAAAAATGGAAAAAAATATTCTGAGACAACAAACATTCCCAATGAGTAGATAACTTGAACACAAATAAGTATGGCCTATTGGGAACAAAGATCATTAAATAAAATGTGTATTAACCTCTATCCTGCCAATCACCCCCTGACTGGCATTGGCAAACAGTTTGGATCCAGATGAGACACCGAGTAACTCGCCATCTCATCAGGATCCAAGGTGTTTGACACCCAGTCAGTAGATTCTCAAAACCTTGAATGAATCGCAAGAAAGCAAATCTTGCATCATATCAGAGTAGAGATTACTTTTTCGACAGGATAAGGGCTAAATAAAATGTGTATTAAACATGATATGACAAACTTAGTTTCTTGTTCACAACCTATGCTTCTTATACTCGATTCTGGTTAACAGATGTGCAAATTTATAACAAACAGTATGCATTTCAATACACCACTATACATACATTAACCCTTTTAAGGCAGAATTAAGGAGCCCTCTGATCTGGGTCTACACTGTTTTCAAATGACAGTATGCTCGTTTTCTGCAGTCAAAGGGTTAAAAACAACTGATACAATGTTTGGTACATGGAATAAAACAACAAAGAATTGAATTGGTTTACCTTCAGCACGCTACAGGTGAATTTGTGATTGCCTATGAAAACAGTTTGCACCCAGATGAGATACTAAATAACTCAAAATTTCATCAGGATCCAAACTGTTTAACCGACTGATTTTGAAAGAGATGGGGGATAGGTAAAATTAACTAAAGTATAGGGTATTATTCCTCTAACAAGAATTTGTACATAGGGCAAAAGTTTAACCCTTTACTCCATGAATATTCATGAAAGAAATGAAGACTTCATGAATAACAGTTTGATCAATTTTCAAAACGGCACATCACGTTACACATGATTTTTTTGCCAAAGCAAAAACTGTAGAATCATATCTGTACCATCCCATAGGAGCTGCCTGATCTGGGTCTACTCTGTTTGCAAAGGCGTAGAAAGGCATATTCATGGAGTAAATAAGGGTTAAAAATGTCCCCACTCATCATTTGGAAATACAAAGAAATGAGCAATGTCATGGAATTAAAGGTCAACAAACATGGTCAAAGTCAGTCTGGTTTTGTCTAAATAGCCAAAAACACTGAAGCTGTTGCATGACAAACAGTGAAGACAAAGTCAAGAGGCCATTTTTGAAAATTGGCTGCTGGTCTGAATCTACACAGCTTGCTAATATCTATGTGTGCCCCAGTTTCCAATATCTATTGTACAGTGAAAATTGTCCAGTCCCCATTAACCCTTTCCCTGTTCTGTATTTAGGCCACATTTCAATACTTACTGAATATTCATTAACAAAATTTTTATAAAGAAATCTGGAAGGTGGAGCATTGTATACTTTTAATAAAGTAAAGAAACAGATCTATCAAATTCTATTAGCAAACAGAGCAGACCCTGATCAGACGGCTCCTCTAGGAGCCGTCTGATCTGGGTCTACTCTGTTTGCAAATGCGTGTAAACATGTTTATATGAGGGAAAGGGTTAAAAGAAATCTTAATTCTGTGGTTTATAGATAGCTTAATGCAGGACACAAGTATTGTATATAGATGCTTTATCTGCATTACTTTTAGCTTGCATTAAGCAAGCACATGGTTTTTAAGACATCAACATTTGACCACATAAATATTGGAAGTACATGTATTTGGAAATACAATTGTTCATGGAATGCAAGCAAAAATGTCACATGTACAGCCTATATAAAAGCAATTATCCCCAATATACATTTGTTTTTCAAAATGAGCCATCCCATGACCAAAAGGTGCTTTATATATGCTGCAAGGACCCACCTTAGATGCACAGTTGGCAATGACAAGTGCAAAAGTCCTAATGCGCCAGGCAACTTTTACATTGTGTACAATACCTGAGCGTCTTTTTCGCTCATTTTATAAGGAAGACAAAGTCACAAGCTGCAGCTACTGATCACCCATATAACTGGGCAAATACTTCAAGTCATGGTCTTCTGAAAAACTGACATTTGTAGTCTGTTGATATACTTCTGAATTGTTTAACTTTTTTATATGACTTTAACCCTTTACTCTATAAATATTCATGTAAGATATAATGACATCATGGATATTAATGAATTTACTTTTAATAACGACACATGAACACAGGATTTTTTGGCCAAGGCAGAAACTATAGAATCATCTCTATATCATTTCATAAGCAAGCAGAGCAGACCTTGATCCGACAGCTCCTACAGGAGTCGTCTGATCTGGGTCTACTCTGTTTGCAATGACGTAAACAAGCAAATCTAAGGACTAAAGGGTTAAATGAATATGTCAGCAAAATTAAAAAAATTAAATTGCAGAAAAATGTCATACTTTTCCCTGAAATTATTTTTAATCCATTTGTGTAAATTGTCCCCTCAAAAGGGACAATGGTCAACAATGTATACCTAGATGAGAGATCTCCACAAGCAGCCCTCTAATAAGTGGATACACCATTAATTTCACTAAATATTTTTCCAATGGTCCCATAGCAAAATAATTAATTCTTGCAGAAACAGTCTTAAAAATGAAAATCAGATTGTTTCAAATACATATTTAGATCAGTTCACTTTGAAAATGAGACTTAACATTTTGAATGCAGGAGTAGGTGTACTGGCATTAGAAATCAGTGTACATCAAGATCCGAGGGTTCCTGGTAGAGCCCTCTCACCAGGGTCTGCACTGTTTATCATTCAAAATCCATTTATATCCATATCAGACATGCTGCAGGAGTTATCTAAACAGGATCTGCTGTTTGCTTACAGAACTATGTAGATCTAAATTTGCAGTTTCTACCATACCAAATGTCTTATGTCCATATGTCAATTTAAAATTCAGCAATTAATATTCATCATGTCATTATTTCTTACATGAATATTCATGAGGTAAAGGGTTAATGAATGTGGTTTTAAAATGGTAAAATAAGGCATACAGTAGAACCTGTCCTAAGTGACCAATCATCTACTGAACATAGGAGTCTCAAAAAGCATGTCACTGCTTAATGCAGAAAGCTCCGATAGGAGTTTAAGACAGGTTCTGCTTTGATACCTCTACAAAAAATTTGGTCTTTGTTCATCAATAACAATATAAAGTGTAACGCGCAAATATTTTGACATACTGACTATGTAATTCTTATACAAATGAAGCAGCTAATGTCTTCAATATGTACATAAAATACTTGCAGTAGCTTCTAAATGTACAATTCAGTTTTGAGAACAATATAAAACTGCCAGCTTGCAAAAGAGTTCAACATGCTTGTTTGGTTCCCAGTCTTGTAGAATAAGCTGGGAATCATGCATACATATTTTGGCAAGCATTTTTATGAATATGTTCAGAGCAACAGATAACGGTGCATACTCAAATACTAAAATCATCATTTCTCCACCAAACCCTATAGACCACTCTTTAGAATCTTAATAGAGTGACGGTTCTAAAAAGTGGTCACACAATAGGGTTTGGTAGAGAAATAAAGAAGTTGTTCTTGAAAATATTTTAATTTACACATCTGGAGCTCTGATGTTACTGTTTTTATATGAATGAAACATATCGATTCCTTGGGCAATTTTGCAGCATAAATTCTGACAGTGGAGAATAGGTCCCAACAGTGGAGAATAGGTAAACAAATAAGAAAAACATATTGTAATTTTCCCAGCAGCTGTTGTGAATGGACTTTTGAATGGTTGGTTGGTGATGGGTGATGGTAGGATCCTGTGTATTAGACGACTCGCAGATGATGCATGAAGACCTGGGCCGGTGTATCAGCAGTACTGCTCCATGCTCCGCAGTTCTATGATATTGTATAATGCCTGTTTTACGTCTGGGTCCATGTGGCCCTGCAACAGGATAATAACATAAGAGTTTTATCAGAAGATCATTGGTCTCTTCCCTTTTACGAATCAAAATGAAACACAAACTCACAATCCAACAGGGGAGACAGCTGATCAAATAGATTTTGCTACAGCAGATGATTTCAAAGCCTTTTTTACTGGATCAGTACTTGCTACAGTAAACTGTCTCTGTAATACAAGGACATTAAACCCTTTACCCCATAAATACACCTTGCTATGCCTTTTCAAACAGAGTAGACCCAGATCAGATGACTGCTATAGGAGCTGTCTGATCAGGGTCTGCTTTTTCTGTTTACTTATAATATAGATATGATTCTACAGTTTCTGTCATGCGAAAAAGTTTCTGTGTTCACATGCTATCAAAAAAATGAATCAAATTAGTATTCATTGAGGGGAGGGGGGGGGGGAGGGGAGGGGAGGGGAGAGGGGGGGGGGGGGAGTTTGGTTTGGTTTTTATCGGGTTTTACATCATTTTAATGGTATTTCAGACGCCAGAGGTTCTTCTGTGCATGAAACAAATTGCATTGTTTCGTGCACAGAAGAAGATCCAGGTAGGACTTAAGACCGACCGCACGCCAGCTGGAAGACTTCCTCATATGAAAAATCCAAATGCACAAACCGGGATTTGAACCCACACTGACAGCGGTGAGCAGCTAAACGATTGTAAGTCAAAGGCCGTACCCACTCAGCCATGGAGGGAATCTTTAGATAATCAATTTAAAACAAGAGGGCTATGATAGCCCTGAATAGCTCAACCAAGTTTTACTTGCCTTTGATGCATACCAAAACCTTAAATAGATATTTTGACCAACTTTATGAATATTGGGCCAAATTACTGCTTTATACGGCAATCCTTAATAATAGTGCACATGCTTTGTGTTATCAAAAAGGGGAACTAGACTACTGTCAAGAAAGGGCTCCACCAGCGTTGGAGGTATCTCATAGGCCTGCATATTGTAAACGTGATTTTCCTAATGCAGAACTGCAGCATCATAATTAAAAATGCATGTAATTTGCTTAACTGGGTACTATTTGCTAGGTACTTGAATAATAAGCATATACAGTCCAACCTTCCGTCCGCGAACACATACTTGTAGAGTGGAAGTCAGGAACAAGCTAGTTCATGCGTGATTTACATTCCTGGTTAAACTGTAGTGAGTAAGTTTGATAGAAATCAGACCAATCTTTAAGAAGAAATGTCACAGAAACAACCAACCAGATTGTATCATCATCAATAAATATGTGCAGAATATGAAAACCTCTTTGAATAAATCTACTGAAAAGGAGCATTGCTAGCCAAAAGGGAAAAATAGAATTGTGTAGTTATGAAACCATTGTGATAAATAGAGCATTTATCACAATGGTTTCAAAAAGTGGCTTTTACAAAGGTGTCAATAGGAATGGGTTAAAGGGGTAACAATTCAATAAAAAAAGGGCTGAGGGGATTTGTGCCACTGGCTTTATTACTTTACAACCCTTACTATCCTTACCTGTACTGCGCTGAGTAGATGGGTTCTATAAGTACTGATGACATCTCGATAATGACTGTCCGATTCCTGCAAAACACAACAGTATACAGCTATATAAGTCTTTCTCACAATGCAGTTTGACAATCAGTAATCCTCACTGCAGTGGTCATTCAAAAAGAACTTATTGTGGGATTTTTGCATAGCTGGTAGCTTCATGCATGATAAAAGACGTCCAAAAGTCACCAATTACTTTAGTTCTGCAGTGACTCTATCCCTGATTGTGACGCCTTTTGATGCCTTAGCAAACAGAGTAGACCAAGATCAGACAGCTCCTGTAGCAGCCATCTGGTCAGAGTGCTCTTTTAACCCATTACTTCATAGGCTATTTTTAGAACCAACTTCTTGAATAAATCTACCGAAAAGGAGCATTTACTAAAGGAAAACCTTAGAATTTGTAGTTTTGAAACAATTGTGATAAATATTTATTACAATAGTTTTTAAAAAGAGATTTTTACAGAGGCGTCAAAAGTCGTCAATATGAGGGAATGGGTTAGCATAACAGCAAGGATCCAGATGAGACTCTGGGTAAGACGGCATCTGATCAGGATCCAGGCTGTTTGACACTTTGTCAGTAGTGTCTCAAAAGCTTGTACGGGAAAAAAGTAACAATAGCAAGAGATCTGTGTTTAACCCTTCCCTCATAATTATAAGAACCTGTTCATGAATTTGCAAACAGAGTAGACCCAGATTAGATGGTGTCTGTAGGGTAACCAGGGTCTGCTTTGTTTGCTCATGAAATCATAACAGATCTGACTCCACATGTCTATCAAGTTCAGGTGTATTATGCCACTGTAAGTATTCAGCTAATACATATGCACAATGTCATTATTTCTTACATGAATATTTAACAGGGAAAGGGTTACACAGACACCAGAGCAACAGATAAAGATGCGTACACAAATACTAAAATCGTCATTCACCAAACCCTATGTTGTGACCACTTTTTAGAATTGTCTCGAAGACAAGAAATAAAAAAAAAATCGAAAATGTCTTAATTTATGCATCTTATCTGGATCTCTTGACACAAGATGGGGGTTGAACATTTATACATCAATTATTCTGTACCTATCTTGTTTAACCCTTTCCTTGTTCTGTCTTGATTCCAAATTTCAATACCTACTGAATATTCATGGACAAATAGTGATAATGAAATATGGAAGGTGGAATATTGTAGCCATTCTAGAAAGTAAAGATAAAGATCTATCAAATTCCATTAGCAAACAGAGCAGACCCTGATCAGACGGCTCTGTTTGCAAACGCGTGAAAACAAGTTTATATGAGGGAAAGGGTTAAGAGTATCATATGAGAATAGGCAAATTCATATTTAAGATCCAAAAGTCTTACAATATTCTGTATAAAAAAAACAACACATTATTTAATGGATAACCAAACTATATGCCGCCAAAGCCTAGCTTTGGGGCATAAAAATCAGAAATTTCTAGTATCTAAACAAAACATGACTTTTATGAGAGATGTCTGAAATATTCAAAATATTACCATGTTTTACCATAGTTGAATGAATTAAAAAGCCCACAAGACAATTCTTCTCCTTCAATAAAAACAGATAAAAAATTGTAATTTAAGTAGTTGAAAAGGCATATATAATTCAATATTTTAACCCTTTACTCCATAAATACACCTTTCTACACCTTTGCAAACAGAGTAGATCCAGATCAGACGGCTCCTATAGGAGCTGTCTGATCAGGGTCTGCTCTGTTTGCTTATGATATAACAAAGATATGATTCTACAGTTTCTCCCAAACCCAAAAATCCTGTGTCTATAAGCTATTATAACAAATTAATCCAAATAATATTCATGGCGTCATTATTTCTTACATAAATATTCATGGAGGAAAGGTTAAATACCATGTGATGTGAAACGTATTACATTACTCTTAATGTAGCATCAATGGTTCAACCCATTTAATGCAGGAAACAGTATAATGGTTTTTGTAAACAATGTAGACCCAGATCAGTGGGTTTCTAGAGCCCTTTGATTACGATCTGCATGCTTTTTCACTAAACATCCTGTTGTAAATGTCAAGCCTTTCATACTGAATTGACCATTTGATTCAGGATTCAAAGGGTTAGTGTTTCAATGTCCTCACAGTTTCAACACTATGGGCCAATATGTGATGTCCTCAACTTTTCGACACTATGGGCCAATATGTGATGACCTTTGCCGTCAGTTTGGAACCTCATTAGAAGCCAAGTTACCTGGCATCTCATCAGGATCGAAACATTCAGAAAGTATTTTTGAAAAAGAAAATTTACTTAGAATTGCAGCAAATGACATTTGTTTTTACATCATAATTACTTAGTGTTGAATGGTAAAGGAACAACAATGTAAGATTTTACCCTTTCCTCCATAAATACGCCTTTCTATGCCTGTGTAAAAGTCACTTTATGAAACCATTGTTAAATAGAGCAAATGCTCTATTTATCACAATGGTTTCAGAACTACAAAATTCTATAAATTTCCTTTTCTCTAGTTAATGCTTATTTTCGGTAGATTTATTCAAAGAGGTTGGATCTAGAAACAGCCCATGAGGGACTGGGTTAAGTGTACACTGTTGCTGGTTCCCCTGTACCCACACACTCTACTGTGCCTGGAACTAATGGGATAGTGCAATGGTGTGAAACACACACACACATGATCTGTCCTTGGCTAGCTAACTAAGGCTGCTACTAAAGTCAAACGTCACCATTGTATCCCTGTAGTCAAAGGGAGACAAATGCGCAGCAAAATACTGACAAACATGCTACAATTGTTTACTCCCTTGATTCTGTGTAGAAAAAATGTATTCAAAGAGATTAATGAAAACTTATTTGGAAGCAATGTTATATGCGATTGTTTAACCCTTACTCCAAAAATACACCTTTAAATGCTATTGTGAACAGAGAAGACCTCGATCACATGGCTTCTGTAGGGGTCTGCTATGTTTGCTTATGGAATAATGTAGACCTGGGTCCATGCTTATAAAGCTTTTAGTTGAGTCTGAGTTTTGTTCACAAGCTTTTGATTGGTCAGATTTGAGCCAAAGGCTCAAATCTGACCAATCAAAAACTTGAGAACGAACTCAGACTCAGCTTCAGCAAAGGCCTAAATATGTTGTGTTCATAATTTATGCCATTATAACATTTCATCCAATTAGTATTGACAATTTCAATATTTCTTACATGAATATTCAACAGGGAAAGATTACTAGCTTTCAATCAAAAGTATGAAGTGAAAAAACAGAGAATAATAATAAGTGTTCTTGTATTGAAGTTTGCTCCCATAGAATAAAAATAGAAAAAAACTGTAGAAATGTTTGCCAGAAATATTTGCTGCCTGTTTATAGACTAAGTTAGGCAGGTAATGGTGCATCCAAAGCCATCAAGGTCATTCAAACACAGCCTATTTATACTCATAGTACCTTAGGACAATCCGGTCCACAGCATGATAAAGGTCTTCTGTAAAATACAGCACATCTACAAAATCATGTTATAGGGCTATCCATTAATTATCAATAACACCATTGCACTTCCCCATTTCCACTGCAAGCAGAACATATAAACAGAGCCAAAGAGCAACCAAGCAAAAACAGCCTTGCTGAAAATGCAAACAAATGCAGAGACAATGAAAACGACACTAAAAACGTACGGCAAGCTGTTGCTGTAGACGGGAGATCTGTATCTGTAATGACCGTATTCTACGATCTTTCTCCACAACAAGGTCAATGCTGGCTTTGTCTTGAACTTCTTTGGCACTAGATGAGAGCTTTGATTCCGATTCTGCTGCTACTTTTTCATGGTTATCCTTGTCTTTCTTGTCTTTAGTTTCCCCGAGTTTCAATGCTTCTTTTAAGCTGGCAAGTTCTTCCTGTAGAAGGGCGTTTGATTTCGACATTTCGTTCATTGTCATTTCCAACTGTTCTTTTTCCATGGCAAGCACCTCATTGTCCTGCTGTAACTTATCTCTCTCTTCTGTCATTGCTGGGTTGCTGCTTTCAACATTTACACTTGCAGTCTGAACTTCTAGGAACTCCTGTTCCAGTTTTTCCTTATCCGCTAATAGATCTGAATAGTCCTGTTCTAACTGCGTATAATCTTGTTGCAAACCTTCACTTGAGCCTTGAACGTTTTCAAACTCATCCTGAAGAGAATCAAATTCTTGCTGTACTTGGTCTCTCTGATATTCCACTTGCTGTAGTGCTCCTTGCAGACTTTGAACTTCTTCCAACACAATGTCATGATTCTGTTTAAGTTCATCAGAAACCTTTTCTAATTCTTCTAGTTGTTCTTTAAATGTGTCTCTCTCTTCTACCACTCTAGCAAAATCACTAGCTTTACCACCTTGATTAACTGCATTGAATTTACGATCCACTTCTTCCTTTTCCTGCAATGTCTTTTGATTTTGATCATGAAGCTTTTCAACCTCCTGAACCAATCTTTCAATATCATCATGCATAGCATTACCATCGGCAAGCAAATACTCATTCTCTTTAGCTAACTCTTGTCTAGCTTTAGCAGCATTTTCTAACTGTTCAAGAACTTGCTCTTTTTCCTGAACCAACTGATCATACATATCTTGCAAATTATCTCCAGCTATGACCAACTTATTATATGTATCTCTTAATGATTCCAGTTCCTCAGTGAGAAGAGCATTTTCTGCTCTTAATGCTTCATTTTCTTTGTGAATATCGTCTATCTCCTTCATAGAAATATTTGCTGGTGGAGTTTCAAGACTGTCTACATTCTTGGCATGTATTGCACTATCCAGGTTGTTTTCACTGTCACCATTGTCAGTTGACTCTTTATCAAGATCCCCATTAATTAATTTAATTTGCTTGTTTCCATCACTTGCTAGTTTTAGAAGGTTCACTTCTGTATGTAACTGTTTCACCTCAGAGTGTAATTGCGTATTTTCTTGCTCTAACACCTGCACATTCTGTCTTTCCTCCACATTGAACACCCCTCCATCATGTAGCTAAAAATATACAGAAGAACATCTTTAACCCGTTACTCCATGAATATTCATGTAAGAAATAATGATGTCATGAATATTAATTAGATTAATAGTTATAATAGCACATGGACACAGGTATTTTTGGCCATGGCAGAAACTGTAGAATCATATCTATATTGAATCATAAGCAAACAGAGCAAACCCTGATCAGATGGCTCCTACAGGAGCCATCTGATCTGGATCTACTCTGTTTGCAAAGGCATATTTATGAAGTAAATGGTTAACTCTTCACTTGATGAATATTCATGCAAGAACCCACATATTAGGAAAATTATAAGCATCAATATGCCTTTTATTGCCTTTCCAACAGAGTAGACCCTAATCAGATGGCTTGTATAGAAGCCGTCTAATCAGGACCTGCTCTTTTGCTAATGAATAATATAGATCTGGTTCTACAGTGTCTGCCATAGCCAATATTCCTGTGTTTATATGTCATGATAAAAAATAAGCTTATTAACCCTTTCCCTTATACAAATGCTTTTTATTGGATTTGCAAACAGAATAGACCCAGATCAGACGACTCCTATAGGAGCTGTCTGATCAGGGTCTGCTCTGTTTGCTTTTGACATTATATAGATCTGATTCTATAGTAAAAGCAAAAACATTTGGGGGGGAAAGTTTACATAATAAACAGTCTGTTAATAAATATTTATGACGTCATTATTTTTTACATGAATATTGAACAGGGAAAGGGTTAATAACAATGACATCATTTCATATTTCTTTAACTAATAATCATGGAGTTACTAAGGAAATTTGTTGCCATGGCAAATGTAATAGTACAGAATTTTATATGTAACATATGAGCAAACAGAGAAAACCCTGATCAAACAGCTACTGTGAGCACCGTCTGATCTGGATCTACTCTGTTTGCAAAAGTGTGAAACAGACAGAGTATCAAGTGTTTAACCCTTTCCCTTACAGAGACAAATTTTAGCACCTTGCAAACAGAGTAGACCCAGATCAGATAACTCCTATAGGAGCCATCTGATTAGGATATGCTGTTTGTTAATGGAGTAATAAAGATCGGATTCTGACGTTTCTGTCATAGCCAAATATTTCATTGTTAATGAAGCTTTTTATAAAACTAAAGACTAGAGACTATTTCCATAAGCAAATAGAGCAGATCCAGATCAGAGGGATCCTATAGGAGCTGTCTGATCTGGGTCGACCCTGTTTGCAAAGGCATTAAAAGAATTTTATACGGTAGAAAGGGTTAAAACCATTCACTTCTTAGGTACATGTATTAGTATTTTTTATATCACTTAGTTTGCAACAGGTAAATGATTTCATACAACAAAAACATCACTATAGTTACAAACAAACAGGGTACATGTACATGAATGCACAAAATTCAATAAGAGCACTACATGTGGATGTTTTAAAAGTTAAATACGAATTTACAAGAGGAATGGGTCATTTTTGTTCAATGGTAGTATCCATACAGTATGTAAGACATAATTATATACATATTCCACCGGAGTTTGAATGACACACAGTTCAAACCTGATTAAAGGGCTTAAGCAGGGGCTCTTAGATCTGGGTCTACCCTGTTGGGTCTCACTGTAAATCCCATATGCATCATTTAACTCTTGATTCCATACTGATACAGATTCAATACCGTTGCAAACAGAGTAGGCAAATGGGGTGGTCCAGGAAATAGTGTCAAGAATATAAGCTTTCAGTCGAACTTAACCCTTTGAATGTGGGGAATGAGTGTAATGACATTTGCAAATCGTGCAGACCCAGATCAAAGGGCTCCAAAAGAAGCCCTTTGACGAGGGCCTATACTGTTTACCATTCAAAACCACACCCTTTCCTACTGAATGGATTATAAGAGTTAACATTGATGGACCATTCCACTTTGAGAATTCATCATTCAAAACGTACAAATACAACAAATGTAAATGCACTTCTATGAAAAGAATTACAACATTTACACAAAGGCTATGAAGGGTCAAGAGTAACACTTAATCCTTCCTTCTCCTAGGATGACCAGGACATAAACTTTAAAAGCTTAAATTCTGTACTTTCTGCCAATATGGTTCACCTGTTTTTGCAGACTTTTGTTTTCTTGCTCCAATTCCTCTAGACGATGTTTCTGCCGCTCATACTCAGTCAGCGCCAAGTCCTCGATGGATGCTAGTGATGAAATGCTACCCGTCTTCTCCTGAAACCCAAAATGGATCATTTAGGCTAACTGGAAAGTACTGAACAGGAGAGTACTGATTGAATAAATACTTTTACAAGTTCAACCCTTTCAACATCGCATAATTTCCATATGCAAATATCACCGTCTACTTCAATTCTTAACCTTTTACTCCAAGAAAATTTATGAAAGAAATAGATGCCACAATGAATATTAATTAGATTAATTAAAATAATAACACATAGACACGGGAATTTTGGCCATGACAGAAACTGTAGGATCATATCTATATATCATAAGCAAACAGAGCAGATCCTGATCAGACGGCTCCTGCAGGAGCCGTCTGAACTGGGTCTACTCTGTTTGCCTAGGCATATTTATGGAGTAAAGGGTTGAAGTATAATTTTTCTGCAAAATAGTTTTAAAACACAGCATTACACAATTCTGATGTTTTTAAGACCCAGAGTTACTCTGTGTCTCATCTCATCTCCAGTCTGTTTGCAATGGTAGTAACAAAGTGGACAATAATGTCCAAAGAGTCCAATCATTAACCCTTTCCCTGTTCTACAACTAGTCCAAATTTAAATACATACTGAATATTCATTGACAAAATGGTTATAATGAAATATGGCAGGTGTACCATCGTAGCCATTTCAGAAAGTAAAGAAACATATCTTTCAAATTCCACTAGCAAACAGAGCAGACCCTGATCGGACGTCTGATCTGGGTCTACTCTGTTTGCAAATGCGCTAAAACACGTTTGTTAGAGGGAAAGGGTCAACACTTATCCCATTAATTGCAGTAAAAAAAGTAAATATTGAGTTCATGATGCCCCAAAACATTTTCTTTGTATTAAATTCATACATTTGTAATTGTAAATTTTGATCAAATCTCATTTTAGGAATATTTATGCGAGTATGTCTTCCTTGCACTATAAGATCAAGTTTATAAGTCCCATCCATAGCTATTGGTAAAGCACCGATGTTTCTTTAACCTTTCTTTCTTGCCAATAAAGATATTAAAAAGAAAAAAAAAAATCACTTTTTTGTATCAAACAGAACTCCGTAACATCTGTTTCAAAACATCTGCAACCAAAACATAGTTTAACCCTTTCAGTACTGGAAAAAAATCACTAATGTCCTTTGCAAACAGTGTAGACTCAGATGAGTTTCCTAGAGAAGCCCTCTCCTCAGGGTCTGCACTGTTTGTCATGTTATGTTACACTTTTCTTTAACCCTTTCCTTCATACAAATGCATTTTCATGCATATGCAAAAAGAGTAGACCCATATCAGACACTGTCTGATCTGGGTCTGCTCTGTTTGCTTACGGAGTTTGATAGATCTGTTCCTTTACTTTCCAAAATGGCTTCCACCTTTCATATTTATTTAACTATTTGTCCATGAATATTCAATAGTATTATAGGTACTGAAATTTGGAATAAACACAGAACAAGGAAAGGTTTAAAGAAAATCCCTGACCATTCACAGTAACCTTGACCTGTATGAATTATGGAACGGTCTATTTGCGACTACAGCACTGATTGCGTTAACCCTTTCCTTGTTCTAGGTTTATTCCAAATTTAAACACCTACTGAATATTCATGGACAAAATAGTTATAATGAAACATGGAAGGTGGAATATTGCATACATTTTAGAAAGCAAAGAAACAGATCTATCAAATTCTATTAGCAAACAGAGCAGACCCTGATCAGACGGCTCCTCTAGGAGCCGTCTGATCTGGGTCTACTCTGTTTGCAAATGCGTGAAAACACGTTTATATGAGGGAAAGGGTTAATATTTCATAAAATAAAATAAAATAATCATGATTCAAACTGTGACTGAAATCAGTGGCTTATAAAATGTGTTGCAGCTCAATTGAGTAGCTGCATGTGAACATAATTATGCAAGGTGAACATAAAAGTTGGAATACAAGGAAAAGAGGCATAAATAGGATGGTTGCTGTTGTGTTGTGATTTGTTTGGTCTTCATGCTACAAGTTACTAAGTTGTGTCCTGTACTCTGCATTCAATTAACTGAAATCAGTTACCACTCCTGTTTGAAAAGCTGAAAATTAAGCTAAATACTTAGCTAATTATTTGCAAACAAAGTACTTTATATACATTGATAAAAACAGTAACAGTAAATGAGCCTCTACAAATAGAAATCAATGATTGCTAAACCAAGAAATTAATTTATTCCATGAACAAACAGCATTTGTGTGAAACCACTATAGTATGTGTCACTATTTGCCTAATATAAGAAATGCAGCAAGAGCATCACATGTAGAAGCCATTAAGCTGGTCGGTTTCTGTGAAAAATAATGCCTTAACCCCTACCCTGTTGAATATACATGTACGAAATAATGATATCATGAATATTCATTAGCTGAATTGTTATAAGTACACAGGGCGGTTTGGTATTAGTAGAAATTGCAGTGTCAGATCTATCATAATTTCATAAGCAAACAGAGCAGACCCTGATCAGACAGCTCCTATAGAATCCATCTGATCAGGCTCTACACTGTTTGCAAAGGTGTGAAAAAAGTTTGTATGAGGGAAAGGACTAAAGGACTATAAGTCGTTAAATATCTATAATAGAGCCACAACATCAAACCCGAAAGCTTTTTAAAATTTCCTTCATAGAGTAATAAACCCTATACAAATGGTAGCCCTTATGACAGTGAAAAACTGCATGAAGTTTGATGGGGATGACTGTACTGATGTTGAAACTGTGAGAGAGTTTTTGCATCTCAATACTCATGCAGAAGAACACCATGGTTATGTCAATATCACATAATGGCTATGCCAATACCTTCACTTTTTCCTTCAAAAAACAGACAAGTTAAAAATCATCTTACTAATGTTATTTGTTATGAAATTTAGTTGTTTATACTGTTATTCTATATATGTAAATGTGTTATCATATTAGTGAAGGTGTCTTTGTTAAAAAAAAAATTCTAACATCACAATAGAAATGATTTGCCTTCTGACCTGGCACAGCAACAGATGAAGGTGCATATTTAAAAACTAAAATCATCATTTCTCCATCAAAACCTGTGTTGTGATCTTCGAGACGGTACTAAAGAATGGTCACAACAGAGATCAGAGCTACAGATAAAGTTTTGTACCCAAATACTGAACTGGTCATTTCTCCATCAAAACCTATGTTGTAACCACTCTTTAGAATCATCCCTATGAGACAATTCTAATGAGTGGTCACAACATAGGGTTTGGTGGAGAAATAAAGGAGCTATTCTTAAAAATTTGTGTATCTAATTCAGACATCTGACCTAGGTGTTTACACTTGTATATTCCTGACATTTGTATTAACCATTAGCATCATACAGAGGAATTGGTGATTACTTGTGTTATCAGTTTGGATTACTGTACAAAATGTCAAAGCTGTTGTGCAACTACAATATTGACAAGAATGACACAAAAGTTATGGCAAAACCTTCAATTTATTTCTTAAAAAAATAAAAATACACAGGCTAAATTATTTGTGCTAATGTTTAATCCCTTACTCCATGAATACGCCTTGCTACGCCTTTGCAAACATAAAAGACCCAGATCTGGTGTCTCCTATAGAAGCCATCTGATCAGGGTCTGCTCTGTTTACTTATGAAATAATATAGATATAATTTTACAGTTTCTGTCATGGCCAAAATTTCATGTGTTCATGTTTCATTATAAAAAGTAATCTACATGTAATTAATATTCATGATATCAATATTTCTTACATAGACATTCATGGAGTAAAGGGTTAACCCTTTCCCTCATGAATTTTCATGTGAGAAATAATGAATCTATGATTATCAATAAGATGAGTTATATACAGGCATTATGAACAAATCCTCATCAGAGGACTCCTTTTAGAAGCCCTCAAATCGGGTCTACAGAGTTTGTAAATATACTTGTTTCCCACATTCGAACAACAGAGTTCATTCAGTATGTCATTCAGAATCTTATACCCAGACAAACGGTGCAGATCCTCATCAGAGGGCTCCTTTAGGGGCCCCTCAAATCTGAGTCTTCACTGTCTGTAAATGTACTTGTTTCCCTTATTCAAACAATTAGCCCTTTCCTCCATAAATACTCCTTTCTATGTCTTTGCAAACAGAGAAGACCCAGCTCCTATAGGAGCTGTCTGGTCAGGGTCTTCTCTGTTTGCTTATGATATAATGTAGATAAGATTCTACAGTTTCTGTCATGACCAAAAATTCATGTGTCCATAAGCTTTTATAACAAATTAATCTAATCAATTTTCATGTCATAATTTCTTACATGAATAGCCATGGAGGAAAGGGTCAAACACCAAATACTTCACAAGTTATATACTACAATAATACCTTATTCCTTACTCCATTAATAAACAATGGCTGTGTCAATATTCATTAGCTGAATTTTTATAATGACATATGAATAGTGAATACAGGAAATATCCTAAATAACTGAGAAATTAGCAAGTGGTAAACAGGATCTGAATTAGATGAGGAAGTGATGATGTACGACTGATCTAGATCCAAGCTGTTTGAACTTTGCAGTGGAACTATTAGCAAGATACAAGACACAGATCTAGCCGGCTACTTGGACTGGGACTAGCAGTGAAAAAACAGCAATACACTAGTGAATCTCTAACAGCTAGGACAGATGTCCAGATAAGATGCATAAATACAGATATTTTTAGGAATAGCTCCTTTATTTCGCCACGAAACCATACACTATGACCACTCCTTAAAATTGTCTCAAAGAGACGATTCTCAAGAGTGGTCACAGTATAGGGTTTGGTGGAGAAATGAAGATTTCAGTATTTGGGTATGCACCCTTATCTGTAGCTCTGAGGGAATTTAAGTGGTTGACATTTCAATCACTGAACAATACTCATCTGGTCAAGAAAAAATCTATATTCACAGGGACTTAACTGTTACTCTATGAATATTCATGTAAGAAATAATGACAACCAGAGCATTAATCCAATGTCTATGAACATGGGAGAGTTTAACCATGGCAGAAAGTGCAGAAGCAGATCTTTATCATGTCATCAGCATACAGAGCAGACCCTGATCAGAGGGATCCTACGGGAGCTGTAAGATCTGGGTCTACTGTGGTTGTACAGGCATTATAAAGGCCTATACATGGAGTAAAGGGTTAATTATATGTTGTAGATGGTAAATAGTAAAATCCCATCAAATGTCAAATCACTAGACAAAAGTGTGCTGTAACCTCTACTTCATAAACATGCCTATTAGCCCTTTAATCAATAAATAGGCCTTTCTACACCTTTGCAAACAGAGTAGACCCAGATCAGGGTCTGCTCTGTTTGCTCACTATATAATATAGATATGAATACATATGATTCTGCAGTATCTGCATAGGCTAACATTTCCTGTGTCCATGTGCTATTATAACTCATTAATCTAATTAATATTCATGACGTCATTATTTCTTACATGAATATTCATGGAGTAAAGGGTTAATGCATTCGCTAAAAGAGTAGATCTATATTAGATGGCTCCTGTAAGAGCCATCTGATCTGGGTCAGCTCTGTATGCTTATGGAAATTATATAAATCTGATTCTCTCAGCTATGGCCAAAGTTCCCCCGTGTTCATGTGCCTTTACAATTTAACACTTTACTTCATGAATATTTATGTAAGAAATAATATACCAGTACATACGATATTCTTCAGCTTCTGCCATGGCCAAACATTTCTGTGTTCATGTGTCATAATAATAATTACTTTAATCAGGATGAAACGTAGGCAGAAAGCTCCTATGTCAGCTTCCTAGGCTATTTTCATTCTGCATTAGTCATCTTTTTTTTAACCCTTTCCATCAAATAAAACGCCTTTTCACGCCTTTGCACACAGAGTAGACTCAGATCAGACGGCTCCGGTAGGACCCGTCTGATCAGGGTATGCTCTGTTTGCTTATGAAATTATAATAGAAATGACTCTTCAGTACCTACCAACATCAAAAGATTCTGTTTACAAATGCCAATATAAAGATCCAGCTAATACATATTCATGATATCATCATTCCATACATGAATATTCATCAGGGAAATGGGGTTAAAGAGACACCATTTTTCACACTTGTTTGAACAGAGTACAGTGCTACAGATACAGGTACCCAAATACTAAAATCCTCATTTCTCCACCAAACCCTATACTGTGACCACTCTTTAGAATAGTCTCAAAGAGACGATTGTAAAGAGTGGTCACAGTATAGGGTTTGGTGGAGAAATAAAGGAGCTGTTACTGAAAATGTTTAAATTTACGCATCTTATCTGGACATCTGGAGTAGTACAGGGAGCCATCTATTCAGGGTCTGCTCTGTTTGCTTTTGAATTATTATCTAAAATAACATAAATCAAATTCTACAGATTCTGTTACAGTGAAAAAATTACAAAATGTACTTGTTTATGAGAAAGAAATCAGCTAACAAATATTCATACATTATTTCTTCATGGTGTAAGGATTGAATAATTTGCATAGACTGGTTAACTCTTAGCAGTCAGTAGTACTTTGCACTGTGGAGACCCAGGCCAAATGCTGCAATTCCAGCTCAACTGAAGATGATGGGTCTCATCTACAATATCTATAGGAGTATTCTCAAATGACACTGTAGCATGTTCTACGATTCACACAATTAACATATTGGGAATAAAAATTCAATTTCATTAAAACAAAGAAAAGACAAATAGCAAAAATCTACATTCAGATTACTTAAATTAACATTTTATCAATTTATCTCTACACTGATATAAACCTTTAGACAAAACAGTTCCAAGTGATTCATCTACTCACACTACATATGAGTCATTTTAATCATGAAAATGAGATGGGCAGCAAGTTGAGCTCTAGCACAGACAAAATTGAAAAAGGGAGAACTTAGTTCTTAATCCTTTCTCTATTCAATACGGTATTTATTCCAAATTTCAATACCTAATGAATATTCATGGACAAAATAGGTATGATTATAATATGGAAAGTGGAACATTGTAGCCATTTTAGAAACTAAAGATGCATGAAAAGGCATTAATATATGAGGGAAAGGGTCAACCCTTTCTTTCATATAAATGCTTTTTCACTAGTCTGCAAACAGAGTAGACCCAGATCAGTTGGCTCCTATAGGAAACGTCTGATCAGGGTCTGCTGTGTTTGCTTATGGAATTTTACAGATCTGTTTATTTACTTTCTAAAATGGCTACAATGTTCCATCTTCCACATTTCATTATGACTATTTTGTTCATAAATATTCAGTAGGTACAGAAATGTGGAATAAATATAGAACAGGGAAAGGGTTAATAAGAGGGTCTCATGTTGTGTAAGACATTACATGTATTTATTTTCCATTACTGATTTTAATGAACTATGCTTTGTACACGTGATATTAACTCTTTGCACTCTAGTGGCGAAACCTTGATTACCCATGCAAACGGTTTGGATTCAGATAAGACGTCAAATTATGCGATATCTCATCCGGGTCCAAACTGCTCGACACTTTGACCATATTTTCTGCAAAGAAATGAGGTACTTTGTATTTTAAGAATTGAAGCAGATGACAATTGTTGCAGACTAAAAATACTAAGCATGCAAAGAGTTAAACTATCAGTTTGTATGAGGTAAAGAATCACATCATTCATGTCAGTACAGGAGGATTAGCGCTAAAACTCGTCAAACCAAGGAGGAAAAAATGGGAAATATTAGATGTCACAGTAAATCAAAAAATGAAATCTCAAAATTAAAATAAAAAGGCATGAAATATCAGTCTCTCAGCTGCCATACTACAGGGCCTAAGGAAGTAAACTAAACCAAAGCTCAGCGCAACGAAAAAAATATCAGTAAAAGCTTAGGCATACTTACTCTCCTACCAAACAGACTAGTTATTGTTGACCCGTTTTGCTGAAATATGGTCAATGTTACCTCATAAGCTGTAGTTTCTAACTTTTATAATAAACTGTTGATAAACCGTAACACTCAATGACCAAATATAACATACGCCTTTCTTCTTCCCCATCATCTCTTTGCCCAAAAGACATGTGCCCCTAATGCCCATTTCTAGAAATGCAGACATTTGCCCCTTCATCAGGGACCTTTGCCCTAAAGACATATGCCCCTAATGCCCATTTCTAGAAATGCAGACCTTTGCCCCTTCATCTCGGACCTTTGCCCCATCATGATTTTTCCATGGTGGACATTTGTCTCTACAATTTGGACATTTGCTGATTCATGTAAGATATTGCTTCATGCTAAGAGATTTATCCCTTCTGCTATGACATTTGACCCATGCTAGCAATGCTAGTATAACAAACAGTGGCCGACAAACCACTTACACTGATCTGGATCAACATTGACTGCACTGTCTAAAGTCTAAAAGATCAGATAGACAATGTTTACAATAGTTGCAAGGCTGGCAAACTACAGAATGGGGTATCAAACCATATGAGTACAAGTAAGTCGTTTAACAAATTAGTTGGTCATAAATGATAATTAAATCCAAGTACATGTACTTGGTTCATTTTACCCATGTTTGGGTTCAGAAAAATGTTTAGGAGCAAATGTTCTACCATCAATTTTTTACAGGAACCAGCTGATATGGGTCTACTCTGGTTGCAAAGGCATTACAATGTCTCTCTTTGAGGTAAAAAATTACTTGGCAATTGTAAAATTAATTTTCAAAGTAAAGCCTTCTTCCAATTTATATGAAAAACATCAGCGGTTTAAACCATGGCATGTTATCAGGTGTTTCATCTGGTACCAATTTTTTGCATCATCTGCATGAACAATGATGGGGCAAAGGTCCAAGATGAAGGAGTAAATGTCTGCCTAAAGTTGGTCATCCAATGTCATACAACAGTTTGACAATGAACACTCGATACACAAGGACAAAGGTTTATCCTCCAATTGTTTGCCATCAAAGTGTTTCTCACAATTTTTATTGTATGAAAATCTGAAAGCTGTTCCTGCACAATAACTGTCCACCATTATCCCACCAGGCATTATAGGAATGGAAATCTTGAAAACAAAGTAACTTAATCAAAGCTTATTGACAAATTCATAAAAAATACCCTAGAAAATTGTGTCCATAGGACATGGATGCCCCTCTAGCGATATTGTCTCTAAAAGTCCAATAACCCTGGTAAAAAAAAATGATTAGCGCAAAAATTCACTTCTTTATGTATATTTTCACATTAATGTTCTTCATCTGTAAAAATCTGACATGAACCCTTCCATTGGTATATGAAGAGGAGTTGGACACACAACATTATTTCACTATATGTTATATAGTGAAGAAATTTTCAAAGTTCAGTAACTCTAACAAAAATAGTTGGAGCAAAACTTCCTTTATAGATACATCTTCTTATCAAGGCTGTTCATCTGCGAAAGTTTGAAAAAATCCTCCCATTGGTATATGAGGAGTTATACACACAAGATTTTTTCACTTTTTCATATGTTGTATAGTGAAGAAATTTCAAAGTCCCTTAAATCTAGTTTAGTCCCTTAACCCTTAAATCTGGTAAAAATGGTTACAGAAAAACAATCCTTTCTTTACATACATCTTCACATCAACATTGTTCATTTGTGAAAGTTTGATGAAAAGCCTCCCATGGTGTATGAGATGTCTGACAGACAAGATTTGCGGGAGATATGGACAGACATACGTACGTACGGACGGACAGGTGAGAGCAAGGCTTTGGGAGTATAAAGAACCATATCTATAGATGCATTAGCTCAGTTTTTCAAAAAGCAAACATACAAACTAGAAGTATGAAAAAACTATTTAACCCTTTCCTCTATATAAACGTGTTTTAACACATTTGCAAACAGAGAAGACCCAAATCAGACGGCTCCTATAGGAGCCGTCTGATTAGGGTCTGCTCTGTTTGCTAATGGAATTTGAAAGATGTTTCTTTACTTTCTAAAATGTCTGCAAATGTTTTACCTTCGATATTTCGTTTTACTATTTTTGTTCATGAATATTCAGTAGGTACTGAAATTTGGAATAAACATAAACCAGGGAAAGGGTTAACTCTTTCCGTGTCAAGTAATAATCATCAGCTAAAATTCTCAGCATTGATTTATTTTTCCATTTCTTGTTTAAACATTTGGTCATAGTGTCACACTAAAACAGTTTGGATTCTGATACATGGGCAATTAACTCCTCACCTTATCTCGATCCAAACTGTTTGCACAGATAATGAAAAAATCACTGATATCCTGCAAAGAGTTGGCAATCAATACGTCCACCCATTTCCATTCATTTTCTTCCTTAGATTCATGAACTTTTAACCCTTTACTCCATTAATATGCCTTTACAAACAGAGGAGCTATCTGATCAGGGTCTGTCGTTTGCTTATACTATAATAGATATGAGTCTACACTTTCTGCCATGACCAAAACTTCCTGTGTGCATGTGCTATTTTAACCATTAATCTAATTGATATTAATGACAATCACTATTTCTTACGTAAATATTCAAGGAGTAAAGGGTTAATCTTGTCAAGCTGCAGATCACCAAGCATGTATACATGACCACTTTTACCTCAAGCATAACACTAAATACCAAAGTATGCATCCCACATAAAATAGCAAATTACTCATCCCACATAAAATAGCAAATTATTCATCCCACATAAAATAGCAAATTACTCATCCCACATAAAATAGCAAATTACTCATCCCACATAAAATAGCAAATTACTCATCCCACATAAAATACAAAAGTATGCATCCCACATAAAATAGCAAATTACTCATCCCACATAAAATACAAAAGTATGCATCCCACATAAAATAGCAAATTACTCATCCCACATAAAATACAAAAGTATGCATCCCACATAAAATAGCAAATTATTCATCCCACATAAAATACAAAAGTATGCATCCCACATAAAATAGCAAATTATTCATCCCACATAAAATACAAAAGTATGCATCCCACATAAAATAGCAAATTATTCATCCCACATAAAATACAAAAGTATGCATCCCATATACAATACCAAGTATGTACACCACATAACATACAATGTATGTGCCCCACATAAAATACCAAGTAAATACCAATTAATCATCCCTCATAAATAAACATCTAAGTGTATGTTCAGTATTGTGTTTTTTACATCTTACATTCTTTAACTTTGTGGCTGCCATGCCTTTGCAAACAGAGTATACCCAGATCAGACAGCTCCTGTAGGAGCGTTAGATTACATAGATTACATCTGATTCTACAGTTTCTGTCTGAACCAGAAATCCCCTTGCAAGTTATGTTAATGAATATTCATGAATTCATACAAAAGTGTTAAAACACCTGCAATCATACAAAACTGACAAATCTATTTAATGAAATTAAAAAGACCTCTTTGTACTTGTAAAACCTATTGTTACTGTAACAGAAAATATCTATAACAAATGGGCATAATAGTAAGGTAATGACAGAAAAGGTAATTGGTAAGAAGTCATACATACACTCTATGATAGTTTATCTTTTGTTAACCCTTTCCCTGAAAGTCACATTTGGAATCTTTGCAAACAGAGTAGACCCAGACCAGAAGGCTCCTAAGACTCCTGTAGGAGCCTTTTGGTCAGGGACTGATCTGTTTGCTTATGCAATAATAAGAGGTTAAAATATGGCCTAGGTGTGCCTTTTGGCCATAATGGCACCCCTGGTGCCATAATAGCCCGAGGGCTATTGTGACACCAGGTGTGCCATTATGGCCAGAAGGCACACACAGGCCATATTTTGACCTTTTTATTGAATACCTTAAACATTTTACTAGATAGATCTATATGCCACCTATTCATTTCAACACAATCTACAGTTGATGTAACATCCCAACAAACCACAGACATAGATCTAGAGATCTATAATTTTGCAAAAATAAGGAAGGAATAGTCATACTTTCATGGGGATTCGAATCCCCGTCGAAAAATATGTAGTCCGACGTAATAACCACTAACACTAACGATGACTTTACTTTTGACTACACTGTTTTAACTTATAAGTTTGTTTGAGAACTTCCGATGGATGACGTGAAATTATGACGTCACAACTGTCATTTTTGAATAACATAAACAAAGTTAGGTAGTACCGATCGATACAAATAAAGAAATTGATTTTTAATAGAATTTTACGATTGTATAAACTTTACAGATTTCCAGATCTAGAATACGATTTGACAACGACGTCAAACCCCTTTCTCCGGCCATGTTTGAATAGATCTAGATCTAGAGCTATGTTGCTAACGTCAACGCATTGCACGTGAAAAAGATCGTGGGCCGATTATGGATAATCGGCCCGCCGGGACATTATGGCTTTGGTCACATGACTCCGTAATGACAGTTTTCTACGGCTATTTTGTTACTATTTATAGTAACGGTATTCAATAATATAGATCGAATTCTATAGGTGCCATCTGATCTGGGTCAACTCTATTTGAAAATTTGTGAAAAGGCGTTTAAATGAAGGAAAGGGTTAATCATACTTCTCAAAACAAACAGCCTAAAAAATTTAGCTGAATTCAGAAACATGAACATTTAGTTGTCACAGGCTGATACCAAACATACAGAGAACCAAGCAACTGATTATATATGGCACAAAGGGAAAGAATTCATCCCAAACACCTCAAAAGTACTTACATGCAGTCTCTCCCTTAGTATTTTGTTGTCTTTGCGAAGTTGGGCCACCTGGTTCTGGAGGAGAAGCAGCGTTTGTGGCTTGTGGTCAATCACTGGAGGTTTCCGATCTGAAAAATAAAATAAAAATGTTCTCCCTGTTTACTGATCTAGAAAACTGTATCCATAGTAAGTGTCTACATATTATGAAATATTTTTTTCAATACATTTTTCCGACTTAATATGTACAGTAAAGCCTTTCTTTCACCCTTCATAACAGGAATATCCATGTAAGAAATAATGATTTCATGAATATTAATTAGATCATTTTTTATTATGGTACATGAACACAGGCTTTTTTACCATGGCAGAAATTGTATTCTAATATCTATATTACATCATAAGCAGTTTTTGGCCTGGTGCTGTTTCAGCCTAGAGATCAAAATAGACAAGTAACTTTTTCAGACTAACAACTTGACACTCCACCCCCGAAATAGAAAAAGGGACAACTTACCTATGAATAGTTGCCCTCAGAGTATAGTTCTGAGAGGAATCATTATTTCAAAAGTACCAGAGGTAAAAACTATTTTGAAGTGGAGATGAATGAATGGTGGTGAAATGATCTGCCTTACACGTTTTATGATGTAAATTGTACAGAAAGTTTATGAATGTATCTTATGTTAATGAATAGGTTGTTTTTTTGCTGTATTCATACTCAGAAAGAGCAGACAGGACACTGCCTGTTGAACAAACATTTCATACTCCATTGTAGAGCTAGTAACAAAAGAATGGGTGGTGTTGAAGAGCTATTATTTTTGCTCCATGTAATAAACCCATAAGCACAAGACCATCTGTTTATAATAAATGACCCCAAGGCCACCAGTGCCTTCAGCACTTTGGTAACAACAGGTGGAGTCTTATATGAATATTCATTAGATAAAGGTATACAAAACTAAGTGTATCAGCCATTAACTCATTTCCTCATATTGACACCTTTTGACACCTCTGTAAAAGTCACTTATTGAAACCATTGTGATAAATAGAGCATTTGGTCCATAGAACAAATCGAGAGCTTGGTGCAAAACTATTCTAACTCCTTCACTTTGTGAAGGAGTTAGAATAGTTTTGCACCAAGCCCTCGAAATGCTCTATTTATCACAATGATTTCAAAAACTACACATTTCTAAAATTTTCCCTTTCTCTAGTAAATGCTCCTTTTCAGTATATTAATTCATAGAAGTAGGATCTAAAATAGCCTATGAGGTAACGGAATGAAACAATAACTTATAATGAAAAGAGATACAATTTGACACCTTTGCAAACAAGGTAGATCCAGATCAGATGGCTCATGAAGGAGTCTGTTATTTGCTTGTAGAATATCTTAGATCTGATTCAATACTATTTGCAATAGCAATGCATATGCTCGTTTAACCCTTTACTCCATAAATACGCCTTTGCAAACAGAGCAGACCAAGATCAGACCGCTCCTATAGGAGCCGTCTGATCTGGGTCTACTCTGTTTACTTATAACATAACATACATATGGTTTTACAGCCTCTTCCCTGGCCAAATATTCCTATGTCCATCAACTATTATAATAAATTATTCCAATTCATACTTCTGACATCATTATTTCCTACATGAACATTCATGGAGGAAAGGGTTTAATATCAATACAAGAAATAATGAGTAGAGTGTGCCATGAATATTCATGAGGTAAGGGTTAAATGCTTACTTGTTTGTGTTTCAAACAGCTCTTCATCACTGTCATTCCAGCTGTCTTCATCGGATTCCTGTCCATTCTCAGTCTGAAATCATAGGATACAATACACATATAGGAGCCATCTAATCAGGGTCTGCTCTGTTTGCAAATGGAAATTGATAGATCTGTTACTTTACTTTCTAAATGGCTACAATGTTCCACCCTCCATATTTTGTTTTAACTATTTTGTCCATAAACATTCAATAAGTATCGAACTTTTGAATAAACATAGAACAGGGAAAGGGTTAACCCTTCACCTGATAGACACATTTTTATGCATTTTAAACAGAGTAAAACCCAGATCCTATAAGGAGCTGTCTGATCAGGGTATTATCTGTTTGCTTATGGAACAAGCAAATTCACTGAATTAATATCCCATGCCAAACCAGTGCTGATCTCAGTGTTTGACTGCGTTATTGACAGGAGGGACAAAAAGGTTCTGGTAAACAAAAGGCCATTACACTGGTGTTCCAAGGTGAATGTGAATGATGCTTGCAGGCCCATGTTTCTTAATGGAACTAAACATTGGTACAAACTTTCAAAGAAAAATTTCAAACCATTTCTGAGATATGTCTCTGGGACGTAAGAAAAGCAAGGATGGACATTAACCAAACTATATCTGTCTGCCTTCAGCAGGGGATAACAGTACATGGAATCTCTAGTTTTTGCCATTGTAAAACAATGTTCATAATGACATTACAACAAGTGTGTTCAAAGGAACACATGTGTCACCTGCTGGGAGAAGTGTAAACAAGAGGGCCATGATGGCCCTGATATCGCTCACCAGACAATCAGCAGAGAAGATTTTCAAAGTTTTCATTATATGTTTCTATAGAAAACTGGCCAGCCTTGGGGCGGGGCTACATTTGACCCCAGCAGCATAATTCATATAACTTTTGTAGAGGACCTGAACATGACGATATGTGCCAATTATGAAAGCTGAGAACCTTTCAGTTCAGGAGAAGATTTTCAAAGTTTTCACTATAGATTTCTGAAGAAAACTGGCCACCCTGGGGTGGGGCAAATTTTGACCCCAGGGACATAATTTATGTAACTTTTGTAGAGTACCTGAACATGATGCTATGTGCCAAATATGAAAGCTGATAACCTTCCAGTTTCAGAGGAGAAGATTTTCAAAATTTTCACTATACGTTTATATAGAAAACTGGCCACCCCTGGGGCAGGGCCAATTTTGACCCCAAGGGCATAATTTATATAACTTTTGTAGAGAACCTGAACATGATGCTATATGTCAAATATAAAGCTGAGAAACTTCCAGTTTCAGAGGAGAAGATTTTCAGAGATTTCACTATATGTTTCTATAGAAACCTGGCCACCCCTGGGGCGGGGCCAATTTTTACCCCAAGGGCATGATCTATATAACTTTTATAGAGGACCTACAAATGATGCTATGTGCCGAAAATGAAAGCTGAGAACCCTGCAGATTCAGAGGAGACAATTTTTAAAGGTTCAAATTGTTGACGACTGACGATGTACAATGGCAGATGCAAGACGGACATCAAGTGATCACAAAAGCTCACCCTGAGCACTTTGTGCTCAGATGAGCTAAAAATAAAGAAAGTGTGTCAGACAGACAGACTGACAGACAACGGAAAAGTGATCCCTATTTGACACACTGCCTCTCGGAAGGTGACACAAAAATGAGGTTATTATACAGTGTTTAAATCACACATGACTATTCATCAGGTAAAGGGTTAAAGCCATACCTCCACTTTAGTCTTCTTCTTCAGTTTCTTCATCTTCTCAAACAAGCGTACATTTTTGTCCTGCTCCTCAGTCAACTGAGACTTCAGGGCAGATAATTCATCCTCCAATTCCTGCACCTCCTCCTGGTCCTGTAGTATGACAAAAGAAGAAACAGTATAGACCCAATTGCATTGAAAATGGGACATATGATCTGGGTCTGAACCACTTTAATCTGCATCAGAATTACTTTGATTCATTCTCTAATTAAAAATAACCCTTTACTCCACGAATATGCATGAAAGAAGTGCATGTACTGACATCATGAATATTCATAAACTGAATTTGTATAATGGTTTAAGAGCACAGCATGTTTTCTTGTGGCCTAAACTGTAGAACTAGATCTATATAATTCCACAAGCAAACAGAGCAGACTCTGATCAGATGGTTCTTACAGGAGCCCTTAATCTGGGTCTACTCTGTTTGCAACGGTTTAACCCTTTCCTTCATAAAAATACTTCTTTATGCCTTTGCAAACAGAGTATACCCAGATCATTTTGTACATGAATATTCATGGAGGTTAAGACTATAGCAAAGGCGTCAAACGCATCTCTATCAGGTAAAGGGTTAAGCAACCATTTAATGGAAGTCGCTTCCTGGATGTTAAGAGAATGGTAACTAAATGCAGGATAAAGAAAATGCAGAAATCTCCCAAAGGAGTCTCTTTTGTCAAAAATCTGTTTGATACTAAGGCTGTATTTATAAAGAGAATCAACCTTATTGTTAAATCCTTTCTCTAACATGAACATTTATGTGTGAATTTGTTACTTCATAAATATTCATTCACTTAATTTTCATGATGCAAAGTTTTCAAGGAAAGCTGACCTGGACAAAACTGTATGATCAGACCTACAAAAGTCCATGAGCAGATCTATATTATAACATAAACAGAACAGACCCTGATTAGATGAATCTTACAGGAGCTGTCTGATCTGGGTCTACTCTGTTTGGAAAGGAGTTAAAAGGCATTACTATATATAGAGAGAAAGGCTTAAACAAAAGGTCAGGAGAGTTTTCAATTGAAGACAAAGATTTATTTCTCACATAACTTCCCTTATCTCCGGGTTAGAACAACGGGTTAAGATTCTCTTATCAGTAACACGTGTAAGACCACTTTAGAATACACATGACGTCATACGTCATATATGACGTCAAACACCGATGTTTACATGTCATTAAAAGGGCGAATATAGATCTAGATTTACACTCTTTGGTTATGTGAGAAAAAGAATCTGATGCTCATTGTCTTTTAAGATCACATGTTCCTAAACTCACCAAGAAACTGTTATTAAGCTTGCCAAAGGGTCGCTTGATAACATTTTCTACGGCTCGTTTAGGGAAAGTGATCTTAAAAGACAACTCGCAACAGATCATCTGTATCTTACCACAGGAGGAGGGGCCGGGGTGGAGAGCTGTTTCTTCATGGTGTCATAGGCCTCCTGCAGACGTTTGTGCTGAGCAGTAAGGTTCTTCATGTCTTCATGCATGTGTTCGTTCTCCTCTTCCAACTCCTATCAGAGTAAACAAAATATACAAATGACCAATCACAAAATGTCGTACAACTAACTTATCACCAAAACACAATCATCTATCAATTTTGTATCAAGAGCTTGGTGTCAAACTATTGCAACTATATTCTGTGCGCAAAGTTATGCTGACGTTTGCAAACAGTTTGGATCCAGATTTGATGCTGAGTAATCTTATGTCTAATCAGGGTCCATAGTGTCTGATTTAGAAGAAATGAAAGAAAACGGTGCAATAAAATTTAGCAGATGAAACTATTACAATTGCTTACAATGGTTAAAGAAGGTGTTTGGTCTAAGCATGTAGTGTTTTAACCCTTTCCTTCATATAAATACCTTTTCACGCATCTGCAAACAAAGTAGACCCTGATCAGACAGCTCCTATAGGAGCCGTTTGATCAGGGTCTGCTCTGTTTGCTAATGCCCGAATTTGGTAGATCAGTTTCTTTAGTTTCTAAAATAACTACAATGTTCCACCTTCAGTATTTCATGATAACTATTTTGTCCATGAATATTCAGTAGGTATTGAAATTTGAAATAAACATAGGACAGAGAAAGGATTAATATAAAATCCTGTATACACTGAGAAATTAACCTTTACTCCATGAATATTCATATAAGAAATAATGACATCATAATTATTAATAAGATTAATTGTTATAATAACACATGGACAAAAGAATGTTTGTCTATGGCATCATATTTATATTACATGTACATGTATATCATAAACAAACAGAGCAGACTTTGATCAGACATCTGATCTGGGTCTACACTGTTCGCAAGGCAAAGAAAGGTGTATCTATGGAGTAAAGGGTTACAAAGCATGCATGTCTTGTGTCTATATATTGAGCAAATGTCTAAAGTAAGCTACATGCCATTTAGTATTGGTCTATAACCCATTTCTCCATAAATATGCCTTTTATTGTCTTTGCAAACAACGTAGACACAGATCAGATAGCTCTTATTGGAGCTGTCTGATTAGGGTCTGCTCTGTTTGCTTATGGAATAATAAAGACTTCTAATTTCTGCATGGCCAAAATTTCCCAAGTTCACATTCCATTATAACAAGAGATGTCACAGTCACGTGACAAATGCCCCCAAAAATTATACCCTGTGACCTTGACCTTTGACCCATAGACCAGGGAGTTGACACATCGTTTTTGTGTGGTTAAAATTTGTGCCAGGTTCCTTTGAAATCCATTCACAGATAAACAAGTAATTGTACCCTGTGACCTTGATCTTTGACATATGGACCAGGGAGCTGAACGCGACACATCGTCTTTGTCTGGTGAACATCTGTGCCAAGTTATATTGAAATCCATTGACAGATAAAGATGTTACACACCGGACACGAAATTTGTGACAAAGTAATTGTACCCTGTGACCTTGACCTTTGGCATATGGACCAGGGAGTTGAAAGCGACACATCATCTTTGTGTGGTGAACATTTGTGCCAAATCATATTGAAATTCATTGATACATAAAGAAGTTACAGACCGGACACAAAATTTGTGACAAAGTAATTGTACCCTGTGACCTTGACCTTTGACCCATGGACCTGGGAGTTGAACGCGACACATCGTCTTTGTGTGGTGAACATTTGTGGCAAGTTATATTGAAATCCAGTGATAGATGAAGAAGTTACAGACCGGAAACGAAATTTGTGACAAAGTAATTGTACCCTGTGACCTTGACCTTTGACCCATGGACCAGGGAGTTGAACGTGACACATCGTTTCTGTCTGGTGAACATTTGTGGCAAGTTATATTGCAATCCATTGATAGATGAAGAAGTTACAGACCGGACACAAATTTGTGACAAAGTAATTGTACCCCGTGACCTTGACCTTTGACCCATGGACCTGGGAGTTGAACGCGACACAACGTCTTTGTGTGGTGAACATTTGTGGCAAGTTATATTGCAATCCATTGATAGATGAAGAAGTTACAGACCGGACACAAATTTGTGACAAAGTAATTGTACCCCGTGACCTTGACCTTTGACCCATGGACCTGGGAGTTGAACGCGACACAACGTCTTTGTGTGGTGAACATTTGTGGCAAGTTATATTTAAATCCATTGATAGATGAAGAAGTTACAGACCGGACACGAAATTTGTGACAAAGTAATTGTACCCTGTGACCTTGACCTTTGACCCATGGACCTGGGAGTTGAACGCGACACATCGTCTTTGTGTGGTGAACATTTGTGGCAAGTTATATTGAAATCCATTGATAGATGAAGAAGTTACAGACCGGACACGAAATTTGTGACAAAGTAATTGTACCCTGTGACCTTGACCTTTGACCCATGGACCTGGGAGTTGAACGCGACACATCGTCTCTGTCTGGTGAACATTTGTGGCAAGTTATATTTAAATCCATTGATAGATGAAGAAGTTACAGACCGGACACGAATTCCGGACGGAAGGACAGACGGACGGACAGACGGACAGACGGACAGACGGACGGACGGACGGACATACTAACAAATGGGTAGTTGTGTGACTTTTTCCTTTGATCTTTTCTTGTGGGACTAGTCCCACAAGTAAAACTATTTTTGGCTCTAACTTTGGAAATAGAATGATCTGGAAGCTAACCCTAACCCTAACCCTATGTCCCACAACTGGCCAGGTTAATGTCACAAGAAATGGCCAGGTTAATGTCACAAGAGATGGCCAGGTTAATGATTTTACTTGTGCGACTAGTTAGAAAAAGTCACACAACTACCCTTTGGTGAGTGCGGACAGACGGACAGACGGACAGACGGAAGGACGGACAATGAGATCACTATATGCCCGCCTTTGGGGGCATAAAAATAAATGTAATCAAATTACAGTAATATTCACAAGGCCAGTATTTCATACATGAACGCTCATGAAGTAAAGTCATACCAACTAAATTTGTATATTTGCAGCATACTATACTACTGGCATGGTAAGCCATGCACATACACGTATATAGTTTTTTTCCAAAAATTTCTATCAGAGTGGAAAGCAAATTTGGATATGTTTGAAAACTTTGGATATGTATGAAACATTCTACAGGGCGGACAGAGACAAGTTCATAGAAGTATCTGAGATCTATCAAGCATAGAAGATACATTGTCTCTCTTCAACGAGTACAAAATCTGAATACTGGACATAAACACATGATCATATTTCTACAGGAGATGTCTGTCTGATCTTGGTCTACTGTTTTCAACAGAGCTCCAGATAAGATGCGTAAATTACAATCTTTTTAAGTATAACTTCTTTATTTCTCCACCAAACCCTATTTGTGACCACTCTTTAGAATCGTCTCGAAGAAATGATTCTAAAGAGTAGTCACAACGTAGGGTTTAGTGGAGAAATGACGATTTTAGCATTTGAGTATGCACCGTTATCTGTAGTTCTGTTCAAATACTTAACAAGATGTGTTTGTGAAACACTATGCCCCCTCATATATTTGACCTCTGACCTTGAAGGATGACCTTGACCTTGACATGTCACCCCTCAAAATTTGCAGCCTTATGAGATACACAAGCATGCCAAATATCAAGTCTCTATCTCTACTGGTCCAAAAGTTATGGCCAATGTTAAAGTCGGTGATTTGACCCATATATTTGATCTCTGACCTTGAAGGATGACCTTGACCTTGACATGTCACCCCTCAAAATGTGCGGCTTTATGAGATACATATGCATGCCAAATATCAAGTCTCTATCTGTACTGGCTCAAAAGTTATGACCAATGTTAAAGTTGCTGACAAACAAACAGACAAACAGACAGGGCAAAAACAATATGCCCCTAAAGGGCTAAATTTTATCCTCCTGTACCTAAATACAGTAAAATCTCGATTATTCAAACACTCAAATACGTATCATTATCGATCATTAAGACAGGTGGGCAATATAATGCAGGATGAAAGTCAAGCAGCAACCTCCTCTGGGAGCTTTCTGCATGACTTCCAATCTGCAATAAACAGCCACCTGCCTAGACGGGTCTATATTCTTCTACATTCAATTTCGAATTATCGAGATTTTACTGTACATGTACTTTAATTTCTTTGAGGTATTGATCCTGTTAGTCACAACAATTTCACTACAGCATGCAAAACAAACCAAACATGGAAAGTTTGTTACGTACATAAAATACAGCGAGACCTCGCTACAATGACCACCTGTCTATCTCAAACCCAGATTTATGTATTATACATGTATAGCCATTATAGAGAGGTTTAAAATTTACTGCCAAGATCAACTCTTAGCATTCTCCATGAATATTTATGTAAGAAAGAATGATATCACGAATATTAATTACAATAATTAAACTAACTGTTATAATAGCACATGTACACTGTCACACTGAATTGTTTGGTCTCAAGAGAAACTGTAGAATCATATCTATATTATATCTGAAACAAACAGAGCAGACCCTGATCAAACAGGTTCTACAGGAGCCGTCTGATCTGGGTCTACTCTGTCTGGAGCAGCATAGAAGGGCATACTTATGGAGTAAAGGGTTAAAACGTTTTTAAACCTTCCTTGTTTAACATTGATTAAGAGTTCTTCACCTCATGAATATTCATGGACAGACAATCAGTAATACGGAACATGGTAAAGGAAATTCTTTTACCAATGTGAAAACTGCATAATGAGATCTATAACTTCCCATAAGCAAACAGAGCAGACCCTGATCAAATAGTTCATATAGGAGCAATCGATCTGGTTCTACTCTGTTTGGAAATGCATGAAAACACATTTATATGAAAGAAAGGGTTATGAACAGTTGCTTTATCTCTAAACTAAACCCTAAACTGTGACCACACTTTGGAATCGTCTCAAAGAGACAATTCTAAAGAGTGGTCAGAACATAGTACGGTTTGATGAATCTGCACCTCTATCTATAGCTCTGCATGGTAACCTATGTAAGTAACTTGGATCCAGATGAGACAAATAGATATTCCATACCATGCTGGCCAATACCGACACATTAGAACCTCTCTATAATGACCACATAACATTTAACTCTTTAAATGATGAAGTTTCAAAATCATATAACCCATTAGTGTTTAAAGATTGAGCCCATTAAACAAGAAAGGCTTAAAATTGCGGGGGGATTTTTGGTGACAAATTGTGCAGACCTTTATCAGGGTCTACACTGTCAGCAAATGACAGCAACCTCATTTCTCACAATAAAAGAGCTATACGTGGGTTTCCTATAAAAGCAGAAGGCTGCTACATGCAGAATGAATGTAATGCAGAAAGCTTCTCTGTGTGCCATTTTCATCCTGCATTTAGCTACCACATGCCTTAACCCATTACCTCATAGGCTATTTTTAGATACAACCTCTTTGAATAAATCTACTGAAAAGGAGCATTAACTAGAGAAGAGGAATTTTTTGAATTTTGTAGTTTGAAACCATTGTGATAAATAGATCATATAGGAGCAAATGCACTATTTATCACAATGGTTTCACAAAGTGACTTTTACAGAGTCGTCAAAAGTCGTCAATATGAGGGAATGGGTTATTGAGATAGAATTCATTTTTTTCTCAGTGCCTGTGGTCCTGGATTTTACTGCAGAAATTTGACATAAAAGGTGAACCCTGTCAACTTTATACCCCCCACCCGGCATAAAAAATTATGACTGGCGCTGGCAACAATTTTCATAACCCTTTACTCCATGGATAAGCCTTTTTACATCTGTACAAACAGTAGACCCAGATCAGGGTCTGCTCTGTTTGCTTATGATATAAAACTGATATGATTCTACAGTTTCTGCCATTGCCAAATATTCCTGTGTCCATGTGACATTTTATTATTTAATCTAATTAATATTCATGATGTCATTATTTCTTCCATAAATATTCAAGGAGTAAAGAGTTCATGTTGAAAGGGTCATGAGTTTTAGACAACAATTCACATAGAGTGGCTTGGTGTTGCTGCTTATTGAGCGCAGTGTTAGAAAGATCATGCATGAATATACAGGTATGTATGTGTGCATAAATGAAACATCTAAACAAAAGCCGAGTGATAATAGAACCATCGGTAAGATATGTAAATTGCACTTGTTTTTAACTCTTTACTCCATAAATTTTACTTTCTATGCCTTTGCAAATAGAGTAGACCCAGATCAGATGGCTCCTATAGGAGTCAACTGATCAGGGCTTGCTTCGTTTGCTTATGATATACCGGTAATAAAGATATGATTCTACATTTTCTGTCAATGCTAAAAATTCCTGTGTCCATGGGATATTATAACAATTAGTATACTCAATATTCATGATGTCATTAAATCTTATATGAATATTAAAGAAGTAAAGGATTAAGTCCTGTGTATCTCCACCAAACCCTATGTTGTGACCATTCTTTAGACTTGTCTCAAAGAAATGACAATTGGGTGGTCGCAATATAGGGTGTGTTGGAGAAATTGACGATTTTATTATTTGTATATATATGCACTTTTACCTATGGCTCTGTGACAAATACAGACATGTATATCTTTTGAACAACTGAAAACAAATGGTTTGGATTCAGACGGGATGCTGAGTAGCTTGGTCTATGATCATTCAATTTATCAGCATTATGATAACTTTAACCCATTCCATAGGCTATTTTTTAGATCCAACCTCTTTGAATAAATTTACCGAAAAGGAGCATTAACTAGAGAAAAGGAAAATTTTTAGAATTTTGTAGATTGAAACAATTGTGATAAATAGAGCATTTGCTCCTGTAGGAGCAAATGCTCTATTTATCACAAATGTTTCACCAAGTGATGTTTGCAGAGGCGTCAAAAGGCGTCAATATGAGGGAATTGGTTAAATTAGACATAGCAGTAAATAATGTAGACTCTGATCAAATGGCTCCTCCAGGAAACTTTGATCTTGGTCTGCACTATTTGTCCCAGTGTGTCTGTCTGAATACTTAGGGAAGTATGACATGCAACAAGGTCCAAGATAAAAAGTAACATTTTGATTCAGACAGTGCTTTCAGTTGTCAAAAAGATGGAAGCAAACTTATGGCATACCAGGAAGATTTGAAATTGGTTTCATTACTCTATGAAAAAGTCTTAATCATTTACATGAATGCTGCTAGGGATAAACAAGCAATGACATACAAATGTACCTACTACTGTCTATATAATACGTCACTAACTTTTCCTTTTCTACACAATGCAGGGATAAAAGGGAGGGGTGCGTTTGGTTTCTGTTTAACTCTATGCACGCCAGTGATGAAATTTGTGATCACCTATGCAAATAATTTGGATCTTGACGCTACAGTAATTCCATGTCTCATCGAAATCCAAAGTTTTTGACATTTTGACTGTAATTTTGAGTAGCAAATGTTTGAGAAATAAAGCTTTTAACCCATTACCTCATAGGCTATTTTTAGATCCGATCTCTCCAAATAAATCTAAGGAACATTTACAAGAAAAAAGGATTTTTTTTTAGAGTTGTATAGTTGTGAAACCATTGTGATGAGAAGAGCATTTGCTCCATAGGAGCAATTATACTCTATCACAATGGATCCCAAAAGCGACTTTTACAGAGGTGACAAAAGGCGTCAATATGAGGGAATGGGTTAAGCAGACGTCAGTGTTTGCAGACAACACTCACTAAGTGTGCAAAGAGTTCATACATTAACCCTTTACCTCATGAATATTCATGTAAGAAATAATGATGAAATGAATATCTATTCACTGATTTTGTTTTTAAAAAAAATTGGCAGAATCTGTAAATCAGAGCTATATAATTTCATAAGCTTACAGAGCAGACCCAAATCAGACGGCTCCTACAGGAGCCATCTCATCTGGATCTACTCTGTTTGCAACAACATGAAAAAGGTGTCTCCATCAGGTAAAGGTTCTATGGGTGTTTGGATTGGAAATAAGGAAATTACTTTGCTCGTTTATGTCTTCTCTTAACAGTAATAATCAATATAAATGGATACCGGTACATAAAGAATTTAAAACATAACATTACTGTTCTGTTCATAGATCAGTGCATGTGCATGGGTTTTTTTACAATGTGCAATGAACTCTCGGGAATACAGACTCAAAACTTCATACAACAGTCAATATGAAATTACTGCATGTTAAGCCCAAGAATGTGCTGTCATGGCAACAACATCAACCAATCAGAATCCACTTACCGTTTTTCTGCGTGCCTATAGTGATACAAATAATGCCATGCAATAGAGCAACTGTATGAATATTTAATTGAAAAGAAGGCATACATGTATATATATGTGCAAGATACATATAAACATGCCTTTACTAAGACTACATATTGTAAGTTTATACTGACAATAAAACAACAACTAATATTTGTCCATGACAATTATACCTTCAAAGGCCAAAATAAGAAGAATAAATTTTCAGGAGTAGCTCCTTTTTTTCTCAACTAAACCCTATGTTGTGAAGTAGAATCTTAACCAGATTTTATATTTCATTTGTGTAGAATATAAATAAAGCCCAAAATATCATTCAAGGCATGCTGGTTGGAGATCACTTTTGGTATGAATACATGCACACATTAACATATTATGCACTTAATCCTTTATAGGCTAAGTTACAAAATGGAATGATCCATCATTGTTAACCCTTTCCTTCATGTAAACACATTTTCACACATTAGCAAACAGGGTCTACTCTGTTTGCTTTTGACATGATGTTCTGATTCTACAGTTTTTGTCACAGCAAAAAAAAATCCTTGAAACGTTTACATTATAAAAACTTAAGCTAGTAAAAATTCATGATATCATAATTTTGTACATGAATATTGAACAGGGAAAGGGTTAAACTTTAATCCCCAAATGCACCTTTCTACGCCTTTGCAAAAAGAGTAGACCAAGATCAGAGGGCTCCTATAGGAGCTGTCTGATCAGGGTCTGCTCCATTTGCTTACGACATAATATAGGTATGATTCTACAGTTTCTGCCATAGCCAAACTTTCCCATCTCCATGATGTGCTGTGCTAGAAAATTAATCTAATTAATTTTCATGTGATTATTTTTACATGGATATTCATAGAGGAAAGGGTTAAGCAACAGAGTCCATTCAGTATGAAAGGATTTAACCCTGTTCCCTGTTCTATGTTTATTCCAAATTTCAATACCTACTGAATATTCATGTACAAAATAGTTATAATGAAATATGGAAGGTGAAACATTGCAGCCATTTTAGAAAGTAAAGAAACAGATCTATCAAATTACATTGGTAAACAGAGTATACCCTGATCAGATACATCCTATAGGAGTCATCTGATCTGGGTCTATTCTGTTTGCAAATGCGTGAAAAGCATGTTTCTATGATGGAAAGGGATAATCTGCATTATGCATATTTTGAATAAGAAACAATAAAGACACTGAACAGAGGGCTACTCCTGGTGTCCTCTGATCTGGGTCTACATTGTTTGCAAATGTCAATGCACTCATTTCTACCATTCAAAGGACTTATCTTTCATACTGAAGGGATAGTAAAATTTTCAATTAATATTTAGCATACAGAAAGAAGTATTGATTACTTATGCAAACAGTTGGATCCAGATTAAATGCAAAATAACTCGACTTCTCAAAGTATCCAAACTGTTTGACACTCATTACATGTTTATAGATGCTATAGCTTATATCTTTATACAAGAAGCAGACCATGTTTAGAGCCCGGGAAGTGTATTAGCCCGATTTGGATATTCATTAACTGGATATTTGTAATGTATCATTTTCAACATATTTTTTTTTCCTAGACAAAATTTGTAGGATCAGATCTATGTAGTTCCATAAGCAAACTGAGCAGACTCAGATCAGACAGCTCCTATGGCAGCTGTCTGGTCTGGGTCTACTCTTTTTGCAAAGATGTTACTTATATAATGAAGGAAAGGGTTAGGTTAAGTGGAATTATGTTCCTTATTATACAGGTATTAAAATTCTTATACATATAATTATTCATAACTGATACAGACTACCGTAATATTGTTGTGAAAAGTGAAGGAGTGGCCGACTCATCGATACTGAGTGATAAGTGATTTAGTGATCGTTTGATTGAGTGAAGTTGTGAAGGTTATGCTGCCTCCACATAAATACTGTAAGCTACTTCATTGTCTAGTATATTTACTGAACACAGTACCATATCAGAGGTCCGGATAAGATGCATAAGTTAAAACATTTTCAAGAATAACTTCTTTATTTCTCCACCAAACCCTATGTTGTGACCACTCTTTAGAATCGTCTCCATCACAACATAGGGTTTGGTGGAGAAATGACAATTTTAGTATTTGAGTACACATGTTTATCTGTTGCTCTGCTATAGACATTAAAAATACATGTATTTCTAAATTTCAAGTATTAAAGCAGATTTCATTTACTCTTTGAATGTGAGAAATAAAAAGTAACATGAAATGGGCAAACTATGTAGACGGTTTGTTGACACCGTTATTCGAATTTCTCTAGTAAATATAATCCTTCAAACTGAATGGATTCTTCAATTAGGCAATGATGAACCATCCAACATTTACAGTTCAGTATAATGTGTTAAAAAAGTACTACATAGACTAGTTAAAAAAAACATCAGTAACAAACCTACAACTTAGTAACACTATCTACGACTACTTGCATTTCAAGTCACTTTCAAAAATCTGATGAAGCAAATGAGCCATTAGGACGACACCTGTTAACCCTTTACTCCATGAATATTCATGTAAGAAATAATGACATCATGAATATTCATTAGATTATTTTCATAGTCCATGGACACAGGAATGTTTGACCATGGCAGAAACTGTAGAATCTTATCTAAATTATATCATCAGCAAACAGAGCAGACCCATAGGAGCCGTCTGACCTGGGTCTACTCTGTTTGCAAATGCATAGAAAGCTGTATTTACGGAGTAAAGGGTTAAGTACGATGAAAACAGTACAGACCCAGGTCAGCTGCTATGTCACAGTTCACAATGTCACTTGTCAAATTTGCTACTTCTGACAACATTGAAATCCAGAAAAGTTCATGTCTGGGTCTGCAGTGTGTGCAATGTACTTATACAAGTTTTCTAATGAAATTGTTCAAAGTAAAAAACCAAAAGAACCACAGGCAGGTGCCAACAATCTTATCAGGGTGAAAAGTTTTAACCCTTTACTCCATGAATATTCATGTAAGAAATAGTGAAGTCATGAATATCAGTGATTAGATTAATTTTTAAAATGGCTAATTATTAACACATGAAAATATAGCATCAGATCTTATTCCATAAGCAAACAGAGCGTACCCGGATCAGATCGCTCCTATAGGAACCGTCTGGTCTTGGTCTAATCTATTTGCAAAAGTGTAGAAAGGCATATTTATGGAGGAAAGAGTTAAACAAGAAGTGCTTGCAAAAATCAATGCCCCAGCAAGTGCTCTCACCCTATAATTTTGACGTTTTGAGATAAAAAAAATTATTTTTTTTTATTTGACTGAGGCCTTATTAACCATTGCCATTGCTATTAACCGTGGCCAGTTATTAACTATTTTGTGACGTTTGATGGTGATTACCTCCAGAAATACAACACTTAACCCCTTTCCTTCATTAATATTCAAGCTAGCAATAATGAATGTACCAATTTAGTTGATCATCAACAGGAGATTTTTACCATGGTCGAAACTGTAGAATCATACACTTATTATTTCATAAGCAAAACAGAGCAAACTCTGATCAGATGATTCCTGTAGGAGCTATCTGATTTGGGTCTACTCTGTTTGCAAAGGCATCAAAAGGTATTTCTATGAAGGAAAGGGTTAAAACTCTTTGTAAGATGTAAAGGAGCACCACTCTGTTGAACCAGTTAATTTTTACAGTTATTTCCCTTGCAAAAGTGAACAAGTGAGTGATGTCTGATGCTAGCTCTACAGATATTGCCTGTTGCTTGAGTCAAAGTTCATTCTTTATATAATCTAAGTGGAAATCAAAATCTAACCAATGAGATGCTTGAAAATGGAACTCAGACTCAGCCTAAGAAGTTTTATAACCTCAGAGCATTATTAACCCTTTCCCTCATATAAACGTCTTTGCAGTTCACACATTTGCAAACAGAGTAGATGCAGATCAGACGGCTCCTATAGGAGCCGTCTGATCAGGGTCTGCTCTGTTTGCTTTTACCGCTTTTGACAAAGCAAAAAATTCCCTTGAAAAGTTTAGATTAGCAAATAAATATTTATAATGTCATGTTTTCTTTCATGAAGTTTGAACAAGGAAAGGGTTAAAGTTTTTTAGCACACCATTTACAACTACAACGCCAAGACTGTACAATGTTTTGTTTTTTTATAAAGGCTGGACAGATCTTTCTGGGAAATACAAGATAGGACAATAATAATGATAAAATAAAACTTCCTACAATAGCAGAAAATTTGAGCTTAAATTTATGACAGGCATGCAACACCACAAATTTATTCCTAAGAATTGGGAGTTCAAACTCAGATCTATACTGGCCAACACACATTACCGCTCTGCGTTCTGATAAGATCTGCCTGTTTACAAACCTTGTAGGCCTCTAGTGCCCTCTGTTCCAGCACAGACTGTGGGGGACCCGCTGCTCTCTCTGCCATGGCCTCCTCGTCAAGCTCGTCCTGTATACATGTAACATAGCTAACTAGCACTCAAAGTGACGGGACAGAACAAACATACATGAGTGACAATTAGTACAAAACATGCTGACTGTCTGAATAAGCATCTCATACCATGAGAAGCATGCACATGACAACATGATGAGATGTGTGGCAATTAAGAATATTAACCCTTACAACGCTGAATTTTCAAATGGACTATTCCAAAATTCAAACAGGTCAAGCTTATGGTCAATATTTAGGGATTTTTCTGAAGAAAAGTGTAATATGACAAACAGCGCAGACCCAGATGAGAGGGCTCCTGTAGGAGCCCTCTCATTTGGGTCTACACTGTTTGCAAAGGACATTTGTGACTCATGACCCACACTGTAAGGGCTAAAGTTAATACCTTTTGACTGCAAAAAACAAAAGAATATTTTTCGACTTTTCTTTTCAAGAAACAGATACAGTTTCAAACATTTGGAGCTTGACGAAACACTGAGTCTATCTGTGACTTACTCAACGTCTCATCTGGATCCAAACTGTTTGAAATGATTATTGCAATGTGGCCAGTACTGTGGAAAGAATTACAAGTATTCTATACCTGTGAAGTCTACTCTAACAGTATTTGAACTAAGTTTTCTTAGAGGAAGCCTCGGACTAAAACAAGACCTCTAACTGGATCTCTACTGTGTGAAATTCTATAAAATCATGGAAATGTTCACTGCATTTACCTTTTACCTGATGAATATTCATGTATGAATATTTAATTAGCTGAATTAGGAACAAGGGAATATTTTTATCCTGTCAAAAACTATAGAATCAGATCATTATTTTCATAAGCAAACAGTGCAGACCCCGAGTCTACTCTGTTTGCAAATATATGAAATATCAGGTATAGGGTTAAGCAATTTATGAGCATACATAATATCATATGCTACATGGGAATAAATGAATGAGATGTTAAAATAGCAGCAAAAGGCTTAATAAATAACTCTGGATTATGTAGAGCAAATATAAATACATGTATGTATACAATGAGTATTCTATATGGTGTAATGATAAAGTCTCGTTTAAAGTTGTAACAAAGGGTAAATACAAAATACATCAGTGAAATAAAAATCATAAATTATTTCTAGCAAAAACTAGTACTAAAACTCAAGATATTTTATACCCTAACGAAAAGGTTGGTCTAAAAATGTGTTACGATATCTGATTCAATGTATGAATTTTTTTCACAAATTAAACCTCTTTTAACCCTGTACTCCATAAATAAATTAAATAAGTCTTTTTATGCCTTTGCAAACAGAGTAGAACCAGATTAGACAGCTCCTATAGGAGCCCTTTGATCAGGGTCTGCTCTGTTTGCTTTATGGAAGTACTATAGATATGACCCCATAGTTTCTGCCATTGCCAGTATTTCCTGTGTTCATATACCATTATAAAAATTAATATATTTAAGATTCATGACGTCATTGTCTTTTACATGAATATTCATGGAGTAAAGTGTTGACCAACGACTCAGAAAAATATCAATCCAGGTCTTTCACAATTTTAAAAGTAGTTACTGACTAATCGCAGGACAAAACTTGCATACAATAACTGTTCACATTTAGCATGACGACAAGAAACTGTGACATGATTTCAATGAGATGATAGAATCAAATCATGTTTGCTAGCTGACAGAAGAGCGTGCTGGGTTAAACATTGAATCTCAAACCGGCAAACAGGAAGGCAACCAGTTGGAATATCTTTGTTTTTATTGACTTTGGATTACCTCAGAATTTTCCATTGATTCTGCTGGCTTAGGTTGCCTATGCACAATTTCTGGGGTAGCTTCTGGCACAAACTTAGCAACCATATTTTCCTGTTGATGATAAACACTGGTAAAACAGCCTACTGCTTACAAGAGCGACTGAACACAGAGCTCCAGATAAGATGCGTAAATTTGAACATTTTCAACAATAGCTCCTTTATTTCTCAACCAAATCCTAAACTGTGACCACTCTTTAGAATCGTCTCTTTGAGTGGTCATAGTATAGGGTTTGGTGGAGAAATGACGATTATAGTATTTGGGTACGCACCGTTAATACGGTTATCTGTAGCTCTGTTGAACATGAAGAGTACATGTATACACAAACTGTACACAGGCTGTGTAAGAGAAAGAGGAAAAAAAAAAAAAGATGCCAACACAACATGCAGTGAACTCCCTTATTTACCCTTAATATCAGCATCTCCCCTCCCTAGAACTTTCTTAACCCTTTCCCTGTTCATACAAGAAATTATGATATCATGAATATTTATTAGATTGCATTTTTATAATGGTACATACGAAAGTTTGGTATTGGTAGAAACTGTAAAGTCAGATATACTATGATTTCATAAACAAGCAGAACAGACCCTGAATAAATGGCTCAAAAAGGAGCCTTTTCATCTGGGATTACTCTTTTTGCATAGATACGCATGAAAAAAACAACATTTCTATCAAAGAAAGGGTTATGGCAGGTAAGTAAATTCAGAACGTTAATCAAAGCTAAAACACAACCTCGCTAATCCAAAAATTTAATTAAGAAGAACTGAGACCGTTTTGAGGCAGGTGTCTGCTGTGTTAAATTCTGCGCCTAAAGGAGCATTCTGCATAAGTATCATCCTGCATTAACCTGCAAACTGTCTTAAAGACAATGATACTTATTTGAAAGTTAAGATTTGCGAGGTTTTATTGCACAAGAGTAGCAAATAGAGTAGACCCTGATAAAACTACAAATGTACTCCTTCAGGAACCGTTTGATCTCAGTCTAAACTATTTGCATAAGTTTGCCCGAATATTAAGGGTAAATATGGTAGGGTAAAACCTCTCTAAACCAGAATTCTAGTAGATTTAAGCAGGTGGCTGCTTAATGCTAGAGGAGCTTTCTGCATGACTTTCTCCCTGCATTAAGTGGCCACCTGTCTCCAAAACTGATATTTATACTAAACTGAACATCCAATTTAGAGGGGTTTTTACTGTACTACAAATGGCAAAGCAAAATCATCAACGATTAAATGGATAGAAAAAAAGAATGAATTTGTGCAACTCTTCATTTGATACTCCCACCTTTTTATGCCTTTTCAAACAGCGTAGGCATAGACCGCACAGCTCCTGTAGGATCTGGATCTGTGTGATCAGGGTCTGCTCTGTTTGTTTGTATGTTAGGTACTTGATTCTTTATTTACCATTTGTCATGGAAACTAGACACGGATGTCCCCCTGGTGATATTGTCTCTAAATCAAACACTTTTCATTATATGTTACATAGTGAAGAAAATTGCAAAGTCCCATAACTCTGGTATAAATAGAAAAAATATTTCCTTTTTCTTTCACATCTTCACATCAGCATTGTTCATCTGTGAAAGTTTGAAGAAAATCCTCAAAATGATGCATGAAGAGTTGGACACACAATTTTTCACTAAATGTTATCTAGCAATGAATATTTCAAAGTCCCTACTTTAAATACATCTGCACAACAATGTCGTTCATCTGTGGAAGTAAATCCTCGCCTTGGTGTTTGAGGAGTAGGACACAAGATTTGTGGAATGTATGTACTTCATATGGATGTACATAAAAACCAACTGATGGAATTATGAGCATAAGTTCCCTTGTTTAATACTTTTGAAACAATTACATTAATAAATACAATAGAAATCACTCTAAAGTGACAACATAATGAAAAGACAAAGGTGTCATTCAAAGAAGGTGGCTGCTTAATGCAGGGTGACAGAAATGTAAAAAGCTTTTCCCCCTGCATTATGCTACAAATTGACTTTAGACTCAGAATTTTGCCTCTTTTGTGTGGTGGCATTATGTGGTGAAGTTTTTTTCAGAGCAACAGATAAATGTGCATATTCAAATACTGAAATTGTCATCTCTCCACCAAACTCTACGTTGTGACCACTATAGAATTGTCTTGAAGAGAGGATTCTAAAGAGTAATTACAGAATAGAGTTTGATGGAGACTTAACCCTCATGGTGCTGCAAACATTATGTCGGCCAAAACTCTCATCTCTTGCATTTTTACTTACATCTGTTTTACACAAGCTTTTGAGAAACTGTTGACCGAGTGTCAAACAGCCTGGATCATGATGAGACACTGAGTTACTCGGTGTCTCATCTGGATCCAAGCTGTTTGCAAATGCTAGTGTATTCACAATGGGGGGAGTGATGTATTCAGAGCTACAGATAAAGGTGCATACCCAAATATACTAAAATTGTCATTTCTCCACCAAACCCTATACTGTGACCACTCTTCGAGACAATTCTAAAGAGTGGTCACAGTATGAGATTTGGTAGAGAAATAAAGGAGCTATTCTTGAAAATGTTTAAATGTACACCTCTTAACTGTGTCTCTGTTCATTCAAAACGGGTGGAGTGTTGTATTAGTAGTCATCAAAGTAAAGGGTTAATACTCAACAAAACACAAAATTGAAAATCATGTAAGCTACAATATTTGGAATAATCACAATAATCACATCAGTTAAATTACCTTTCCAGATTTCTTTGTCACCAACTTTTGAAAAAGAAAACATGCTAGCCTTTTAGCACTATCAGAGAACAAAAGAATTTCGAGCAATCTGAATATGGAATGACAATAGGAGACAAAGCTTGCAAAAAATATGCAAATCTATAAAAGCTAAGCAAAATAAATGCTAACAATTAGATCTTGAATACAATAATTAACCTTTACCTTCATACAAATGCCTTTTCATGTATTTTCAAACAGAGTAGACCCAGATCAGATGGCTCCTATAGGAGCCGTCTGATCAGGGTCTGCTCTGTTTGTTTTTGACATGATACAGATCTGATTAAACAGTTTTTGTTAAAGGGGAAGTCCCTACATTTGATACGTTTCAAAAATGCCTAAAATATACAAAACTCATTTGTTTATATGCTAAAAAGAAATATATTGCAAGAAAACCTATCGAATAAATGTTGAAAATGACAAAACTTCAGTCTATTGAAAACCCTGATGTTATTCTGGACATCCAAACAAGTTGCTAATTGGCCAGTGGTAAGCAAGAGCATAGTCTAGCTAATCAACACACTATTTCATTAGACATCAACTATGCTTGACTGCATCCTTTCTAGACCTCACTCTTTTAACACTTTACCTGTTCTATGTACTGAATATGCATGGCCAAATAGTTACAGTAAAACCTCTCAATAATGGCTACTAAATTACATCAAGTAGTTTGTGTTGAATGCAGAAAATGATTTCACTCTTAGAAAATGAGTTAACTGTGATTTGCAATGAGTGTAGACCCAGATCAAAGGGCTCTTACAGGAGTCCTCTACTCAAGGTCATGCTCAGTTTGTCATTAAAAATTGTCCGGCAAATAAATTGTCCATACAGAATGAAATCTATCATTAAAACTTCACCGTCCGATCTGGATCTACTCTGTTTGCAAACTTGTGATCCAGTCATTCCTACATGTTCATTAGAGAAAGTAATAATCTATTCAATGGGTAAACTTGGGTACCTGGTTGACATTTGCCTCTATTTCCTCTTCTGCAGGTGTTTGTTTGCTAGTAGCACCGACAACCTCAACATTGGTATTGTTCGCTAGGAAAGAGATAATTTGCATAAATAAGTTGATACAAAAACTGGCAAAGAGAAAAACTTTAAAATGAACAGATCGGTTATGTTCACAAATTCTTATTTATACAGAATTAATCCTTTACCCCAAATACACCATTTAACATCTTTGCAAGCAGATTCGACCCAGATCAGATGGCTCCTCTAGTAGCCATCTGGTAAGGGTCTACTCTGTTTGCTCACATAGTTATATAGATCTGATTCTACAGTGTCTGCCATGGCCAAACTTTCTGTGCTGATATAATATAATATCATCTAATCAATACTCATGATTCAACTAATTAGATTAATTGTTAGAATAGCAGATGGACACAGACCTTTTTGGTAACAGCAGAAACTGCAGAATCAGATCTATGTTATACCATAAGCAAACAGAAGACCCTGATCAGAGGGCTCCTACAGGAGCCGTCAGATCTGGGTCAACTCTGTTCGCAAAGGCATAGCACGGTGTATTTATTGAGTAAAGGGTTAATGAGGTTAACTCTACATCTCTTCATGTAAGAGACATCTCTTCACAGCTTTGCAAAGATTAGATAAAAGAGTAAGAGCAAAACCCATGAAAAATCTTGAAAGCATTCCCAGGTTTTAAAATACCAGGGACGGTAGAAGACATTCATACCTTTGTTCTCTGGCACATCCAGGAATGCTCTAGTTGGAGCTCTTTCGAAAATGTCCTTCAGATGCTCATGACCATTGTCTAATGCATAAACAATAGGCCTCTGACCTGAAAAAACATATACACATATATATAATTAATCCTTTCCCTCGTGAATATTTATGTAGTAAAATGGACATTAGGAATATTTATCAGCTGAATTTTTATAATGGCCTTTTGACCAAAAGAATGTTTTACCATTGAAGACACTGTAGAATCAGATCTACAGTAAAACCTCTCTATAACGGCCACTAAATTAAGTTAATTAGTTGGTATTTAGGGCATGTGGCTGCTTAAAGCAAGGTGAAAGTAAAACAGAACGCTCCTATTGGAGCATTGTTTTACTTTCACCTTGCTTTAAGCAGCCACCTGCCTTAAACACAAAAAAAATTGATATACTGTACTGTATATACTGTCTTAACCCTTTAGTTACTCAATAAATACACATTTCTATGCCTTAACAAACAGAGTAGAGTCAGATCAGGGTATGATTCTAAAGTTTCTGCCATGTCCAAAACTTCCAAATGTAATATTCATGATGTCATTATCTCTTACATGAATATTCATGAAGTAAAGAGTTAAGCAAACAGAGCAGACTCTGATCAGATGGCTAATACAGGAGCTGTACAACCAGGGTCTACTCTGTTTGCATAGGTGCCAAAAGTTGTCTCTATGAGGGAAAATGTTAAATATCTCCAGAGCTTAACCCTTTCCCTCATATAAACATGTTTTCATGCATTTGCAAACAGAGAAGACCCAGATCAGACGGCTCCTCTAGGAGTCGTCTGATCAGGGTCTGCTCTGTTTGCTTATAAAATTTGATAGCTCTGTTTCTTTGCTTTCTAAAATGTCTACAATCTTCCACCTTCCATATTTCTTTATAACTATTTTGTTAATGAATATTCAGTAGGTATTGAAATTTGTAATAATTATAGAACAGGGAAAGGGTTAAGATAACAGGAGTAGTTAGGAAAAACTAGACCTATCACTAAAGGAGGTTAATAAATCAGCCTTGATCAGAAGGTCACTATGGCCTAGACCTTTGACCAACTGACCTCAAAAACTGATAGGGGTCATCTACTGGCCATGACCAATATTCCAACTAAGTATGAAAACAGCACACCTAATACATATCAAGTTATTGAGCAGACCAGTTTTTTGAGTTGAAGGTCACTGTGACCTTGAACTTAGACCGACTGAAATCAAAATCAATAGGGGTCATCTCCTTCCCGTTTATGTATGAAGACTGTACACCTAATAGTTGTCAATTTATCGAGCAGACAAATATGGGGCTAATGGATGGACTGACGGACGGATGGGCAAACAAACGGATGGACAAGGAGCCTACAGGAGCCATCTGAACAGGATCTGCACTGTTTGCTTTTGACTTCATATAGATCTGATTTTAAAGCAAAAAATTTCCTTGAAAATTTTACATTATAAATATATAGCTAATAAATATTCATGATGTCATAATTTCCTACATGAATACTGAACAGAGAATGGGTTAAGTCATTATTCCTTAAATGAATATTCATCAAGTAAGGAGTTATTTGGTATCTCTGGATCGATGCAGTTTGCAAATTTTATGATTATTGTAATCCCACCATGGCACGTAAAGTCATTCTTATGTGTACCTTTGATATCACAGAAGTTTGGGTTGGCTCCTTTCCTTAGCAGAAATTCACACACCTGGGCACTACCTTGTTTGGCAGCGGCCATTAGTGGAGTTCTGAAAAAAAGCAAAGAAACTCTCTACAAACAAGAAATTGTAGTCTCATAATAAATGCAATAACTGCAGGCAGTTATCATATTTTTTCACATGTATACAGAGCATAAATAAAGGTGTCTATTCAAATACTTAACCCATTCCCTCATCGGTTATTTTTAGATCAAACCCCTTTGAACGAATCTACCAAAAAGGAGCATTTACTAGAGAAAAGGACAATTTTTGAATTGTGTAGTTTTGAAATCATTGTGATAAATAAAGCATTTGCTCCTATGGAGCTTTTGAGGAGCATTTGCTCCTATAAATGCTTTATTTATCGCAATGGTTTCAAAAAGTGACTATTACAGAGGCGTAGAAAGGCGTATTTATGGAGGATAGGGTTGGATCATCATTTCTCAATCACACTCTTTGTTGTTACCACTCTTAACCCTTTCCTCCATGAATATTCATGTAAGAAATAATGATGTCATAAATTTTAAAGAGGTTAATTTGTCATAATAGCATATGGACTCTGGCAGAAACTGTAGAATCATATCTATATTATACCACAAGCAAACAAGGCATAGAAAGTCATATTTATGGAGTAAAGGGTTAATAATTGTCTCGAAAATTTGTTCTAATATTATGGTAATTAGGATATTTCAAATATTAAAATAGTCATTTCTCCACCAAACCCTATTTTGTGAACACTCTTTAGAATTGTTTACAACATAGGGTTAGTTGGAAAAAGGAAAAGGTTAATCTAGAAAAAAAAATCCTTTTCTCCATGAATATTTATGTAAGAAATAATGCACTAATGAATATTTATAAGCTTCATGTTTACAATGGCACATCATGTCTACTAGAAATGTGTTGACCATGTGTTGACCATGGTAACAAGAGTACCGCATACGGTACATAATACGCCCACTTGCAAACTTTCTCTGATTCAACATGCCTTATAAGTGTTGACATTTTCTAATCTGTGCTTCAGATCTTGATTTCCATGTTAAGGTGATACTATTTTTAAAAAAAAATGAAGTGAATATCTTATTAAATAAAAAAGTTACAGCTAATCCTCATTTTTGCAGATTTTTGTAAAGTGCAACGGCCATAACTCTGTAAAGACAAATTGAATGAACCTCAAAATAAACTCAGCTTCAAATTTTGCTGCTTAAAACATTTTTGTTAAGTTTCATTCATATCATTTTAATAGTTTTCCAAGAAAACAACAGACAAACTAAAAGTTGACAGACAAACAAAGCAACAAACACACAAAGTTCAAGGACCATAACTTTAGAATAAAATGACATATCAAAACCCCCGCAATATATGTGAAAATTCACATCAAGGTTTAACCATATAAAAAAATTGAAGAAAATATCATTTCAAATGAAAAAGTTATGGCCACCCTCATATTTGCATAGATTTGCATTATTTTTTTAAGTGCAAGGGCCATAACTCCGAAACAACAAATCAAATGATCCTCAGAATCGAATTAGCTTCAGGTCTTGATGCATTAAACATGTGTATGAAGTTTCATTAATATCTGTCAAACAGTTTTGCCAGAAAACAGCGGACAAACTATATGCATATTTGCATTATTTTTTAAGTAAAAGGGCCATAACTCCGAAACAACAAATCAAATAAACCTCAAAATCGACTCGGAATCAGATCTTGATGCATTAAACATTTTTGTGAAGTTTCATTAATATCTCTAGAATAGTTTTCCCAGAAAACAGCGGACAAACTATTTGCATGTATTTGCATTATTTTTTAAGGACAAGGGCCATAACTCTGAAAAGAAAAATCAAATGATCCTCAGAATCAATTCAGTTTCAGATACTGATGCATTAAACATTTGTGTGAATTTTCATTAATATCTCTCAAATAGTTTCCCAGAAAACAGCGGACAAACTATTTGCATGTATTTGCATTAATTTTTAAGTAAAAGGGCCATAACTCCGAAACAAAAAACCAAATGAACCTTAGAATTGACTCAGCTTCAGATCTTGATGCATTAAACATTTGTGTGAAGTTTCATTAATATCTCTCAAACAGTTTTTCCAGAAAACAGTGGACAAACTATTTGCATATTTTTTAAGGACAAGGGCCATAACTCTGAAATGAAAAATCAAATGAACCTCAGAATCAACTCAGCTTCAGATCTTGATGCATTAAACATTTGTGAGAAGTTTCATTAATATCTCTCAAATAGTTTTCCCAGAAAACAGCGGACAAACTATTTGCATGTATTTGCATTAATTTTTAAGTAAAAGGGCCATAACTCCGAAACGACAAATCAAATGAACCTCTGAATCGACTCAGCTTCAGATCTTGATGCATTAAACATTTGTGTGAAGTTTCATTAATATCTCTTAAACAGTTTTCCCAAAAAACAGCGGACAAACTATTTGCATATTTTTTAGGACAAGGGCCATAACTCTGAAATGAAAAATCAAATGAATCTCAGAATCAACTCAGCTTCAGATCTTGATGCATTAAACATTTGTGTTAAGTTTCATTACTATCTGTCAAATAGTTTTCCCAGAAAATAGCGGACAAACAAAATGTTGACGGACGAACGAACGAATGGACGGACGGACAGGGCCACGACAATATACGACCACCTTTATTAGGTGGGCGTATAAAAACTATAGAATTAGATCTTTATAATTCCACAAGCAAATAGTGCATACTCTGATCAAGCAGCTCCTACAGGAGCTGTCTGATCTGGGTCTACTCTGCTTGCAAATGCCTTAAAAGGAATATATATGGAGTAAAAGGTTAATTTATGCATCTTTAGCTATGCTTCAGAAATACTTAAAACAAGAGGGCCAGAATGGCCCTGAAGCGCTCACCAGACAATCAGAGGAGAAAATTTTCAAAGTTTTCACTATATGTTTCTATAGAAAACTAGCCAGCCCTGGGGCAGGCCAATTTTGACCCCAGGGGCGTAATTTATATAGCTTTTGTAGAGGACTTGAACATGATGCTATGATCCAAATATTAAAGCTGAGAACCTTTCAGTTTCAGAGGAGAAGATTTTCAAAGTTTTCTCTATATGTTTCTGCTGAAAACTACCCACCCCTTGGGCGGGGCCAATTTTGACTCCAGGGCCATAATTCATATAACTTTTGTAGAGGACCTATACATGATGCTATGTGCCAAATATGAAAGCTGAGAACTTTCCAGATTCAGAGAAGAAGATTTTCAAAGTTTTCACTATTTGTTTCCATTGAAAACTGCCCACCCCTGGGGCGGGGACAATTTTGACCCCAGGGCAATAATTAATATAACTTTTGTAGAGGACCTGAACATGATGCTATGTGCCAAATATGAAAGCTGAGCACCTTCCAGTTTCAGGAGAAGATTTTCAAAGATTTCACTATTTGTGTCTATTGAAAACTGCCCATCCCTGGGGCAGGGCCAATTTTGACCCCAGGGGCATAATTTATATAACTTTTATAGAGGACCTGAACATGATGCTATGTGCCAAATATGAAAGCTGAGAAACTTCTGATTTCAAAGGAGAAGATTTTCAAAGGTTTACTATATGTTTCTATTGAAAACTTCCCACCCCTGGGGCGGCCCCAATTTTGACCCCAGGGCAATAATTAATATAACTTTTGTAGAGGACCTGAACATCATGCTCTGTGCCAAATATGAAAGCTGAGCACCTTCCAGTTTCAGAGGAGAAGATTTTCAAAGATTTCACTATTTGTGTCTATTGCAGAGTTCTGCCGAGGCTGCGTTTCAGCGCCATAGGCGCAACAAAAATACAAATGGCGCAGGGAGAAATACGGCGGTGCGCATTCGGCACAGCCGAAAATCCGCCGAAAATCCGCTGAATATTGATCGTAATGTGGATAATTTAGCCTATCCCATCGCTTCCCTAACGATTCACCGGCCCGCGCACCTGCCGGTGCTACCCTCGTTAATTTAGTACACTACTCGCATTTGATTGGTTGTTGAACAAACATGGCCAGCTCAGCGAAGAAAAAACGTATTTTGACAGATTATTTTTCGTCTGCTGCACAAAAAAAGTCACCAGAGCGTAAAAACTCGGGAGATGGAGAGAAAACTCAAAATCCCCAATGCAGTACTAGTATATCTATCGGCGAAATGCAAGGTGAAACCGGCGAAACGACCGATCAAACGAAAGTTGATAAAAACAAGAAAACGTCCGACGGTAAAAAGACCGATTCTCGATCTTTTCACAGCAGTTGGTTGGGGACGTTCCCTTGGTTATCTTATAACGAAAAAGCCAATACTATGTCTTGTACATTGTGTTCGAAGCACAAGAAAATAAACACGCTGACATCGGGTAAGTGTAGCAATTTTAAAACTTCTACATTGACCCGCCACGCCGATAGCAATGACCACAAATCATCAGTACTTGCAGATCAAATGAGCGGTACGCTTGAAAAAGCTGTTGACAATATATTTGACCATAAAGAAATGGCAGTGATAAAAGCTATGAAAGTTGTATTTTGGATGTGTAAAGAAGATATTTCGATTACAAAGTTCCATAGTTTATTGTCTCTGTTAGAAACACTGGAGTGTCCTGATGTCTTAGATTTGAGAACTGGTCAGAATGTCACATACAAATCAGACAAGTCAGCCAAAGAATTTATAGAAACTATGGCCAATACAGTACGTAAGCAGGTTGAAGAAAAAATTGAAAAGTCACCATTCATCAGCATCCTGTGTGACGAAAGCACAGACATTGGGGTGAAGAAAAAGTTGAGTATGTATGTGAGAATTATAGATATGGAAACCTTCATACCAGACACTTTATTTGTACGCAACAAAGAGGTAGAAAGTGGGACAGGTAAGGGCATTTTTGATGAAATTTGCAGCATGAAAGAAATTCAAGCAATACCAAAGAACAAGATTATGGGTTTAGGTACAGATGGGGCAAAAGTTATGACTGGAATGGGGAAAGGCCTGACTGGGTATATGACAAGGGAGAACCCACTGATGCTGAACTATCATTGTGTTGCACACCGCCTTGCCTTGGTGACCTCTCAGGCAGCTGATGAAGTAGCATATTTGAAAGATTATCAAAGTGTTCTTACAGGAATTTTCTATTTCTTTAAATCTTCAGCCAAACGTACCCATGAGTTAAATGAAGTTCAGAAAATGCTCAATGAACCTGAATTAAAAGTGAAAGAGGTACATGAAGTTCGCTGGATGTCAGTGTTTTTAGCAGTAGAGACAGTTTATAAGATACTTGATTCTCTTTTGACCTACTTCTCCCAGGACAAAGATGCAAAATCCAGGGGCTATATAAAAAAAATGATACAACATGACTTTGTTGCTGCAACATACCTTCTCATGGATGTGCTTCCTATTGTTACAGAGCTCTGCCTACTGTTTCAGAAGAAAAACCTGGATGTCAGTCTAGTCAAAGTTAGTGTTGAAGCATGCAAAAAGGACCTTGAAAAAATTAAAACTGACACTGGCTTTCACTTGAAGAAGTTGGTGAATGATGACTTGAAAATTGATAATAGGGGCAAGGTGGTTTTCAAAGAAAATCATATTTTGCAAGGAAAACAAAATATTGATTCTATCAAGAAAAACTTTATTGATGCCATTCTGCTCAAGTTGGATCAAAGATTTCCAGAGAATGATAGTAATATCATGTATGCCTTTGGTACTTTGGCAATGAGACCAATCAGTTTCTGCTCAAAGGCTGACTTAGAGGTATGGGGAAATGAACAGCTAGAGACCCTTGTCAAGCACTATGGAGAGAGCAAGGAGTCTATGCCTACTGAAGATCAACCACTAGTCAAAAGTGAACCTGTCATTAACCCAGAGGAAACCAGAAGAGAATGGGCTTTAGTCAAACCCTTAGTAGTCCAGGAGGGATATCCAAGAGATAACATGAGTACTTTGTGGCACCTACTCTACAACAATTTCAGAGACAAATTCCCAAATCTCATTAAGCTGGCAGCCCTTGCACTCACATCACCAATACACACTTCAGATTGTGAGAGGGGATTTAGTGAGCAAAATCAAATAAAGACATCCCTAAGAAATAGAATTGGCTCTGACACTGTTGACAATTTGATGATGATCAAAATACAAGGTGGGACCCTTGAAGACTTTGACTTTCCAGAAGCCCTGAACTTGTGGAGGGAAAAGCAGAGGAAGATCTTCTGCACTACTAAGAATAAGACTAAGTAAAATTATCATTATCAGTACTACAGGGGGCATGTAAAACATTATATGACAGATAAGTTTGTGAATACAGTTTATTTCAAGTGTTACAGACAGTTAATTCTATGTTAATAGCAAGTTGAAATAGTTGACCTTTCATCATTCCAATGAATAATACAGAACAGAAATTCACAGAACAGCATTAAAGCCTTTAAAGGTAAGCGTTTTGTATGTGTTTTTAAACTGTGCCCAGGATATTTTTGAATTGGCCCACTATTTTAGCTCCGAGTGGGCCATCAGCCCACAGTGACAAAAAGCTTGGCAGAACTCTGCTATTGAAAACTGCCCATCCCTGGGGCAGGGCCAATTTTGACCCCAGGGGCATAATTTATATAACTTTTATAGAGGACCTGAACATGATGATCATGATGCTATGTGCCAAATATGAAAGCTGAGAAACTTCTGATTTCAAAGGAGAAGATTTTCAAAGGTTTACTATATGTTTCTATTGAAAACTTCCCACCCCTGGGACGGCCCCAATTTTGACCCCAGGGGCATAATTTATAAAACTTTTGTAGAGGACCTGAACATGATGATCTGTGCCAAATATGAAAGCTACGCGCCTTCCAGTTTCAGAGGAGAAGATTTTCAAAGATTTCACTATTTGTTTCCATTGAAAACTGCCCACCCCTGGGGCAGGGCTAATTTTAACCCCAGGGCCATAATTTATATAACTTTTGTAGAGGACCTGAACATGATGCTATGTGCCAAATATTAAAGCTGAGAACCTTCTAGTTTCAGAGGAGAAGATTTTCAAAATTTTCACTATATATTTCTATTGGAAACTGCCCACCCCTGGGGCGGGCGAATTTTGACCCAAGGGCCTTAATTTATTTAACTTTTGTAGAGGACCTGAATATGCTGCTCTGTGCCAAATATGAAAGATGAGAGCCTTTCAGTTTCAGAGGAGAAGATTTTCAAAGATTTCATTATTTGTTTCCATTGAAAACTGCCCACCCCTTGGGCGGGCCAATTTTGACCCCAGGGTCATAATTTATATAACTTTTGTAGAGGACCTGAACATGATGCTATGTGCCAAATATGAAAGCTAATAACCTTCTGGTTTCAGAGGAGAAGATTTTCAAAGTTTTACTATATGTTTCTATTGAAAACTTCCCACCCCTGGGGCGGGGCCAATTTTGACCCCAGGGGCATAATTTATATAACTTTTGTAGAGGACCTATAGGTGATGCTATGTACCAAAGATGAAAGCTGAGAACCCTGTAGATTCAGAGGAGAAGATTTTTAAAGGTTCAAATTGTTGACGCCCGACGATCGACGACGCACGCCGACGGACGACGGACATCTGGCGATCACAAAAGCTCACCCTGAGCACTTTGTGCTCTGGTGAGCTAAAAAAGCCATGAGATTGTAAATGTAACAATTGGATACATCTGAGGAAAGGAAAACTCGTATCAAACCAACTGATGAGGTAATTATAACGAGTACCAACAACAAAGGGTTGGCAGAGATTGTGAAGATTAATTAGTACCATATCTACATATCAGGATATGGTCAATGTTGAACAAAATATGTTGAAAATGACAAGGCAAAAACTGTAGACCCATTACTTCATAATAATCATGCAAGAATAAATCACATGATGAATATTACCGAGATAATTTTTATTATGGTATGTGAATAACAAGAGCCACATGCAGCCCCAATGCTAGTCTGATCTGGTGCTTGTCCAGCTAAATTAATTAAAACTCCAAAATGTTGAAATCATGAGTTATGGTTCTTATGTAGGGGCCCTCTCCTCAATGAGATCTACCCAACTATGACTTTTTATGTTGATACCTCTTATACTTTTCGAGTAATGAGCTACATTAAAGTTTTTGCACCACGATGACAACGACAACGCCTACGACCCAGTGATCACAATAGCTTGACTTTTCTTCGAAATAGACGAGCTAAAAAGCAAATTAAAATTATGTACGTTGAAATCTTGAATATAGTAGAACCTGTCATAAGTGGCCATTCATTTATTAAATATAGAAGTCTTAAAAAGTAGGTCGTTGAGTAATGCAGGGCAAAAGTAATGCAGATAGCTATCTATAGGAGCTTTCTGCATTACTTTTGCCCTGCATTAATCAACCACCTGCCTTAAAGACCCATAATTGGACCTTTTTTGATGGTCAGTTAACCCATTCCCTCATATTGACGGCTTTTGACGACTCTGTAAAAGTCACTTTGTGAAACCATTGTGATAAATAGAGCATTTGCTCCTATAGGAGCAAATGCTCTACAGTGATGTCTCGTTAATCCGGAATTCGTTAATCCGGAAAACTCGCGATCCGGACGAAAGTCATGGGGAACGGATTTTTTGAGCAGTAAATTGACTCGTTACCTCCGGAAATTCCCGTTCCGGAACCGGACATAGATTTCCGGTAACCAATCTATGTATTAACCTGTATTTGTGACTCGTTAATCCGGCCGGGTCAGTAGCCCCGGGGCTTAATTGCCCACCCCTGACACTTAACAATAGTGCACCGCGGAGGTGCGAATACTTGTGTTTACAATCACGGGCATGGGTAAAACAACCCCCGACTGTGTGCAAACTGGCTATTTATCAAAGCATATGGCACACAGGTAGTGATGTTTGATATTATCATATTCATTAATGTTCCTTAATGAGATGCACACTCGCCCAATTAATTTGTTACGTTAAAACCGCGCAGCCATCGTTAAACTGTTAATCACCTTAAATGATTTGCTAATTCAGTATTTATCGGGGATTCCCGCTATTTAGGGATTCCCTAAAATTCTAACTCACGCGTGAGCTGGCTGGTTCCCGACTTCCGACTTACAAGTACATGTACGCGGATGGAATATTCGGGAAACCAGTCATGTCAAACATGGAGACCTACGTCGATTTTACAAAATTTGCCCGCAGGCATATTCGATAATCCACATTGTATTACTCAAATGAGAGAACTGACACTTATGGATAGGGTGCAAAAAGCATTTAGAACGACAAACAAGGCAATTATTTTGATACGACTTGCGATTATTACGGGCATATGCACACATGAACGTTACAAGAAAAGATTTCTTGATGCGAAAGTAAATGTGTACATATACATATACAATGTTTATGATTGAGTTGATATTTTGCAGCATACGACGGTGATTCGTTAATCCGGAAAATTCGTTAATCCGAAATTTCGCCAGGGACCAACGTTTCCGGATTAACGGGATATCACTGTATTTATCACAATGGTTTCAAACTACAAAATTCTAAACTTTTCATTTTCTCTAGTTAATGCTCATTTTCGGTAGATTTATTCAAAGAGTTTGTATTTAAAAATAGCCTATGAGGTAATGGGTTAAGCCAGGTTCTACAGTATTTGGCATATCTTACAAGCTTTGTTCATCATGGCAATTGACGTTGGCCCCTTTGTCGAGGAGTTCCTTGCATATCTCCTGAGATCCATAGAAAGCAGCATAGAACAGTGGTGGCTTCCCAGTCTGAAATAAGTGGTGGGAGACGTATACAGTAAGAACCAAGTTCAATTTAATCGGTCTTGGGAGACAGGTGGCAGCTAAATTCAGGGTGAGAGTCATACAGAAAGCTCCTCTAGGACCTTTCTGCATGACTTTCACCCTGCATTAACCCTTTCCTCCAAAAATATACCTTTCTATGCCTCTGTAAAAATCACCTGTTGAAATCATTGTGATAAATAAAGCATTTGCTCCTATAGGAGCAACTGCTCTATTTATCACAATGGTTTCAAACTACAAAATTCTAAAATTTTACTTTTCTCTAGTAAATGCTCCTTTTGGGTAGATTCATTTAAAGAGGTTGGGTATAAAAATAGCCTATGGAGGAAAGGGTTAAGCAGCCACCTGCCTAAAAGTATCTAAATACTTCTCTACTAGAATTCCATTTTTGAGGGGTTTTAATGTAGAACAAAACTCATATAAAACTGCCACTCCAAAAAATTCTTATTCTAAATTTCCAACCCTTTCCCTCATCAATATCTATACAAGAACTCATGACTATATTGATTAAAATAAATTCAGATTTGGATCTAGTCTGTTTGCTTATGGAATTATATACAGTAAAACCTCTCTATAATGGCCACTAAATTACATAAAGTATTTTGTGTTAAAGGCAGGTGGCTGCTTAAAGCAACCTACAGGAGCGTTCTGCTTTACTTTCATCTTGCTTTAAGCAGCCACCTGTCATAAATACCAACTAATTAACACAATTTAGTGACCGTTATAGAGAGGTTTTATTGTATATCTGATTCTACAGTTTCTACAATGACAAAAATTTCCCATGTTCACGCGCCATTGTAAATAAGTCATACAATTAATATTCATGGTGTCATTATTTTTTACATTAATATTCATGGATTAATGGGTTAAATGACACCATGAATATTCATCAGATTAGTTGTTTTTTTAAGCACATGAATTTTTGACCATGGCAGAAAGTGTAAAATCATATCTATATTATATCATAAGCAAACATGTTTTTGCTATGTCAAAAAACTCCTGTGTCCATGTATTATTATAACAAAAAAAATCAAACCTCATGGTGTTATTTTTTCTTACATGAATATTCATGGAGTAAATGGTAAAGAGAGGCAATTCTGACGAGCAGCATCAAGACAGCTTTTGGCTGAGAAATATTTAAACTATAATACTGAGGATATCCTTAATCCTCCTATTACCTACAGCTCTGGAAAGCTCAAACTTACTTTGTCTCGGCTATTTGGGTCAGCTCCATGCTTCAGGAGAACTTGTACGCAAGGAAACTTCCCGCGAACACATGCATGATGCAGGGCTGTCAGACACAGACCATCCTTGTGGTCAATCACACCACCGGCCTGAAATAGTACAACTTCTTCAGAAATGTGACAACAGAAAACAAATCAAAAACTTACCCTTTCCTTCATATAAATGTCTTTTCATGCATTTGAAAACAGAGTAGATCCAGATCAGACAACTCCTATAGGAGCCATCTGATCAGGGTCTGCTCTGTTTGCTAATGGAATTTGAAAGATCTTGTTTCTTTACTTCCTAAAATGGCTACAATTTTCAACCTTCCTATTTCAATATAACTAGAAAAGAAAATTATTGTGACATAAAATTATTGTGACATATATTTAAATCAAACTACAAATGTAGATACCTAAAAATTGGCAATTGTAATTTTGCTCATATCTTTCTTTATGAATACTCATATAAGAAATAATGAATATCAATTAAATGACTTTGAATGGCAAATGAACACAGCTATTTTTATCTTGGTAGAAACTGTAATTATTCCATAAGCAAACAGAGCAGACCCTGATCAGATGGCTCTTACAGGAGTTTTCTGATCTGAGTATACACTGCTTGCCAAGGCATTAAATTATCAATGGTATGGATATTTATGACATCATGAGTATCTATTAGATGAATTTGAATGTCAAAAGCATACAGATAATTTTGACCTTGGAAGAGATCTATAAATTATTCCATAACAAATAGAGCAGACCCTGATCAGACAGCTCCGTCTGATCAGCGTCTACTCTGTTTGTTTATGAAATGTTATAGATATGATTCTAGTTTCTGCTTTGGCCAAAAATCTCTATTTCCATGTGCCATTATAAAAATTGATCTAATTAATATAATATATGATGACACTACAGTAAAACCCCTCTAATGCGACCACTTAATAAATAAACATGACTGTCTTTATAAGCAGGTGGTTGCTTAATGCAGGTCAAAAGTAATGCAGAAAGCTCCTCTAGGAGCTTTCTGCATTACTTTTGTCCTGCATTAAGCAACCACCTGCATCTAGCACCCATTAGTATACCTCTTTTAGGTGGTCGCATTAGCGGGGTTTTACTGTATTTCTTCCATAAATATTCACGAGGTAAAGGATTAATACAAAAAGAACAAAATTAATTAATATTCATAATGGGTGGAGTGTTTTATGAATATTCATTGAGAGGATTAATACAAAAGGTAAAGCATTGATGATGAAACTTACCTGTATAAGTTTTTCCAAGATCTTTGGCCACCCATCTCTAGCTGCTAACTGTACTGATGTGTTGCCTGAAGAAAAAGTAATGCACAAGTCATGATTGACCACAAGCTTATCCCATTCCCTCATATTGATGCCTTTTGACACGTCTGTAAAAGTCACTTTTTGGAACCATTGTGATCAACAGAGCATTTGCTCCATTGGAGCAAATGCTCTGTTTATCACGATGGTTTCAAACCACAAATCTAAAAACGTTTCCTTTTCTATAGTAAATGCTCCTTTCAGTAAAATTATTCAAAGAGGTTAGATCTAAAAATAGCCTAATAGGGAAAAGGTTAACATTATTAATCCTGTTAGCCTATGAGGTAATAGTTTAACATTATTAATCCTGTTAGCCTATGAGGTAAAAGGTTAACATTATTAATCCTGTTGGCCTATGAGGTAAAAGGTTAACATTATTAATCCTGTTGATCATGACCTGACTGGCACTATTGGATCCAGATGAGACACTGAGTAAGCCTGCATCTTATCAGGATTCAAACCATCTGATACTAGGCCAATACTCATTGAAACTGAACAAATTGGAATTAAGTTAAAATTGCAACTGATCAAAGTTTTATAGAGTAAACATCACTTTTATAGCCAGATTATGTTAAATATGAAATCACAACTTGGTACTCAATATAAACAAGATGTGTTTGTGAAACACATGCCCCGACCTTTGACCCTGAAGGATGATCTTGATCTTTGACCCATGGACCATGGAGTTGAACATGACATATCATCTTTGTGTGGTGAACATTTGTGCCAAATTATTTTGAAATCCATTCACAGATAAGAAAGTTATAGAAGGGACACGAAATTTGGAATGGACGGATGGAAGGACACACAGAAGGACGGACAATGTGATTACTATATGCCCGTCGTTGGGGGACATAAAAAACGAGGGCCATGATGGCCTTATATTGCTCACCTGTAAATTGTAGCAATAGAGACAGATGAATTAGTTACAACCATCTCCGGAAAAGGAAGATAACAGGGTCACAGTATTTTTTAATTATTTCAAATAAAGATTATTCAATTTGTTCAAAATGCAAGGTATCCCCTGGTGACTGTGTATCAAAAACCATGTTCTTATCTGAAAAACATACCCACCATGGACGGGGCTAATTAATTTCCTCATATGACTACAGTGAAATCTTTAAACATCTTCTAAACTGGTGGTCCTATCTGATTGGTAGTTTGTAGAAATAGTCCTCTGGTGACCATATTGTGAATTACGTCTGACTACCATCTGATCAAGGTCTGCTCTGTTTGCTTATGAAATTATACTAGATCCGACTCCATAGTTTCTACCAATACCAAACATGCCTCTGTACATCTACCATTATAAAAAAAATTCAGCTAATAAATACTCATGATGTTGTTTCTTACATAAATATTCAACTGGGACTGGGTTAATTTGAATTCATTCACATGTTCAGGCTTGAGACTGAGGAATATTCTCAAACATGTTTGTTCAGTTTCGTGTCCCAGCTTCCTTCAGTCTGGAAGCAACTGGAAACCGAATATACATTCATGAATCTGAGAATTACTTTCTTGAATCTTAGATTTGAGAATGTGAAATCAAGTTGAACCCCACTACATGAAATTCAACCTTTAACTTTTGAAAAATGTGTACAATCAGATCAATGGCGGTGTTTCAAATGCCACACCTGATATGAGTCTGAACCTTTTGCCATCCATTAAAGTCATTTTCGCAGACTTGTTTGATAAATAGTGTAAAACTTGATCTGTTGCCACATTTGAAATGATCCGGTTGATCTAGGTCTACATTGGTGTATAATCATACTCAAATAATCCACAACTTGTGTACCTTGTATTGATAGGACATTGACCTCCGCCCCATGTGTTATGAGAAGATCCACAACGTCCAAACTCCCAATTGTGCAGGCAACATGGAAACTGAAAGTATAAAGAAACAAAACGTGAGGCCTAGCCAACTAATTCAATGCTTTGAATGCTGAATGGCTTATCAGTGTGTAACCCTTTACTCCATGAATATTCATGTAGGAAATAATAACATTGTGAATAGTAATTAATAGAATTTTCATAATGGCATGTACAGTCGACTGAACAGTCGTTCGGACTAAAAGCAGACTATAACTAGGTACTTTACATACACACAAGAACCATAAGCAATGTCAGAAACTATAGAAACATCATAAGCAAACAGAGGAGACCTAATAAAATGGCATAATTTTAAAGGCGTATTTATGGAATAAAGGGCTAATTGTAGGGTCCATTCCATATGAGAAAGGCTTTGGCAATGTATTGCAAGTTTAACACATTCTCTGTTCAATATTCTGACACCATGAATATTAATTATCGGTAGATTATTTTAAAACAGCATAGGAACACAGGAATTTTGCCTGAGACAGAAACTATATTATCAGCAAACAGAGCAGACCTGATCAAACGTCTCCTACAGGAGCTGTCTGATCTGGGTCTACTCTACTCTGGTAGTAAATGCATGAAAAGGTGTTTACATGAAAGAAACGGTTTATTAACCCTTTCCTCCATAAATACGCCTTTCTATGCCTCTGTAAAAGTCACTTCTTGAAATCATTGTGATAAATAGAGCATTAATTTTGCTCCATAGGAGCAAATGCTCTATTTATCACAATGGTTACAAAACTACACAATTCTAACATTTTCCTTTTCTGTAGTAAATGCTCCTTTTCGGTAGAATAATTCAAAGAGGTTGGGTCTAAAATTAGGCTATGAGCCTGAGGTAATGGGTTAACTATATGTAAACTTGTCCAAGTCTGGACAAACAAGTTGTCTCTTACTCTGAGGATGTCTCTAACACTAGTTAAGTACTGAACAATGATGAACTCTTTGCACTATAGTGGCAAATATGTGATTACATAATTATGCAAACAGTCTAGATCTAGAGGAGCCATCTGATCTGAGTCAACTCTGTTTGCCAACGGTGTGAAAGAGTTTGTATGAGGGAAAGGGTTAACCCTTTCCTCCATAAATATGCCTTTCTACTCCTCTGCAACAACCACTTCTTGAAATCATTGTGATAAATAGAGCATTTGCTCCTATAGGAGCAAATGCTCTATTTATCACAATGGTCTCAAACTACAAAATTCAATTTTTTTTATTTTTCTCTAGTAAATGCTCCTTTTGGGTAGATTCATTCAAAAAGGTTGGGTCTAAAAATAGCCGATGGAGGAAAGGTTTAATTGAGAGGTTATCCTTCCTGTTTTGTAAAATCTCCAGACAGAGTGTCAGATTGTTTGAATCCTGATTGTTATCTGGATCCAAACTGTTTGCTAATGTCATCAGTAATTTGCACACAGCAAGGTTATAATGGTTATAGAGATAATCATCCATTGAAAATGACACAAAACTGATCATGCATACATTGCTTCACATTCCCACGCACCCTGAGCTGTTTCATTTACATTTTGCGTTCATTATTGACAAGATGAGAGTATGCATATTTGTATTTTTTTACATAAGAAGTATTTGGTAGTCTAAATAGCCAAATTTTCACAAAGGAACTGTTTGTAAAATTTCTAACAATTTTTAAGCTTACATATTAAGGTATGGACTTTAACGCTTGATGGCTCAGATGAATGTTTATATTAACAAAACTTGACAGAGACGTTCTGTTCACTTAAATCTTCTAATGCTGAATATTCAAATGTGAATCCATCAACTATGAATATTAATCTTTTACCTGTTCTGTATTCTAGAAAGAAATATTGACATTATGTATATTTATTACCCAAATTTTTATAAAGTAACATTTTTGAGGGATTTTTTTGTTCTGACAAAAGCTGTAGAATCAGATCTATATCATGTAAAAAACAAGAGATGTTTGTAAAACATGTATAACCCCCCCCCCTTTGATCTTTGACCTAGTGACCTCAAAAACCCTTTCCCTCAATAAATATGCATATACGAAAAAATGACATCATGAATATTAATTGGATTGTTATAATAGCACGTGAATTTTTGGCCATGACAGAATGATGCTGTAGAATCATATTTATATTAGATCATAAGCAAACAGAGCATACCCTGGTCAGATGGCCCCTATAGAAGCCATCAGATCTGGGTCTACTCTGTCTGCAAGGGTGTAGAAAGCTGTATTTACTGAGAAAAAGGGTTAAAGGAAATGTTCTATTTTGAAACACAGACAGCAGTATGTTTGAACACAGTGAGATGTCCTGAACAAATAACAAAAAGAAACAAGTTACGGTATTACCAGGGAAAAACGCTTTTTTTTTTATTCTCAACCCTTAAGTCCATACATACATTTTAATGCCTTTGCAAGCATACTAGACCCAGATCAGATGGCTCCTGAAGCAGTAGTCTGATGAGGGTCTATTCTATTTGCTTATGGAATTATACAGATCTGATTCTACAGTTTCTGCCATGGGCTAAAAGTCATTGTGTTCATGTACCATTACACAAAATAATCTAATTGATATTAACCCTTTCCTCCATAGGCTATTTTTAGACCCAACCTCTTTGAATGAATCTACCCAAAAGGAGCATTTACTAGAGAAAAGTAAAATTTTAGAATATTGTAGTTTGAAACCATTGTGATAAATAGAGCATTTGCTTCTAAAGGAGCAAATGCTCTATTTATCACAATGGTTTCAAGAAATGACTATTACTGAGGCATAGAAAGGCGTATTTATGGAGGAAAGGGTTAACCCTTTCCTTCATAAAAATGGTTTTTCATGATGCCTTTCCTGAAGAAGACATCTGATCAGGGTCTTTTCTGTTTGTTTTTGAATCAACAAAATGCAACCAGTGACACCAAAAAAAAGAGTGAATAGATATTGATGGACTGTCTGATAGAAACCCTATGTAAGTGACAACTCTCTTTAGAATTGTATTGAAAAGACATTTTGAATGAATGGTCACAACAATAATAATTATAGAGTTTGTTGGAGAAAAAAAGAGCTATTCTTATAAATGTTTTAATTTACATATCTTATCTGGGCCTCTAGACAGCAATGCATGATTGGAGAAAAAACAACATTATTACATACTGTGCTACATCTTGATATTGGAAAAAACTTGTATGCCTCACTCCAAGACTCCATGTAAAATTTATCATATCCTCTGTTATAATTACCGCTACATCCTATATCAATATCATATGTGTAATATTAACCTACTGACTGTTACGTGGAACACATGCTATGTCATTTGCAAACAGTCTGTAGACCAAGATCATAGAGCTCATGGAGGAGTCCTCTGATCAGGGTCTGCACTGTGTCATTACAAATCCTCAAGCAAGTTTAACCCTTTCCCTGTTCTATGTTTATTTTAAATTTCAATAACTACTGAATATTCATGTACAAATTTGTTATAATGAAACATGGAGGGTGGAACATTGTTGCCATTTTAGCAAGTATAGAAACAAATCTATAAAATTCCATAAGCAAACAGAGCAGACCCTGATCTGGGTCTACTCTGTTTGCAAATAAGTGAAAACACGTTTGTATGAGGGAAAGGGTTAAGCCTTTCACACTGAGTGGACTCTATAGTAAAACACTGGTGTGCTATTCCACTCTGAAAAGTCAGCTTTAACCCTTTACCTGTTCAATTTTGGTGTAAGGTGTAATGACATCATGAATATTTTTTTTTTTTTTTTTTTAAATGATAAATTTTCAAGCGAATCTTTTGCTTTGACAAAAACTGTAGAATCAGATCTACATGTATATCATATAAAAGGCAAACACAGCACACCAAGATCAGACAGCTCCTGTAGGAGCCATCTGATCTGGATCTACTCTGTTTGCAAATAAGTGAAGAGGTAAATATGAAGGAATCAGTTAAACACTGATGGGCTATTCCACTCTGAAAAGTCAGCTTTAACATGGGATGAGAGCCTTTATACTACATCTCGAGTTATTACTCTAATCACTGTAAGGATCTGCTCTGTTTGCTTACGACATAATGTAGAGATGATTCTACAGAAGCTGCCATGGTCGAAAATTCCTGTGTCCATGTGCTATAACAAATTAATCTACCGTAATTAATATTCATGACATCATTATTTTTTTACATAAATATTCATCGAGGAAAGGGTAAATTTACACTGACACAGTAGTAAATAGTAGACTCTGATCAAATAGCTCCTACACTGGTTTGTCCGAATACTATGGGAAATCAGTGTATTATTCCGTGTTCTTACGTCTTTGCAAACAGAGTGGACCCAGATCAGACGGCTCCTATACAGGCTGTCTGATCAGTGTTTTATTCTGTGTTCTTACGTCTTTGCAAACAGAGTGGACCCAGATCAGACGACTTCTATACAGGCTGTCTGATCAGTGTATTATTCTGTGTTCTTACGTCTTTGCAAACAGAGTGGACCCAGATCAGACGACTTCTATAGAGGCTGTCTGATCAGGGCCTGCTCTGTTTGCTAATGGAATTTGATAGATCTGTTTCTTTTATTTCTAAATGGCTATAATGTAACACCTTCCATATTTCATTATAACTATTTTGTCCATGAATATTTCATAGGTATTGAAAATTGGACTTAAGAATTATACAACAGGGAAAGGGTTAATTAAAGGGATATATAGCCTAAATACCAATGAAAAATAACACAAGCCACATTGATATACTTTACAATGATTCTAATGGGTCTGCCAGTCACAGTATACAGGCAGAAACAAAATTCATTTTGACTTTTCCCAGGTGTTATTCGACTGGATCCTTTTGTATTTAAATGAAGTGAGACAGGTTCACTTTGGTGAAAAACGAGTAAGCATTGTTCTGATATCATCATTAATTGTACTACAATGCATTACAACATTCCAGTACTAGGCCTGCTTGTTACAAACCCGTCAAGTCTGTCCTAAATGTCAACACAGCTGATTCAACTAACATTATCTCCACACTTACATCTTATCTTCAAAGCTCAACACCACAATGAAAGATTATCACGCACTTTGCTATCTGCGCATCTATCGAAACATACATAACCATTACAAATGGCAATAGCCTTGACAAAAAAAAAACGGAAAACCATCAGAGAACATTGCAATGAAGGTTATTCAACTTCTTGCTCGCTGGGTGAATTTAGTCTGCATGACATATTTACAATGCATTCTACATTCTCTTTCTCCACATCATAATAATCAGAGTCGAACAGTTAAGATCCAGATCAGGCACCCAATTTACTGATCATCTCATCTGGATCAACATTTTGGCAATTGTAATCACACTGATTTGCCATGGAGCATTTCAAGGATGACCTGTCAACTGATGCAATATACAAGCCAATAAAGTCCAAACACTGTCAATACACTGTGGTGTTTGATGTTTTTCTGATGTTTTCATGACCCTGACTAGTCATATATAAACGGGCTGAAAAACTTAGGCAAAAAATGCAGACTCAGATCAAACTGCTCGTGAAGGAACAGCTGATCTGGGTCTACACTCTTTGCTACTATGTCAGTCTAATTTAACGCTTTCCCCTTTCTCTGTTCTATATATTTAGTCCAATTTTCAATACCTACTGAATATTCAGGACAATATAGTTATAACGACTTATGGAAGGTGGAACATTGTGGTCATTGTAGAAAGTAACAAAACAGACTTTTAAAATTCCATTAGCAAACAGAGCAGACCCTGATTAGACGGCTCCTATAGGAGCCGTCTGATCTGGGTCTACTCTGTTTGCAAATGCGTAAAAATGTGGTTATATGATGAAAGAGGAGAGGGAAGACTTATTAGACTGGGTGTCTGAAAACTTAGGGTAGACTTACTAGACTGGGTGTCTGAATACTTAGGGTAGTAACATGCAAAACATATGATTGTCTTTATCTAACACATTACCACGGACTATGAACCAGAGAAATAATTACATCATGAATATTAATGAGGGATCTTGGTCAGTAATCTCCCTTGAACACTCTCCCAAAAACTTTGAAAAAGTCTAGGTGTCCTACTATTTGGTTTTCCTCTGACTTTATTGTTGATCTCTTAGACACCATAATAGCACATCTGGCTTTAAATATCTCGTATAACAATAATCAAATGATTATGACATTTGATAATAACAATTATCACAATTGGACTATAGCACTATTGAATTATTTAATGTATAGATTTTAAGGGAAATGATCTTTTTTTAAATTTCAAATCAATTAACCACAACATCTCATTGAAATACAAGAGAAACAAGAGATGTTTGTAAAACATGTATACCCCCCAGACCCCCTGACCTTTGATCTAGTGACCTCAACTATAGAGGTCATCTAGCGGTCATGACTAATCACCACAGCAACTTTGAAGATCCTAAGCCAAACCACTGATCATTTATTGATCTGAAAACATTTCACATATTAAGGTCATGGTGACCTTGACCTTTGACCTAATGACCTCAGCAACTATAGGGTTCATCAAGTGGTCACAACCAACTACCACAGCAAGTTTGAAGATCCCGAACCAAACCATTGAGCAGTTATTAATTGGAAACCATTTCATCAGTTAAGGTCATGATGACCTTGGTCTTTGACCTAGTGACCTCAAAATCAATAGGGGTCATCTAGTTGTCATGACCAACCACCACAGCAAGTTTGAAGATCCTAAGCCAAACCCTTGAGCAGTTATTGATCGCAAACCATTTCACCAGTTCAGGTCATGGTGACCTTGACCTTTGACCTAGTGACCTCAAAAATAATAGAGGTTATCTACTGGTCATGACCAACCACCACAGCAAGTTTGCAGATCCTAAGCCAAACCCTTGAGCAGTTATTGATCGCAAACCATTTCACCAGTTAAGGTCATGGTGACCTTGACCTTTGACCTAGTGACCTAAAAAACAATAGGGCTCATCTAGTTGTCATGACCAACCACCTAAGCAAATTTGAAGATCCTAAGCCAAACCCTTGAGCAGTTATTGATCAGAAACCATTTTACAAGTTAAGGTCATGGTGACCTTGACCTTTGACCTAGTGACCTCAAATACAATAGGGGTCATCCAGTTGTCATGACCAACTACTGCAGCAAGTTTGAAGATTCTAAGCCAAACCCTTGAGCAGTTATTGATCGGAAACCATTTGATCAGTTAAGAGCATGGTGACCTTGACCTTTGACCTAGTGACCTAAAAAGCAATAGGGGTCATCTAGTGGTCATGACCAACCACCACACCAAATTTGAAGATCCAAGGCCAAACCCTTGAGCAGTTATTGATCGCAAACCATTTCACTCTTTAAGGTCATGGTGACCTTGACCTTTGACCTAGTGACCTAAAAAACTATAGGACTCATCTAGTTGTCATGACCAACCACCTAAGCAAATTTGAAGATCCTAAGCCAAACCCTTGAGCAGTTATTGATCAGAAACCATTTTACCAGTTAAGGTCATGGTGACCTTGACCTTTGACCTAGTGACCTCAAAATCAATAGGGGTCATCCAGTTGTCATGACCAACTACCACAGCAAGTTTGAAGATTCTAAGCTAAACCCTTGAGCAGTTATTGATCGGAAACAATTTAACCATTTAAGGTCATGGTGACCTTGACCTTTGACCTAGTGACCTCAAAATCAATAGGGGTCATCTAGTGGTCATGACCAACCACCACAGCAAGTTTGAAGATCCGAAGCCAAACCCTTGAGCAGTTATTGATCGGAAACTATTTCACCATTTTAGGTCATGGTGACCTTGACCTTTGACCTAGTGACCTCAAAAACAATAGGGGTCATCTACTTGTCATGACCAACCACCACAGCAAGTTTGAAGATTCTAGGCCAAGTCGTTTATTAGTTATCATTCGGAAACCATCGATCTACCGACCGACCGACCGACCGACCGACCGACCGACCGACCGACCGACCGACCGACCGACCGACCGACATGTGCAAAGCAATATACCCCCATTTTTTCAAAAGGGGGGTATAATAACTGAGTAATCCAACTAACTTACTTATCATTTGGTATACCTTTGTATTTATCTGTATCTGTATCTATACGTCGTAGAATCCTATTAAGGCTTTTACACGACGGGTGAGAAGAGACGCCATTATAATTGGCGATGATCTCGTAGGGCTGTCTTGAAAGCCTCTACGGAATCAGCATGCACTATGCTGTTAGGCAGTTTGTTCCATTGCACCGTAGTGTCTACAAAAAATGAATTTCTGTATTGAGGGGTCTTGCCATTTGGGACTGCCAACCCTCTTGAGTTATTGCATACTTGGTTTTCTATTATATTTCTTGTATCGCAGTCTTTAAACTTGGTAGCTTTGATGTTTCTTCTCGGTTTCGCCGGCTTTGTGAATGTGGATGTCGGTAGAGCAGGTACCAAGCCCTCAACTACCTTATACATAAGTATTAGACGAAGGCTTAGTCTCCTGTCTTCGAGGGTCTCTAATCCCAGTTGTTCTCTCATCCTTGTGACTGCTCCTGTCTCTCTGTCTCTATAGTCCTTTTTTATGAATCTGACTGCACGGTTCTGAATTTTTTCCAGTTTGTCTATGTCCCCTTTGAGGTACGGATTCCAGATGGTTGCGCCATACTCCATGATAGATCTTACTACTGAAATGTATGCCGTTTTCCTGCATTTTTCAGGAACGTTTCTCAGGTTCCGTCTTAAGAATCCAAGTGTGGCATTGGCTTTTCTACATAAATTGTTTATGTGCACACTCCACTTGAGGTCTTTGGATATCTGTATGCCTAGATACGGATTATCTTGTACCTCTTGTAGGATATGGCTGTTTAGTTGGTAGAATTTGGATATCTTCTGGTTTATGGAGAGGATGTAACATTTCTTGGCGTTGAATCGCATACCCCATTTAATTGCCCATGTTTCAAGGTTTGTTAAATCTGACTGAAGTTTTTCTTGATCTTTACTATTCCTGATGGTTCGGTAAAGTAGGCAATCGTCTGCAAATAGTCGTACCGATGATCCTACACAGTCTGGAAGGTCATTTATGTGGCAGAGAAACAGGATCGGTCCAAGAACAGTTCCTTGGGGCACTCCGGAGTCCACCGATGTTTCGTCTGACTGTCGGCCTTCTACTATGGTTCGCATTGTGCGGGTTGTTAGGAAGTTTGCCAGCCAGGTATGGATACTCCCTTGGATTCCATAGTGGTGTAATTTGTGCAAGAGTTTGTCGTGTGGTACAGTGTCGAAGGCTTTGGAAAAATCTAGAATAGCGACATCTGTTTGGTGCCCCCTGTCATGTTCTTGGAGGAGGTCGTTCAGTGTTGTCAAGAGCTGTGTTTCGCAAGAGTAGCCTGTTCGGAATCCATGGTTTAGACTTGTGAGGATTCCATTGCTTTCCAAGTGTGTCATGAGGTGTCTACATATTATGTGTTCCAAGATTTTGCTTACAACAGATGTTAAAGAAACTGGTCTGTAGTTTTCGGCAAGATGCTTATCTCCTTTTTTGAAAATACTGGAGACATTTGCTGCTCTCCAATCGTTTGGGAGTTCACCAGTGTCTATCGAAGCCTGCATTATGATTTTCAGGATCGGAGCTAGGTGTACTGCGCATTCTTTAAGAATGCGGTTTGGTATGTTGTCAGGGCCTGATGCTTTAGATGGGTTGACCTTTTCCAATAATTTCTGCAATCCATTTTGATCTATTTTTATCGGTTTGACTATATCTTCTGTTTTCATGTCCATGTTAGGGAGGTCTCGGTTTGAAGATTTCGTAAACACTGACTTAAATTGTCTTAACAGGATGTCTGCCTTCCCCTTACTCTCTGACACCAGTGATGCCCCTTCTTTTAGTGGAGCAATGCCTCCTGCATCTTGCCGTTTCGATTTTACGTATTTCCAGAATGGTTTAGTGTTATTATTTTCTAAACCTTCCATGATGTTCGAGTTGATGTAGTCCTGCTCTGCCCTGCGCATGTGCCTTTTGCACTCCTTCTGGAATGCTCTGTAGTTCGACCATTTCTTTGTTTTGCGGGCTTGGTTATAAAGTCTCTGCTTCTTTTTAATCATCCTTTGTTCTCTTCTTCTTATCCAAGGTACATTATTCCTAGCTCTTATTTCTTTACTAGGTATGTTTTCGTTCATTGATCCAAATAGGTGCTTCTTAAAAGTTTCCCAGAGATTTTGAACATTTTCGCCATTTCTAAGTTGGTTTTCAATAGCATTTCTAGTATTCACTAGGTCTTCTTTTACAGAGTTCCAGTCGGCCTTGCTGTAGATGTAGCATTTTCTTGGTGCTGACTTTTGGTGTTGGACTTTTGTTTCTATATCTGTTACAACGATGTCATGGTCTGATATGCCTGGGACATTTGTCGAGGACTTAACGAGTGTCGGGTTCGTAACAAACACCAGATCTAAAAGGTTTCCTTCTCTAGTAGGCAATTCGTGAATTTGCGTTAGTGAGTTCGAAGCAATGATGTCGATTAGGCCTTGTTGTATGTCTCTGTCAGGACCTTTAGCTAACCCGGTGTTCCAGTTTATGTCCGGGCAGTTAAAATCTCCTGCCAGAATGACATCTTTGTTACAGCTCTGTATTTGCTGCAGTGATTTGTCAAGTTCTGCCAAATGTTTCTGGTGTCTGTGTGGCATATAGAAGGAGCCTACCAGTAAGTCCCTACTGTTTCTTGCCTTGATCTTGACCCATTCCATCTCTCCTTCTGTAACAAAAGATGGTTGCTCTACTGAGATTAGGGATTTTTCTACAAGTACAAAAACACCTCCTCCAAGTGAGCTCCTGTCATTTCTGTAAACAATATAATTTGAAGGGAATATTTCGCTCGACCTGACCGCATTTGCCTCCGCATTTTTACCTGGCTTTATCCCCCTTAACCAAGATTCTGTCCCACACACTATGTCAGGTTTGAGATAATGGAGTGCCATTTCAAATTCACTCTTTTTGTCCATAACGCTCCTACAATTTACGGTCATGACTCTGAGGTTTCTCTTTGGCGGCACGTTATAGGGGTTGTCGGTTTTACTGACATTTGAACATTTCGCTGTCTCACTACGGATTGAACGATTGACCTCTCCTGCGATATTTCTTGGACTGCTTGTGCGTATGGGACTGAAAACCGAGGGAAGCGAGTCAATAGTGACATCTAGACCTGAGATCGGCTCATAGTAATTTGATGTTCCAATCTCATAAGATCTGAATGTGAATGAACTGACGTTTATGCTATCACACTTACAGCAGAGCCATTGAACGTTAGACCTGTCTAGAAGTTCATAGTCTTGTGTACACAGATCCATGCAGGATTTGTGGTGCCAGATGCTGCATCCATCACAGCAGACACCGTAGCATTCCCATGTTACTGGTTGATCACACATCCCGCATGGATAAATGTTTGCATATCGGGGACCAGGATTAAGTTCTATGTCCCCTGCTAATAATGCCGTAAGGATCAGTAAATTTGCAGTACGATTCGTTTTGACTGGTAAGCTAATAGGTCTACGTCCTGCATAACTCATCTTGATGTTTAGAAGACTATGTGAAAACTGGCCCATTGACTTCGTGTTAATAGTAAGATCTGAATTTTCATGGTATTGATGATGTTCCCATTTCCTGGTCAGGTTTGTGGCCATGTGGACCAGCAGAATGAGAGTTAGGGTAAACATTTTATCTATCAAAGGAGATAATTTGCAGCTGAACAATACCCCCATTAGATTAATTGTTATAATAGCACATGGACACAGGAATTTCTGGCCATGGCAGAAACTGTTGAATCATATTTATATTATATCATAAGCAAACAGAGCAGACCCTGATCAGAAGGCTCCTACAGGAGTCATCTGATCTTGGTCTACTCTGTTTGTAAAGGCATAGGTGTATTTATTAAATAAACGGTTAAAGCTAATTTCAACCATTCAGTATTCAACTCTGCAGGCTGGGATGTCTTAATATCTATGGTAAATATAGGGTAATCAATGGAGACTGAGTGTTGGGTGTCCTAATATTTGGGGTAAATATAGGGTAATGAATGCAGACTGAGTAATATTTGGGGTAAATATAGGGTGATGAATGGAGACTGAGTGTTGGGTGTCCTAATATTTGGGTTAAATATAGGGTAACCAATGGAGACTGAATGTTGGGTAAAATTCTAATGAGTGAGCACAACATGAAAATGATGATTTTAGTATTTAATCCTTCCCTTCATATGAAGACTTTTTTAATGAAATCTTATTAATCTGACTGCAATTTCTACAAATACGAATAAACCATGTGTAAATATACAGTACCATGTATAAAAATTCAAATTCATCTAATAAATATTCATGAGTCATTATTACTTACATGAATATTCAACAGGGTATGGGTTAAATACAATATGTACCTTTCTCTACTGTTCTGTATCTGATACCCTGATTACCAATATTACCTCATTATTTATCAATTAATCTGAATCCAGGTCATTATCTGGAGCCTCTCAAATTTAACAATGCAACAGGCCAATTTTACTTTCAAGCTAATTCACCAATATTTATTGAGTCATGTCTAACTTCACTTATTGTGTTCTGACTGCCATTTCTTGTAACAAAAGAATCTCTGACAAGATCTAAGCTCTTTCTTATATGTATTGTTCATTAAGTTTAACCCTTTCCTTCATATAAAAGCCTTTTCGTGCATTTGCAAACAGAGTAGACCCAGATCTGACGGCTCCTACAGGATCCGTCTAATCACGGTCTGCTCTGTTAACTAACGGAATTTGAAAGCTCTGTTTATTTACTTTCTAAAATGGCTACATTGTTCCACCTTCCATATTTTTTTATAACTATTATGTCCATAAATATTCACTAGGTAATAAAATTTGGAATAAACACAGAACAGGGAAAGGGTTAACCTTTTTCTATGCTTTTGGCTAATCAGTGATGTGACATTCACAAACATTTTGGATCCATTCTAGATGACCTGACATTGAGCTTCTCATTTCGGAACCAAACTGTGTGACATTTTACCCCATATCTGTATCCTGAATGACAACAAAATCAGATGCTAAGAAAATAACAAATCAGTACTATTGCTAAACTTAATCATTATCGTGCAACAATTAACCTTCACCTACTCATACTTGTCTGCTTTTTTTCTAAATATTTATCAGCTTTGTTAAGTCATTTTGTTTTCCTACGTTACTTAAGCAAACAGCTTAGATCCTGATAAGATGCTGAGTTACTCGACATATCATCTGGATCCGAGCAGTTTGTGAGCGCAAGTCAGGAGAAGTTTAGCAGAATAAGGCTTAATCAAAGTATACCAATGATCAGCAGAAATACACTTGGCCCAGCATGGGTATTTGGGGAGAGAATCTTTTCAATAGCAAAGAAATTCCGCTCTCAACAAGAGCTCCAAAGCTGTGACATTTACAACAGTTAGGAAGCTTTATCAGATTAATCAGGAAATTGGATTAGCCTATCACATAATGTCCACACTGAACAAACACAATAGGTGGAACTCTGACATAACCCTGTCTTAACAAAAGTCCAAGAGACGCCTTGGCTGTATGATGGCCATCCCCCAGTGTCTATCTGTCACACAACTCAACTTGAAAATTCTCTGAGCATGCCAAGTAATTGTGATTCAGTAAAAGCTCTCAACAAAGGCCGGCAAGGTGTATCCCTGAAAAGTTTAACCCTTTCCCTCATAACTCTTTCCTTCAAATAACCCTTTCCTCCATAAATAAGGGTTTCTACACCTCTGTAATAACACCTTCTTGAAACCATTGTGATAAATGGAGCATTTGCTCCTACAGGAGCAAATGCTCTATTTATCACAATGGTTTCAAACTACAAAATTCTAAAAGTTTACTTTTCTCTATTAAATGCTCCTTTTGGGTAGATTCACTCAAAAGAGGTTGGGTCTAAAAATAGTCTATGGAGGAAAGGGTTAAATGCATTTTCATGCATTTGCAAACACAGCAGTCTCAGATCATTTGCAAACAGAGTAGACCCAGATCTGTTTGCTCCTATAGGAGCCATCTGATCAGGGTCTACTCTGTTTGCTAATGGAATTTGATAGCTCTGTTTATTTTGTTTCTACAATAGCTAAAATGTTCCACCATCCATGTTTCATTATAACTATAGGAGCTGTCTGATCTGGGTCTACATTGTTTGCAAAATGGCATAGAAAAGCTTATCTAAGGCGTATAGGATTAAAGGAGTTTTATTGTATATGAAAAGAAATATTAGTTGATTTCAATTCTAAAAGCACTTTTCATTCCATTTCTCTACCAGAAACAGAAAAGCACAGCACCAAACATATACAATCATTATAACAGACAGATGTCAGACCTTTTTATGGCATCTACACATTCCCAATGCTAAATAATTTTCCCCAATTTTTAGAGAAAATTCCTAATAGACACCAAATATTGGTTGAAAAGCTAACAAGAGTACCGCATACGGTACATAATACGCCCACTTGCAAACTTTCTCTGATTCAACATGCCTTATGGCCATCCTCATATTTGCATAGATTTGCATTATTTTTTTAAGTGCAAGGGCCATAACTCCAAAACAACAAATCAAATGATCCTCAGAATCGACTTAGCTTCAGGTCTTGATGCATTAAACATGTGTATGAAGTTTCATTAATATCTGTCAAACAGTTTTGCCAGAAAACAGCGGAAAAACTATTTGCATATATTTGCATTTTTTTAAAGTAAAAGGGCAACAACTCTGAAACGAAAAATCAAATAAACCTCAAAATCGACTCAGCATCAGATCTTGATGCATTTAACATTTGTGTGAAGTTTCATTAATATCTCTCAAATAGTTTTTCCAGAAAACGGCGGACAAACTATCTGCATATTTTTTAAGGACAAGGGCCATAACTCTGAAATGAAAAATCATATGAACCTCAGAATCAACTCAGCTTCAGATCTTGATGCATTAAACATTTGTGTGAAGTTTCATTAATATCTGTCAAATAGTTTTTCCAGAAAACAGTGGACAAACTATTTGCATGTATTTGCATTATTTTTTAAGTAAAAGGGCCATAACTCCGAAACGACAAATCAAATGAACCTCAGAATCGACTCAGCTTCAGACCTTGATGCATTAAACATTTGTGTGAAGTTTCATTAATATCTCTCAAATAGTTTTCCCAGAAAACATCGGAAAAACTATTTGCATATTTTTTAAGGACAAGGGCCATAACTCCGAAACAACAAATCAAATGAACCTCAGAATCGACTCAACTTCAGACCTTGATGCATTAAAAATTTGTGTGAAGTTTCATTAATATCTCTCAAATAGTTTTCCCAGAAAACTGCAGAAAAACTATTTGCATGTATTTGCATTATTTTTTAAGTAAAAGGGCCATAACTCCGAAATGAAAAATCAAATAAACCTCAGAATCATCTCAGCTTAAGATCTTGATGCATTAAACATTTGTGTGAAGTTTCATTAATATCTCTCAAATAGTTTTCCCAGAAAACAGCGGACAAACTATTTGCATGTATTTGCATTATTTTTTTAAGTAAAAGGGCCATAACTCCAAAACGACAAATCAAATGAACCTCAGAATCAGCTCAGCTTCAGATCTTCATGCATTTAACATTTGTGTGAAGTTTCATTAATATCTCTCAAATAGTTTTCCCAGAAAACAGCGGACAAACTATTTGCATATTTTTTAAGGACAAGGGCCATAACTCTGAAATGAAAAATCAAATGAACCTCAGAATCAACTCAGCTTCAGATCTTGATGCATTTAACATTTGTGTGAAGTTTCATTAATATCTGTCAAATAGTTTTGCCAGAAAACAGCGGACAAACAAAATGTTGACGGACGAACGAACGAACGAACGAACGAACGAACGAACGAACGAACAAACCAACCAACGAACGAACGAACGAACGAACGGACGGACGGACAGGGCCACGACAATATACGACCACCTTTATTAGGTGGGCGTATAAAAAAGTACATCATAAGTTAAATTGGGTCCAAAAATGCTTTCCAAATCATTGATTTTATGCGCAAAAAAATTCTGAATTATTAAGATGAAATGTTCCCAAAATTGCCCAAAAAAGGCCTGGATGATTGTTCAGACATTAACCTGTTCCCTCATATAGATTCACGACTTTAACCCATTCCCTCATAGGCTATTTTTAGATCCAGCCTCTTTGAATAAATCTACCAAAAAGGAGCATTAACTAGAGAAAAGAAAATATTTAGAATTGTGTAGTTTGAAACCATTGTGATAAATAGAGCATTTGCTCCTATCAGAGCAAATGCTCTATTTATCACATGGTTTCATAAAGTGACTTTTTACAGAGGCGTAGAAAGGCGTAATTATGGAGGAAAGGGTTAAGCACCTTTGCAAACAGAGTAGATCTAGATCTGACAGCTCTTGTAGAAACTGTCATATAAGGGTCTGCTGTGTTAACTATATAAATGGAATAATACAGATTCTGAAGTTTCTGTCATGGCCAATTATTTCAATAAAATGTGTAATTAACTACCATAATTATAATATGTGTAATTAACTAATTATAATTATTCAGTCCATGAATATTCAAGCAGTTATAAGTACTATATATATATATTCATGGAGGAAAGGGTTAACCCTTTCAGTGTTGGAAACAAGTCACCAATGTCCTTTGCAAACAGTGAAGACCCAGCAGAGAGGGATCCTACAGGAGCCTCTCATTAGAGTCTACACTGTTTGTCATGTTACACTTTTCTTACAAAATTATCTGAATATTCACCATAAGTTTAACCTGTTTGAACTTTGGAATAGCCCATTTGAAAATTTAGAGTTGAAAGGGTTAAAAGTGTAAGGAAACAAAGCAGTTTTCTTGCAGAAAACTTACACAGAGAGCCCCTTGGGACCCAGTTTTGTTGGGTTTAGGCTTTTCTTGGTGAGGAGGGAGTCTATCTTGGGACAATCCCCAACCTCTGTTGCTTTCATCAGCTTCTCATCATTCTTACTCCATTCTGACAACTGGAAAGAGAACAACAAGAAATCTTACATGATTATTTAAAAGCACACGTAGCAGTTTGATGCTGCAAAAAATACTCAATAAATCGCATGCATGAAACACATATGAAGCATACTTTAAAACATTAACTCTTACAAATTTGATTTTGATTATACATGTAAATTGTTAGACTTTATCTGCATATCAATACTAGACTCTTCCATTTTTATCTTGGCCAAAATATCAAAGGCAGGAGATTCTGACACAAAACTGGCTCATTTCCTTTATGGTCAGCTAGGAGATTCCTGACAAAAAGTTACAATGTATTATGAAACATGGGCAGACTGACAGAAGGACAGGCTGATGGATGGACAGACTGACAGAAGGACAGACTGATGGATGGACAGACTGACAAATGGATGGGTAAAAAACTATATACCCCGTGCAACATTGTTGCATCGGATATAATTATAAAATAGTAGTCCATTCATTCAGTATGAAAGACTTAAATTTGCTACATAATGGCTGACAAACACTGCAGACCCTGATCAGAGGGATCATCTAGAAGCCCTCTTATCTGGGTCTACACTGTGTGTAAATGCCAGTAGACTGAAAAAGGACAACTGGTGAAAAGACTGTCTGGGGCTCAAAACCACGGCCTCTGGCTTACCATGTCAGGACTTTAACCACTACCAAGCCACACAATCTAGGACTTATTGTTTTCCCAGCAGTTACTTGTACCCAATTTTAATTCAACCTTGTTACACTACTCTTCCAATTTCCCTAAGGAAAGCAGTCCCAATAATATCCTTTGGGAACCATACACTAACAGGACAACTGGTGAAAAGGACATGGCCTAGACAGGACTCGAACCCAGGGCCTCCAGTTTACTGTGCCAGCATTCTTAACCACTGAGCTACCATTAGCCAAATGATCCCTGACTTACTGATTTCCCACCTGACATATAGCTCCTACTGTCCTACAGGAGTTCTAAAATCAAAGTCAGACCGGGTCAACACTGCTTGCAAAGTCATATAGTTAACTTGTTTCCCTAATTAACGAGTAAAAAAACAGAAGAAATTGGGTTAAATGTCACCATATATGTATGACCTTTTGCCCATCTCAGCAAACCATAAGCATGCCGTGCTGCTTGTCAACAACAAACATTGCACCTTAATTTATCCTCATAAAAATGCATATCTTCAATTTCTTTTCAACAGTACGATCAAAAATGTCAAACAGCTTGGATACTGAGATATTTATGCTTTCTTTGCCTATCATACAATACAAACACTTTGTAAATATTAAGAATTTGTAAATGGTTTGCTAATGGTTAATCTTATCAAAGATTTGCAGATCAGGCTTAAGATCTTAATCTCTTGGTCACAAGTAATGGTGTTGATAAAGAGTAATCCAGTTATACCGAGCTGCTAAGACAGCTCCTATCTTGCTAGTTTTTGTATTGGTGTTTATGAATGAATATAATGCCAGAAAAGATATAGCAAATACATGTATTTAACATTTCTTAACAAGAACTTTTTTTGCAAATTTTTTACACAGGTCACTGCTTAATGTTGATTGAAAAGAAATGCCAAAAGCTCCGGTGGGAGCTTTCTGTATTTCTTTCAGTCTGCATTAAGCTACCACATGTACTTTGAAAAACCTGTATCTATTTAATAGTTATTATAAAGCTTTAGTAGTTTTATTCATTGCTAATTTCCCCTAAGAAGTAAAGAAGCGTTTATTACAGTGGGGCGTTTGTAAGGGAGAATACGGTATCCTTAACCCACTCCCTCATAGACTATTTTTAGACCAAACTCTTTGTATAAATCTACAGAAAAGGATCATTTACTAGAAAAGGATCGTTTACTAGTGAAGCGGACAATGTTAGAACTGTGTAGTTTTGAAACGGTTGTGATAAATAGAGCATTTGCTCCTACGGATAGGAGCAAATGTTCTATTTTTATGGAGGAAAGGGTTAAATAAGAAACAAACACTACAGGTCAAATACTGGGAATTAGATATGTTTGTACATAAAGTTCCTGTTGGGAAATAATTGTAATATATGACTTGTGCCATACCAACGAAAATATCTGGTGACATTCTGATCTAATCTTTGCCAGTATTTTGGATTACATGTCACTGATTTACTACATATCTTATTAGGATCCAAGCTGTATGTCATTGTGCTTTTGATAGTAATCACAGGTCCAGATAAGATGTGTAAATTTAAACATTTTCAATAATAGCTGCTTTATTTCTCCACCAAACCCTATACTGTGACCACTCTTTAGACTCTTCGAGACAATTCTAAAGAGGGGTCACAGTATAGGGTTTGGTGGAGAAATGACGATTTTAGTATTTGGGTACGCATCTTTATCTGTAGCTCTGGTAATTCAATGAAACACATAACCCTTTCCTCCATAGGCTATTTTCAGACCCAAACCAATTTGAATGAATCTACCGAAAAGGAGCATTAACTAGAGGTTTGTTTTTGTCACAAAAACAGATGTCTCCCCTCCCATCCTCTTTCCAATACACAAGTGTAATGTCTGTAACTCCAAACTTATCAGGGTCTAATTTTTAAGTCATCAGGGGCAATAACTCCAACATTGTCAGGGGGAGACAATTCAAAAGCCCCAGGTACACAAAAACACATGCTTGTCAACATTCTTGTGAAGTTTGGTGACTCTAGTACTAGTGGTTTCATGTACATATGACACAAAGTAAAGTGTCTCTTATTCTAAGTCATAAGGGGCAGTAACTCCAAAGTTATCAGGGGGAGACAATTAAAAAACCCAGATGCACAATAACTCATGCTGGTGAACATTTCTGTGAAGTTTGGTTACTCTAGCACAATAAAAAAAACCAAGGTGCACAACAACTCATGCTGGTCAATATTCCTGTGAAGTTTGGTGACTCTAGCTCTAGTGGTTATAAAGATATGCATGACACAAAGTTTCTCTCAATTTTAAGTAATCATGTCAGGGACAATAACTCCAAAATTATCAAGAGGAGACAATTCAAAAATCCCAGGTGCACAACAACTCATGCTGGTCAACATTCCTGTGAAGTTTGGTGACTCTATCCCTAGTGGTTTCAGAGATATGCACGACACTAGGTAAAGTTTGTCTAATTTTAAGTCATCAGGGGCAGTAACTCCAAAGTTAACATGGGGAGACAATTCAAAACCCCAAGAGCAAAACAACTCATGTTAGTGAACAATCCTGTGAAGTTTGGTGACTCTAGCCCTACTGATTTCAGAGATACGCGCGACACAAAGTTTGTACAAATTTAAGTATTCATATCAGGGGCAATAACTCAAGAATTATCAGGGGGAGACAATTCAAAAACCATGGGTGCACAACAACTCATGCTGGTGAACATTCCTGTGAAGTTTTGTGACTCTAGTACTAGCGGTTTCAGAGATACGCGCGACACAAAGTTTTTCTAATTTTAAGACACCAGGGGCAATAACTCTAAAGTTATCATGGGGAGACAATTCAAAAAACCCAGGTGCACAATAACTCATGCTGGTGAACATTCCTGTGAAGTTTGGTGACTCTAGCCAAACTGGTTTCAGAGATAGGCGCGACACAAGTTTGTGATGGACAGACAGACGGACTGACGGACGGACAGATAACTCTGGCAAAAACAATATATCTCCCCATAAATGGGGGAGACATAACTAGAGAAAAGGAAAATTTTAGAATTTTGTATCTTGAAACCATTATGATAAATAGAGCATTTGCTCCTATAGGAGCAAATGCTCTATTTATCACAATGGTTTTATGAAGGGGTTATTACAGAGGCGTAGAAAGGCGTATTTATGGAGGAAAGGGTTAAGCTTTTAGGAAATTGCAGACAACATTTTAGGCAGCAGGTTAAAGATTAATGGAACGGTCAATGTTTATATAGAGCATGCAACACACACAAAGAAAATGGGATATACCATTTATACAGTTACTCCAAATAACTTCACATAATGGCCAAACTTCTTAAGTGTCAATCTATTGACACATACTTGGCTATTGTGGAATGCCTAGAGATAACAATTGGAAAATATTTAATATGTCTCAGTTTGGGAAATTGTTTGTGAACAGCGAAGATCTTATCACAAACAGTCATTATTAAGCTTTCATCCAGACGAAATAATTTATTGCCAATCAAGCAAGAGTAAATTTGTATTCCGATAAGTCCTTTGCAAATTTCAAACATAACTTTAACCCTTTCCCTCATATAAACATGTTTTGACGCATTTGCAAACAGAGTAGACCCAGATCAGATGGCTCCTAGAGGAGCCATCTGATCAGGGTCTGCTCTGTTTGCTTGTGAAATCTGATCAATGAATATGCAGTAGGTACTGAAATTTGGACTAAATATAGAACAGGGAAAGGGTTAAACATGGGAAGGTATTTTAAAAACAAATATCCCATGAATTAATTCCTGTTTTGTGCTATCTTGAACCAGAGAGGGAGTGCGGACTGATACCTGATAGCTACACCTTTTGACACCATAGCAAATGGAGTAGGCTCCTATCCCTTTACTCCATGACTATTCTTGTAAGAAATAATGACATGATGAATATTTATTAGATTAATTGTTATAATAGCACATGGACTCTGGAAGTTTTGGTCATGGCAGAAACCTTAGGATCATATCTATGTCATATCATAAGCAAACAGAGCAGACCCTGATCAGACGGCTCCTATCTGGGTCTAATCTGTTTGCAAAGGCGTAGAAAGGTGTATTTATGGAACAATGGGTTACAGGAGCCATCTGACCAGAGTCTGCTCTGTTTGCTGATGAAAACAATAAAGATCTGATTCTACAGTTTCTGCCATGCTATAACTTTCCCTAGTTTATAATGCCACATTAAAGACATCAGCTGATTAATATTCATACAGTCATTACTTCTTAAATTAACCTTTTTCTTGATGAATATTCATGTAACAAAAAATGACAACAAGTAAATGAATATTCATTAGATTAATTATTAAAATCATAATGGTTTAAAACTAAAAAAATCTAAAATTTTCCTTTTCTCTAGTTAATGCTCCTTTTCGGTAGACTTATTCAAAGTGGATGGATCTAAAAATAGCCTATGAGGTAATGGGTTAAGGTAAGTCTACTAAACACAAGCCAGATCTATAGAGGTCATATTTCATTTTCTTCTCTATACTCACATCAGTGGTGCTAGCTCGGAACTTTTTGAAGAGGTTCCGCATTTTTGACTTGTGTTCTTTGTGTTCTTTCTTTGACATTTTTCTTGACTGGCTAACTGCTAGGTATTCCGGTCATGACTGGCTATACCACTCCACAATGGCTCACAAAGTCGGTCAGGGACAATGCATCATACTCCCGGGAAGCCTGAGAAATAAAGTGAATGAGTATAATTAATCATTATCATTTATATAGAAGATTAGAAGTGAAACCCATACATCATACAAAAGACACTTCTTTTCAATAATATACTAATAACAATTACATGTATGCCAGCTCCTACAGGATCTATCCTGTCAGGGTCTGCAATGTTGTCTAGCGTATTTAACCAATTCCTCAATTAGGCTATTTTTTAGAACCACCCACTTTGAAAATTACCGAAAAGGAACATTAAAATTTGCTTTAAAGAAAAGGAAACTTAGAATTGTATAGTCTTGAAACCATTGTGATAAATATAACATTTGCTCCATGTAGGAGCAAATTGCTCTATTTATCACAGTGGCTTCAAAGAGTAACTGTAACAGAGGCGCGGTTACTATGAAAGAACGGGTTAACCATTTCAAGATTTGATCTTGAATTTACTAGAGATAGTCAGACTAAATAAGAGTGAAATCCACTTTGAATATTCATAATTTAACTCATTTTCCCCAAACAAAAGCTTTTTCATGCTTTTGCAAACAGAGAAGACCCAGATCAGACTGTCCCTGATAAGAAATTATAACAGATCTGACTTTTAACCCTTCGCTTGCTATTCACGTCAATATACCTACCTGTAAATAGTGAAGACCCAGATGAGACAGCTCCTGCAGGAGCTGTCTCATCTGGGTCTGCACTATTTACAAGTTGATTGTTCAACCAGTGCACTCCACAGCAGTGATTTCACAGCGAAATACTTGTACACAGTGAAGATATATGTAAATATACAACAGGGCATGGGTAAAGAAGGAGAAATGTATTTTAAAATTCAGCAAGAGAAGGGTTAAGTTTCTACCAATACCAAAACTCCTGTGCATATTATGCCAATAAAATTCAGATACTATTTATTATATCATTATTTCTTACATGAATATTCAACAGGGAAAGGGTTAAGGATTTTAAAATGCTCATAAGAGACAAATTATCTGTATATCTGTATATATTCAGATAAGACAAACTTAGGCAAATAGTACAGACCAAGATCAAATAGCTCCTGAAGAAGCAGTTTGATCAAGGTCTTCACTATTTGGTAGTATATTGGTACTATAATGACAGTCAAATTTAAAGTCAAACTATTATTCACTTTTACAAACTAATGTAGAAGGGGGCAGAGCACTGCCTATTCAAATACTAAAATTATCTTTTCTCCACCAAACCCTATGTTGTGACCACTATTTATAATCTTGAGAGTCGTCACAATATAGGGTTTGTTGGAGAAATAATTAGAAGTTACTACTGAAAATATTTTAATTTATACATCTTATCTAGACCTCTGTGGGAGATTGGGTGTCTAAATACCTGTAATCAAGGGCAGTTAACTCTAGACATAGTGATCTGATTCAACCCAAAAACAATAGGCGTCTTCCTCTGATGATACTAAGCATTATGCTCTAAATATCAAACCAATATGTGAAGTACTGTTTGAGTTATTGCGTCACATTAAAAGTGTTGACGGATGTACGGACAGGATATGTGATTACTATAGGGCTCCTGCATTTTCAATACAGGGCCCTAATTAGGATATATGCTTAGTAGGGATATCACATTATCACCAGGACTTTATGGCTCTTCAATAATGTGGAGTATAATGTTGAGACTGTGATGTGAAGTATGGTATGAGATTTTTATGGTGCTATTGACAATCACACTTTACACCGTCATAAAACTTTGTAACAAAGGTCTTAGTCCCTACCAACTGTATGTATTAACCCTTTTATATAGACGCCTTTTCACACATTTGGAACCAGAGTAGAGCCAGATCAGACCGCTCCTATATAAGCTATCTTTGTGATCAGGGTCTGCTATGTTTGCTTATGAATTGTAATAGGTCTGACTCTACAGTTTTTACAAATACGGTACCAAAAACCCCGTGTCCGACTAATAGTTATGGAGTTATGGAGTATAGGGCTATTAGAGTCTATTCATGGTTACATCATTATATAATACATATCTAGGTTAGCACAAGTATTTTCATATTTGAATTATCAGAGACTATCACCATAGTATCAACATCACCTTACCAAATATCATGCCATTATAAAACTTCAGCAAATAAATATTCATGATGTCATTACGAGGGCTTGGTGCAAAACTATTCTAACTCCTTCACTTTGTGAAGGAGTTAGAATAGTTTTGCACCAAGCCCTCGAATTATAATTTTCTTACTAGAATATTCAAAAGAGAAAGGAACTTATGGAGTTCATTCAGTATAACTTATTATGACAAACCGTGAGATCTGACCCTGACCCTCTACGATCTGGATCTACACTATTCTTTGCAAATGCTAATACACTGGTTCCCCGCATTCAAAAGGTAAACCTATTGGTAGAGTAAATAGAAACTTTGGCAAAAGCCAGCCGGATATGTTTATTGACTTGTTTGACCGTTATTGGCCCAATATGTACTTGTTTACAGTTACACAGTCATGCATCAAACCGTACAAATACAAACATTTGGAAAACGTTCCGATATTACTGAGTTGATTGTATAGAAAAGTCCATATGCAAAGTCAAATATTATGATAACAAAGTGTCAATTGTAGATTTTATACCTGAATTAATAAGATGACTGATACTGCTGACTTTGCTTGTTATACAAATATTTTAACCCTTTACTCCATAAATATGCCTTTCTATACCTTTGCAAACAGAGTAGACCCAGATCTGATCCTATAGAAGCCGTCTGATCAGGGTCTGCCCTGTTTGCTCATGATATAATATAGATATGATTCTGAGTTTCTGCCACAGCCACAAACATATACCATTACAACAATTAATCTAATTAATATTTGAGTAAAGGGTTTAAACTTTAGCACTCTAATGGTAAATTTGTGATAATCCTTTTGCAAACAGATTTTAATCAGATCAGATGCTGAAAACCTAGACACTGTTGTTTTTTTTAAAAAAAAAAAGAAAAAAAGAAATGAAAAATGTACTTTTAGAAATGAAGCAGATGGCAATATTTGCAGACGACAACTGCTCATAGTCCAGTCAAGTATCAGCACCCATTCTGATAATTTTAACCCTTCCTTCATGTAAACGCCTTTTCAAGCATTTGCAAACAGAGAAGACCAAGATCAGACAGCTCCTAAACGGTCTCCTGTTTGCTTATGGGAATTTATAGATAATTTATGATTATGCAGTTTCCACAACAGTGTAAAATTCCCTTTCCCATCCTATGTTCCATTTTATTGATTCTGTCCCTGAATATTCATGAGATGAAGAGATCTTGAATAAATTAAATTTAACAGGGAAAGGGTTAAATTTAGACTAATCGGGTAAAAATAGTGTAGACCCAGTGACCAATTTGCTGCTCCTCCTTTGTATAAAGTTGCCTGAATTAGTCAAATACTTACAATAAATAATTATAGTATCTCCAAATTGTACTTATTCTTCATGTGCTTATAAATCTCTTTAATCAATACACACACCTTTTCACACATTGCAAATAGAGCAGATCCAGATTATAGACAGCTCCTGTACTAGGGGCCATCTGATCAGGCTCTGTTCTGTTTGCTTATAATATAACATAGATTATATGATTCTATATTAACTGTTTCTGCCATGGCAAAATTTTCTCTTGTTCATGGTACCATTATAAAAAATTCTGCTTAATAATATTCATTATATGATATGCTCATTAATATTCATTAGGTACAGGATTAAATTCTTGCTTGCAAAGTAATAATAATTGTCTGCAAAACTGTCTGCTACTAAGGTTATTAGTCTTTTATTTCTCATCAAAATGCAATCAAAGTGTCAAACCGTAACTCTTTCCTGCATATAAACGCTTTCAAGTTTCAAGCATCTGCAAACAGAGTAGACCCAGATCAGACGGCTCCTATAGGAGCCGTCTGATCAGGGTCTGCTCTGTTTGCTAATGGAATTTCATAGATCTGTTTCTTTCTTTCTAAAAGGGCTACAATGTTCCACCTTCCATATTTCATTATAACGATTTTGTCCATGAATATTCAGTAGATATTGAACTTTGGAAAAAACATAGAACAGGGGAAAGGTTGAGACTCGCACAAATTATTGGTAGAGTTTCAACTGAGTTTGAGTTTACAACACTGTAGAACAGGTTATATAGCAGCAGCAGTACTGCATAAAAGCAGTGAACCCCCCATCTAAATTACTACAGAAAAGGAAAACTTCAGAATTGTGTAGTTTTGAAATCATTTTGATAAATAGAGCATTTGCTCCTGCTTGAGAATCAGAGATGTAGATACTCCAGAATCTGGTTGTCTGTCAAGAGCATGTGCCATTGAGGAACGCTAGGAAACCTAATTAACCCTTTATGCCATGAACAGTCATACAAAAAATAATTACATCATGAATAAATATATTTATACATTGTATTTGTATACAAACACAGAACAATCTGACAATGGCAGAAACTGCAGATCTAGAATCATATTTATTCATAATAATTTCATAAGCAAACAGAGCAAAGGTTTACTAGAGAGTTCTTACAGGAACCCTCTGGCCTGGGTCTGGGTCTACTCTGTTTACAAATGGCATTTAAAGACAATAATAATTCTTAAACGCTTAAACTCCTCTAAAGCGACCACTTTATGTATAAACAAGTTGTCTTAAAAAGCAGCTGATTGCTTAATGCAGGATAAAAAGTAATACAGAAAGCTTCTGTAGGAGCTTTCTGCATTAACTTTTATTCTGCATTAAGCTACCACCTGTCTTTCAAAGACCCAGAACTAGACATCTTTTTGGTGGTAACATTAGACGTTTTTTTCCATGTTCTATGTTTTTCCTAATTCCAGTACCTACTGCATATTCATGGACAAAATGATTATAAAGCAATATGGAAGATGGAACATGTTAGTCATTTGAGAAACTAAAGAAACAGATTTATCAAATTCCATAAGCAAACAGAGCAGACCCTGATTAGACGGTTCCTATAGGAGCCATCTGATCTGTGTCTACTCTGTTTCCAAAAGCATGAAAACCCGTGTTTATATGAAGGAAAGGGTTAACAAGATATTTTGATAGATCTGTATGTATCTTATCTACAGGCCAAAGAGTTTCACTAAATTACGTAACATTGTCCCTGGTAGCATTATTCATTTAGTTAAGATACAAAGCCTGACATTATTTACTGTGAACTATAAACAGACTCAATGCCCAGACTTAGGTCACATACATTTTTCATGATCACAATTTTCCTGTTTGATTCAGTCACTAGACATATTCTGCCCGATTTACGATCTACTTTGACCGGCTTATACAGACCGCAGATAAGTCGTATTTTGTCTTTTTGTCTCACAGCGTGATCAAACCTCAATAAATGTGTGATTTATAGTTTATATTAACCTGCAGATTATGTGAGAAATGAAAGTAATTCTAGTAGCTTTATGGCATCCTAATTATTCTTAACCCTTTCCTTCATAAATACGCCTTTCTATGCCATTACAAACAGAGAAGACCTACATCAGACAGTTCCTATAGGAGCCGTCTGATCTGGGTCTGCTCTGTTTGCTTGTGATGTACAGTAAAACCCCGCTAATGGGACCACCTAAAAGAGGTATAATTATGTGTTACATGCAGGTGGTAGCTTAATGCAGGACGAAAGTAATGCAGAAAGCTCCTCTAGGAGCTTTCTGCATTACTTTTGTCCTGCATTAAGCAACCACCTGCTTATACAGACACCCATGTCTATTCATTAAGTGGTCGCATTAGAGGGGTTTTACTGTATAATGTATAATGTAGATAATGATTCTACAGTTTCTCCCATGGCCAAACATTTCTGTGCCCATATGCTATTAAAGGTTAATCTAATTAATATTCATGATGTCAGTATTTCTTACATAAATATTCAAGAAGTAAGGGGTTATTATAAGGACACCCAGTCTCCCCATTCCACCAGTTTGATTTATAAGCTCTCAATCAGTTATATGGCACTGTTTTCAAAGTTCTGAACAAAATACTACAGTCTCTACTCAAACTTCTTTTAGGAGCAGTTTCAGCTGGGTCTCCATAGTTTGCCTAAGTTTGTATGGCTGAATATTACAGTATATCAGAGATACATGTATACAGAGTACATGTATGGTGTAATCAAAACTCTATGATATGTGCATTTACAAAGGTCCAGATAAGATGCTTAAATTAAAACATTTTCAAGAATAACTTCTTTAATTTTCCACTAAATCCTATGTTGTGCAACCACTCTTTAGAATCGTCTAGAAGAGAAGATTCTAAAGAGTGGTCACAACATAGGGTTTGGTGGAGAAATAACAATTTTAGTATTTGAGTAGGTATGCACCGTTATCTGTAGCTCTGTATGCTAACAAGATCATGATCTGGGTCCATGCTTATAAAGCTTTTAGTTGAGTCTGAGTTTCGTTCTCAAGCTTTTGATTGGTCAGATTTGAGTTCTCAAGCTTTTGATTGGTCAGATTTGAGCCAGAGGCTCAAATCTGACCAATCAAAAACTTGAGAATGAACTCAGACTCAACTGAAAGTTTTATAAGCATGGACCCTGGCCTGTCTGTGTCAGTCTGTTTGTCTAGATCTGTCAGTCCTAAACTTTAACCATAACCGTAACTTTCAAACTTCTTTTACAGACTTCATGCTTGACTTGTACATGTAGATTGATTTCATGAAACTACAACTTTGGAGTAGACCATTATGCATGCCAAAGGTCAAGGTCACAGTCAAAACGGGTATAATAGGGACATAGTGTAACTGTGTTTCACAGATCTTATTTAGTTTAGATCTTGGTTGTACATATATGATAAGTTTTTCATTTCATCAGACATTAATACTTAACTTTCAATCAAGAATATCTTAAATCAAACCGTAATTTAGGGCATGAAGTTACTGATAAGTAAGGATCAGACACTAACAAAAAAAAAAAAGATGCTAAAAATGTTTTATGATAATGAATCAGACATTGCATGATTACATTGAATTGTGCTATTTCAGTACCAGATATTGAACTCTTTCAACACTGAATTTTCTGAGTGGAATATTAATTAGTCCATCATTGTTTATTGGTAGAGTCTATACAGTATAAAAGGATAAAATTTCCAAGAGGATACTGAATGACAAACAGTCTACAATGTTTGCAAATGAAAATGCATGCATCTCCCGGGTTGAAAGGATAAACTCTCATTCTGCAAAGTGCATCTGCAAACAGCATGGATCTACATGTTACACTGTAAAACACCGCATCTCATCAAGAGCTGTTTGACACTCGGTCAATAAATTTTTCAAAAGCACTGACTATGATCACTACACTATGAAACAGCACCGACTGATCATTACACTATGAAACAGCACCGACTGATCATTACACTATAAAACAGCACTGACTGATCATTACACTATAAAACAGCGCTGTGACTGATCATTACACTATAAAACGGCACTGACTGATCATTACACAATAAAACGGCACTGACTGAACACTACACTATAAAACAGCACTGACTGATCATTACACTATAAAGCAGCACTGTCAGACTGATCATTACACTATACAACAGCACTGTCAGACTGATCATTACACTATACAACAGTACTGTCAGACTGATCATTACACTATACAACAGTACTGTCAGACTGATCATTACACTATACAACAGTACTATCAGACTGATCATTACACTATACAACAGCACTGTCAGACTGATCATTACACTATACAACAGTACTGTCACACTGATCATTACACTATACAACAGCACTGTCAGACTGATCATTACACTATACAACAGCACTGTCAGACTGATCATTACACTATACAACAGTACTGTCAGACAGATCGTTACACTGTATTACAACAGTACTGTCAGACTGATCATTACACTATACAACAGTACTGTCAGACTGATCATTACACTATACAACAGTACTGTCAGACTGATCATTACACTATACAACAGTACTGTCACACTGATCATTACACTATACAACAGCACTGTCAGACTGATCATTACACTATACAACAGTACTGTCACACTGATCATTACACTATACAACAGCACTGTCAGACTGATCATTACACTATACAACAGTACTGTCACACTGATCATTACATTATACAACAGCACTGTCAGACTGATCATTACACTATACAACAGTACTGTCTGATCATTACACTATACAACAGTACTGTCAGACAGATCATTACACTATACAACAGTACTGTCAGACAGATCATTACACTATAAAACAGTACTGTCTGATCATTACACTATAAAACAGTACTGTCAGACAGATCATTACACTATAAAACAGTACTGTCTGATCATTACACTATACAACAGTACTGTCAGACAGATCATTACACTATAAAACAGTACTGTCTGATCATTACACTATAAAACAGTACTGTCAGACAGATCATTACACTATAAAACGGCACTGACTGATCATTACACTATAAAACAGCTCTGACTGATCATTACACTATAAAACAGCACTGACTGATCATTACACTATAAAACAGTACTGTCAGACAGATCATTACACTATAAAACAGTACTGTCTGATCATTACACTATAAAACAGTACTGTCAGACAGATCATTACACTATAAAACGGCACTGACTGATCATTACACTATAAAACAGCTCTCTGACTGATCATTACACTATAAAACAGCACTGACTGATCATTACACTATAAAACAGTACTGTCAGACAGATCATTACACTATAAAACAGTACTGTCAGACAGATCATTACACTATAAAACGGCACTGACTGATCATTACACTATAAAACAGCTCTGACTGATCATTACACTATAAAACAGCACTGACTGATCATTACACTATAAAACGGCACTGACTGATCATTACACTATAAAACAGCTCTGACTGATCATTACACTATAAAACAGCACTGACTGATCATTACACTATACAACAGTACTGTCAGACTGATCATTACACTATACAACAGTACTGTCTGATCATTACACTATACAACAGTACTGTCAGACAGATCATTACACTATAAAACAGTACTGTCTGATCATTACACTATAAAACAGTACTGTCAGACAGATCATTACACTATAAAACGGCACTGACTGATCATTACACTATAAAACAGCTCTGACTGATCATTACACTATAAAACAGCACTGACTGATCATTACACTATAAAACAGTACTGTCAGACAGATCATTACACTATAAAACAGTACTGTCTGATCATTACACTATAAAACAGTACTGTCAGACAGATCATTACACTATAAAACGGCACTGACTGATCATTACACTATAAAACAGCTCTGACTGATCATTACACTATAAAACAGCACTGACTGATCATTACACTATAAAACAGTACTGTCAGACAGATCATTACACTATAAAACAGTACTGTCAGACAGATCATTACACTATAAAACGGCACTGACTGATCATTACACTATAAAACAGCTCTGACTGATCATTACACTATAAAACAGCACTGACTGATCATTACACTATAAAACGGCACTGACTGATCATTACACTATAAAACAGCTCTGACTGATCATTACACTATACAACAGCACTGTCTGATCATTACACTATAAAACAGTACTGTCAGACTGATCATTACACTATACAACAGTACTGTCAGACAGATCATTACACTGTATTACAACAGTCAGCATTCAAAGGGTTAAAGTTTACAGTTTATTTCATATTAAGTTTATCATATCGGATGCTCACTCGAGCATCACATTCACAACGACACCCTGAAATTTCCCACGATTTAACTATTTAAACACCATGAATGACTGCGATAACATAAAATACAAACAGTTGTGATTTGAACAAGAACACTGAGTGACTACGTTGTCTAATCAGGATCTAAACAGTTAACACTCTGATCAAATTTTTCGAAGTAAACTGATGAAAAACTGTTTTAGACCAACCGCAACATAAATTAAGTTGAAAACAAATTTAGCAAATGAAGCTTACATTGTATTTAAAGGGTCAGTTATTAATCACATTCTTGCTTTGGGAATCACAACTTTAAATTTAACTCTTTGCATGCTGGGTACTCGTAGCTTGTAAACATTGCTCTCTACTGCAATTTCTTATATTTCTCTTAAAGAAATGCACTTATAGCGTCATCTCATCTGGATCTAAACTGTTTGCATAGGTAATCACTATTCGCCGCTAGCCTGTATGGAAATTGTTTTAAACTTTTTCTAAGTGAAACAGGTCCTTCATTAATTAACCCTGTTTGCAAATACAGTTGAAAAGGTGTTATATGAAGGAAAGGGTTAATTAACAACAAAGTGCCATTCAGTGTGGAAGGATTACATTTAACCCTTTCCCTCATATAAACGCCTTTTCACGCAATTGCAAACAGAGTAGACCAAAATCAGATGGCTCCGTCTGATCAGGGTCAACTCTGTTTGCTAACGAAATTTGTTAGATCCGTTTCTTTAGCTTCTAAAATCGTAAAATGGCTACAATGCTCAACCTTCTATATATTTCATTATAACTATTTTATCCATGGATATTCGGTAGGTATTGAAATCAATAGGAATAAATGTAGAACAGAGAAAGGGTTATTTTTAAGACTCAATAGGATTTTTAGTGACAAACAGTGCAGACATAAGCCCTTTGGTCTGCTAACGCAAGTTAACTTGTTCCCTAATCAAAACTTAATTACAGTAAGAGGTTTGATCTTTGACCTTCAAGTATGACACTGACATTGATAAGACAATACTCAAAACTTCAGCAGTCACAGGAGATGAACACCATTACCAGTACCTTGGTAACATATATTTTATGTAAAGAAGAATTGAGAATTTTTTAGGCAGATGGCTGCTTAATGTAGAGTGGGGGTCATGCAGAAAGCTCCCAAAGGAGCTTTCTGCATGACTTTCAGCCTACAATAAGCCGCTACCCAATGGTACTTATTTGAGTGTTGCAATTACTGAGGTGTTAGTAACACCGTGTTACTGTACAGAGGTCGAGATAAGATGCCTAAATTAAGATATTTTCAAGTATAATTTCTTTATTTCGCCACCAAACCCTATGTTGTGACTGCTCTTTAGAATCATCTCGAAGAGACGATTCTAAAGTGTGGTCACAACATAGCGGTTTGGTGGAGAAATGATGATTTTAGTATTTGAGTATGCACCGATATCTGTATACTAGCTCTGACTGTACGGTGTACATGCCAAATGTGAAGTAAAACAGAGCAACAGATAAAGATGCACATACCCAAATGCTAAAATTGTCATTTCTCCTCCAAACCCTATACTATGATCACTCTTTAGAATCGTTCTAAAGAGTGGTGAATGCATAGGGTTTGGTAGAGAAATGATGGAGCTATTCTTGAAAATGAGAGAAATGATGGAGCTATTCTTGAAAATGTTTAAAATTACCATGTCCATTTTGTCTAGACCTCTGGTAAAAATTCAAAAGTTAGGCCAATTAGAGTCATAATGGTTAAAGAATCGGACAGACGGGCAAACACCAGGTTGATTCCGGTAACATACAGGTTGACCTCAGTAGATTTCAGTGATAAGGCTGAATCCGGATTCAAATTTGTGCATATTAAGCTAGAAAAATTAGCCAAATCGTGCATGCCCAGATCAAACCCAGAGGAGCAATTTGATCAGTTGTTAGTCTTAGTCTAACCCTTTACTCCAAAGCACTTTTGCAAACAAAGTACACCCAGATCATACAGCTCCTTTACCCACAATAGGAGCCCTCCGCAGAGCTACAGATAAAGGTGCGTACGCAAATACTAAAATCGTCATTTCTCCACCAAACCTTATGTTGTGACCACTCTTTAGAATCGTCTCAAAGAGACGATTCTAAAGAGTAGTCACGACATAGGGTTTGGTGGAGAAATAAAGAAGTTATACTTGAACATATTTTAATTTACGTATCTTATCTGGAGCTCTGCCTCTGGTCACTGTTCTTTTTGCTTTTTCGTCCATCATGCCATAATAACAAATCAGTGCATTAATATTCATGAAGTTATTATTTTTTGTCTGAATATTCATTGAGTTAAGGGTTAACAACAACAAAACAATCTACATTGATATCCAACGTACACATTTTTTATAGTGCCCTGGGGTCCCTATACAAGACAGGTAACCAAGTGGCGAAACTGCTTAGGCGTAACACATTCTTCTAATACCTAGGGCTTATGCCCCGTAATTGGCACGCTTGGTAGGAAGTAAATAAGAGACAGTTTTCAATAAATTTCCTCTCTCTAGCATGAAATATGTTTGAAATAGAGATTGAGAAACAAAAGCACAAGATCATGTGCAAGTAGCTGCAAGTAAATAAAAATGCCATAAATAATATGCAAGACTTAAGTCTTTACTCCATAAATACCCCTTTCTATGCCTTTGCAAACAGAGTAGACATGGATGAATTGGTTCCTGTAGGAGCTGACTGATCAGGGTCTGCCCTGTTTACTTATGACATAATATAAATATGATACTACAGTTTCCGTTTTTGCAAAAACTTCCTATGCCTGGAACTGCTATTATCTATAAAATATTACCAGTATATATTATATACAGGAGCACCGCACGCGGGTGCCAACGCTCGTCTGTCGTCAATGTCAAGATGAACATGCATACCAAAAATGAAGATTGTAAATGAAAAATTGAAGAAGTTATGGTCAATGTTAAGATTTCGGACAACAACAACCATGTGGACGCCGGAATTATGACACCAGCTCGTGATTTCTTCGAAACAGATGAGCTAAAAATAGCAATAGCAATTAATTTAATTTATATTCATGATATCACTATTTCTTATATGGATATTCATTTATTAAAGGGTTAAGTCTTTGCAAACTTTTCATATTTAGCATTTGAACCTGTTATGTGGTATTGGATATGGTAAATAACTGTTATATTTAGCATTTGAACCTGTTATGTGGTATTGGATGTGGTAAATAACTGTTATATTTAGCATTTGAACCTGTTATGTGGTATTGGATGTGGTAAATAACTGTTATATTTAGCATTTGAACCTGTTATGTGGTATTGGATGCGGTAAATAACTGTTACGTACTGGGAATTGCAAAAAGTTTAGACCCAGATCAAGGGGCTCCTTATAAAGGAGCCTCTGACCATCATCAGGGTCTGTACTTTTCGTCATTCAAAAATATTAAATCCTCAGGTAAATTTTCTGAATGGAATCTATGTTAAACATTGATGGACCATGCCACTTTGAAAATACAAGTTCAGCATTCAAACAGATAAAAACTTTTAGAGGATTTTACCATATTAATGGCAAATTGTAAACCTTTATTCCATAAATACACCTTTCTATGCCTTTGCAAACAGAGTAGACCCAGATCAGATGACTCCTGTAAGAGCTATCAGCCTATCTGATCAGGGTCTGCTGTTTGCTTATTATATGATAAAGCTATGATTCTACAGTTTCTGCTGTGATAAAAAATTCCTGCATGAATATTGAACAGAGAAAAGATTACACTAGTTTGGTACACAATGAGTGCCTTTGTGATAACTGTTGTTGAAAGACTGGAATAAGATATGCTAAATAATTTGACAGCTCGTCAAGTTCCAAAGTGTTTGAGACTCTCAATGCAGAGCTCCAGATAAGATACGTAAATTAAAATATTTTTTAGTATAACTTCTTTATTTCTCCACCAAGCCCTATGTTGTGACCACTCTTTAGAACTGTCTCGAAGAGATGATTCTAAAGAGTGGTCACAACATAGGGTTTGGTGGATATTTGAGTACACACCTTTATCTGTAGCTCTGTCAATGTATACCGTACTTGAAATGAAATCTGAATAAGATGACATTTTCCATTGTGGAGAATTTGCTCAAGCCAAATTAAAATCTCATACAGTGACTGTACAGTTTCTGTCCTGTAGGAACCCTTTGATATGGTCTACACCATTTGCAAATTTCAGTGTATTCGTATCCCACATTCACGCCATCTTAGAAATCTGTAAAATTGGATAATGTCTGGCTTCTTGCAGCAGCCACATGGTTACCTTACAATGTTTCACTCTGCATGGATATCGTACAAATGAAAAAGACACCTTGTAGCATCTCAAAGCCAAATTAACCCTTTTCTCCATAAATACGCTTTCTACGCCTCTATAAAAGTCACTTTTTGAAACCATTGTGATAAATAGAGCATTTGCTCCACAGGATCAAAATTAATGCTCTATTTATCACAATGGTTTAAAAACAAATAAATTCTAAAATGTTCCTATTCTCTAATCATTCCTTTTTTGTAGATTCATTCAAAGAGGTTAGATCTAAAAATAGCCTAAGTGGGAATGGGTTAACCCTTTCCCTGTTGAATATTTATGTCAGAAACAAAAACATCATAAATATTTATAGTAGATCATTACTAGATGATTATTGTCATAATGGTACTGGTAGAACCTGCAGAGTCAGGTCTATAATAATTTCATAAGCAAACAGAGCAGGCTCTGATCTGACAGCCCTTAAAAGTGTTGTCTGATCTGGGTCTACACTGTTAGCAAATACGTGAAAAAGCGTTTGTATAACTATAAGAGAAAGGGATGACAACCACACATCAGCTGCAGACTGGCTTGTAATACCAAAGGAGATGGGATATTTCCGACATCCATTAGGCTATCAAAAAGTGTCTTCACAAGCCTTGCATGACTATTACAACTGTATACATTTGTGATGAACACATGGCCACATTGCTGTTACCCTACAGCCACATTTAGGTGCGGCATGGTGGCCATAAGATACAATGGTGCCAACACCATGAAAGCGTGCAGTTGCAATAGGGCACACATATGGCAGATGTATGAATCTTCTCAGACAGTTGCGGTCTACTGGAAACAACATATCAGACAGATGGGTACTGCGAGTACTACTGACACGGTAGTGACACCCATACTGCTACCATGATGATGATGAAACTGTACGGTACCCTGCACAACCAAACACAACTGCAAACACTTTCCCTGCAGTCTCAAAAGTCATGTCGAGATCTGTAGTGATTCATACAATTACATACTTTCTAACAATGATAATGAGATTTAAAATCTAAGAAAGAGTCAAAACTCTGTGTATTCATGTCTTTGGATAAATTCAATAAATTGTCTGCATTCCTTGTTCTTAATTTTGATTCCCCAATATGACATCATATAATAAACATATTTCCCCTGTGAAAAGGTCCAATCACCCCCCCCCCCCCAAACATTTGGGGGGAAATGACTGATTCATCAGGTAAATGGCTAATGTTACCAGTTTCCAAGCAGGCATTATAAGTGGTTTTATTAACCCTTTACCACATGAATATTCATGAACTAGAAATGACGACATTGTGAATATTAATGAAATTAAAATGACATGAATTTTTTGCCAAAGCAGAAACTGTAGAATCAGATCAATGTTATTCCATAAGCAAACAGAGCAGACCCTGATCAGACGACTTCTATCAGAGCCGTCTGATCTGGGTCTTCTCTGTTTGTAAAAGTGTAGAAAGGAATATTAATGGACTAAAGGGTTAATGTGTATCTGTAGAAGACCCACCCATAGTAACATTAAAACAAGATTTCTCCTTTATCGCTTGAAAGTAGGCTATCTATGTTTAATCTACAGATCTTCAAAACAAAGGCGGTACTCATCCAGAAAAGATCAACAGAAATATATATTATGGAATTTCAAAGTCATGAAGAAAAGCCCATTATTTGAAAAAGCACAAAACCTGTTTACATTCAGCTGTTTTATTGGTTAACTGTTTACCCAAATATGTAACTGCTTCTTGTTAAAAAGTTGCTATAATCTGTACAACTTTTTAAAGATTTTTTTTCTTCCATTTTTTTTTAGAGAAAAACTAACAACAGTGTTCAGTTATAGTTATGAAGACAGGCTGAGAAACTTGAAGACTTAATCAGCTCCAAAATCATTACCACCGTCATTATGCACATAACATGTTAAAAGTAAAGGAATGCTAAACATGACATTGGGTAGATAAACTCTTTGAATGCTAAGTAAATCTTACATTAAAGTTGTGGTCTGCTAAATTAACATATCTCCTTAACCATTTCCTTCAAATAAACACCTTTTCACGCATTTGCAAACAGAGTAGAGTCAGTTGACCCAGATCAGACGGCTCCTATAGGAGCCGTCTGATCAGGGTCTGCTCTGTTTGCTAATGGAATTTGATAGATTTTTCTTTACTTTCTAAAATGGCTACAATGTTCCACCTTCCATATTTCATTGTAACTACTTTGTCCATGATTATTCAGTAGGTATTGAAATTCGGAATAAACCTAGGGCAGGGAAAGGATATCGAACAGTTTGGATACAGTTACTAGGCATCTCATCTGGATCCAAACTGTTTGCATACAGGGGTTTTTCACCTTCTATAACAGAGACCTGTAAAAGGCCCCTTCCCAATTTAAAATTTCTTTAAAATCATGCAGTTTTCCCAAAAATCCAAACTTATACCAGCTTTTTTGTTTCCCAAATCAGCAATTTTAGCGATAATTCTTCCCAAAATCAGCAGGCTAAGGCCCCTTCCCAATTAAGAGAGAAAAAGCCCTGGCATAGCCTTAGGTGACTCACAAGTTCGCTGCTAATGCCTAAAGAGTTAATCCTCTGCTCCATGTATATATATGCCTTTTTAGGTTCCATGCCTTTGCAAACAGAGTAGAAACAGATCAGATGGAGTGAGTGAGTGAGTTGGGTTTTACATCCGATCAACAGTATTTCAGTTATTTGCAGACTGTACCCGCATGAGACAAGTTATAGTGCTGCCTCACTGGAATGTCCCTGTCGCGGGCACATGGCAAGGGCACCCCACCCAGTCACATTATCCTGACACTGGACTGACCAATCCTAGAATTACCCCTTTAATGTCGAGATCATATCAGATCACATGGATTTCGCCGGCTCCTTCCCCTCTAAATCCGTGCCTGGGACTAATTGGACATCCCAGACACAGAGAGAGGAGAGGATACAGAGAAACCCGGGTGTGATGCCCTACTCTTATTATCAACAGAGTTTCTCTGGTTCTTTTAGATGCCCAGTGTAAAGTACTGATACATCAGACCTCTGTTTATAGACTCATCTAAAGGACTTGGTCCGGTGGGGGATCGAACCCGGAACCCCTAGTACTGTACTCAAGAGCGTTAACCACATGACCACGTCCGCTGGTAAAGGGTTAAGAGTTATCAATGCTGGACCTCAACCAGTTAAAAAACTAAAAATATACTTTGCATTAGATTTCTTATAGCAAACAAGTGTTATCACCCTTAACCCATTCCTCCATAGGCTATTTTTAGACCCAACCTCTTCGAATGAATCTACCCAAAAGGAGCATTTACTATATAGAAAAGTAAAATTTTAGAATTTTGTAGTTTGAAATAATTGTGATAAATAGAGCAAAATGGTGTCAAAAAGTGGTTATTACAGAAGCGTATAAAGGCGTATTTATAGAGAAAAGGGTTAAGACCAAATATAGATTTCAGCCATAAACCGTTCCTTATCAAGTTATCAAATGATGATGGCACTCTGTCTCAAGCTGCTTGGAAATTCTGTATGACAGCAACCATCGCAAAGCTAGCATGTCATTATAATGGATGAAACTAAAGAGCAGTAGTATATCCATGAATGCTGATGTAAGAAAAAATTCTTCATGAATATTAGTATTATAAGACTGTGATAATGGCAAATAGACACAGGAATGTTTGTACCATCGCAGAAACTGCAGAATCATATCTATATATTATATCATAAGCATTTTCAGAGCAGTCACCCTGATCAGACAGCTCCAATTGGAGCTGTCTGATCTGGGTCTACTCTGTTTGCAAAGGCATAGAAAGGCCTATTTATGGTGGAAAGGTTAAGATGCTTTGGACTTTGCTTCATTGAAATTACGCTTAAAAATAACAATATCTACATATTGATAATTCCAATATATAATTCAAGGGTCTCCATTGGCTTTCAGAATGACTGAACTTTTTGTGTCGTTAGTAAGATTTTCATATATAAACATTTTTACCTTTTCCAATTCACATAATACAGCGATTTTTTTCCCTATATAACTGGTACCGTAAAACGGTCCCTGTCACAATTTGAAACGGACCTTCACAATTTACAAGCAGGGTCCGTCGGACCCATTCACAAAGCTGTTGAATTATTTCACAAACCGCCTTTTACTTTGTACTTTACACCGATTTCTTTTACCAATATTTACATCGCTATATTCCCCTTTGCAAAGTTTTGTATCTCAAACGGTTTCTCGGGATAAAGTCCGAGGTATTCGAATTTTGTATCGCTTTTCTTTGCACGTCTCGGACGCTTTTACAAGAATATGAATAAAACGTATGCGTCTCGGTCCGCAAATTTATATTCGGACGAAAATTCTTTCAAAAGATGATTCACAATTTTTGTAAAAACACCGATACTTTTTATCACAATTTTTGCCAAACAACGCTAATTTTTCACAATTCAAGGGGTACCGGACCCATTCACAATTCCAGGAAAAAAATCGCTGTAATATATTTGTACAATGGCATTAGGGCTGAAACAGGTACCCGCGGGTCGGGTATGAATTGGTGGGTACCCGGGTACAAAATCACTACGGTACCTGTTACCCGATGTGCAATCTTAAGCAGAATCTAGTTGTCAATTCTCATAACTGGGTGAAAAAAAGAAAGTTCGACAAACACATTATTTAAAGATAACATTCATTCAAGCATCCTTTTGTTTACGAGAATATACAGCTGGAATATGCAAGTAAACATAAAATCAGACATGTAACAAACCTCCGTGAAAACATTAGTCGTTCATATTCGACGGTTAAATGTGTAATCGTAACTACTTGTCGCATTCCATAAGGGCTCGGAATATAGCAATCAGCTGTGTTCCGTATGGTAAATGTGTCCACATGTTGCTCCACAGAGAGAATCACCAATTAAATTTGAAGCCGTGAATTAGCCATGACATTTGTTACACTAACTTTATCAGTGAAAACTTTATATTACCTCGATCTTGAATCAGTTATATACACCAGATTCACGTCATGATGGACAACGCAAGAATGATGGAAAAGCCTACACTTTCGCCAGTTACAACAAACTTTGCTTTCACAAACAATAAAACTTTCATTTTAACACATTCTCAATTCCATGCATGATCCGGCACATCATTGCCTTTACGTCACGTTGCTGTTTTTCCAGCGAAAATTAAGCAACATTTCATATTTCATTCGAGAAACCGATAGTAAGGGAGGATAAATGTACAGTAGGTACTTAAAATACATCTTAATTGCAGAAAGGGTACCCGGGTATAAAATTTGTACCCGTTTCAGCCCTAAATGGCATGTCACATTGATGCAAGTCATGTCTCATGCCGATTGAATATGCCCAACATGCAAATCACATCTGACTGAAGTCCTTTGATTAATATTCATGAAAAAATCACTTCAAGAAACACGGCATGGTACAATATGGTTAGGTCTACAAAACAAACTGTCGAAGTACACTTCAAAAATGTATTAGTCACCCTGCAAACAGGTGGGTGGGGCTCGTATATATAGCTCAATATATAGCTCATCCATCAGTTTATTTTCTAAACTATTTTAAGGATTCGCTACTAAGTAAATACTTTTACATATAATTCCCTGTACCGATGTCTAATATGTTGATGAATGGCAGGGGGCTATAAATGTACAGGTAAATCTATCCGATCACAGTAAAACTTCAAAGACTCACCTGGGCAGGTAGGTCAAAAGTTTTACACCTTTGAACCAAATAAATAAATCCTTGATCACGTTCGTAATCCAGATGATAATTTAAAGGAAGTGCTGTTTTCAATGCTTACGCGAAAAGAGGCGAACAAATACCGAATGTTTTAAGTTAAAAACAATTGTAACTTCCACTATTTTCGGATAAACTTTTCATCGATAACATCAATACGCATGCGCAGGTATACAGTTTCCTGTTTAGGGATAATATCAACATTATAATTTCTACTTTCTTAAGGTAGTCCAATGGTGTGCCTAACATAAGCAATGACGGGTTTTGACGATTTATGACGGGTTATTTACCTTTGATATCAAGTCTGGAATAATCAGAGACATAAACATACATGTATCTGTATCTATACGTCGTAGAATCCTATTAAGGCTGCCAACCGGACAAATACAGAATCGCCGCTCTACAACTATCAGTATCATCTCTCCAATGTCAAACCCATCTATGCTAACAAAAATGTATGTGTGTTTTTCTGTTTTTACCACTACAAGAAACCCTATCTCAACAGAATATGCAACACATCACGTACAACCCGAAATTACCACCTATTGATAAAACTACTTTTGGGTAACCAAATAGAACCTAACCCAGGCCCCAAAACTCCACGATGGCCATGTGGTACTTGTGAAAAAGCTGTCACATGGAAATCTAGGGCACTGGAATGTGACACCTGCAAAACATGGTATCATAGACTGTCAGGGTAAGATGTCTGACAGTATGTATGAGATCATGGACAGCAGTAATCTATCATGGCACTGTCTTAAATGTGGATTACCAAATTTTTCCAGTTGCTTCTTCGACCATTCGAACATATCAAGAAATACAAATTCCTTCTCCACCCTTAGTTGTAACAGCCCTGGAGCTCCAGCCGCCACATCCTCTCCCAAGCCAAATACTTATCAAACTAGTTCAAAAGAAAAATACAGAAAAGGAAAGATTACTAAATCAAATAACAACAAACCACTAAAGATTATAAGCTTAAATTTCCAATCATTGAAGAATAAGAAACCGGAATTAGACATTCTCATTGAATCAACTAATCCTGATATATTAATTGGTACAGAAACATGGCTTGATCCAACTATCCCTTCATCTGAATATTTTCCCTCTGATTTATTCACTGTATACAGAAAAGACAGACCACCAAATGAGAAAGGCCAAAGCCATGGAGGTGTCCTTATTGCAGTCAGGAATGAGTTCCAGAGCTGTGAGGTAAAGGAACTCCAGACTGACTGCGAAATAGTATGGACTGAGATCGCCATTCCAAATTCACGCAAGCTCATCATCAGTTCATTCTACAGACCACAGCCAAACGACAACACCTCGTTAGAACAACTCAACATATCACTGAGTAGAATAAATCCATCTTCTAAATCAATTATATTAGTCAGTGGAGATTTTAATTTAGGCCATATTGATTGGGACTCCACCACTGTCATACCAGGAAAACCAAATGCCAAACATCACCGAGAACTCTTAGACATTATTGCTGACCATTTACTTACACAATTAGTAAATAAACCAACTCGACATGATAAAATACTTGACCTCTTTTTAACAAACTGTCCTTCCATCGTAGACAACTTAGAATCCATACCTCCCATCGGATCAGCTGATCATGATATATTATTAATTGAGACATCAAATTCACTCCATAGACCCAAAATCAAAGAAAGAGAAATACTGAAATATTCACAGGCAAATTGGGAAAATATCAAGCAAGACTTAGAAAAAACTACCAAAACATCTCCAATAACGAAAATCAGAATGACATCGACCATATTTGGAACACTTTTAAAACAGACCTACAGACATCTATCTCAAAGAATATCCCTAGTAAACTGCTCAAGCAAAAGAACAGACTGCCATGGATATCAAATGATCTGCGCAAGAAAATGAACTGTTACAAACATAAATTATTAAAATTTAAACAAAAGCACCAACGAAAACCAAAAGAACTGAAAAGAATGAAAAGTGAGATACAGAAAGAACAACGACAAGCCTACTGGAAATACATAGAAAATATGATCTTTGATATAACAATACCAGAACAAGACAGCTTTAACCATTCAAAATTTCCCAAAAAGCTCTTTTCCTACATAAAAACCCAGAAAACTGATAGCCAAATCATCCCCCCCTCTTAGAGACCAAGGCATTCTGAAATCAGATAGTAAAAGTAAAGCAAATACATTGAACGAACAATTTCAAAAAGCTTTCACTCCTACATCAGATCTACCAATACCGGACAAAGGCCCTAGCTCACATCCACAAATGCCAGAAATCAATGTAACTGAAAATGGAATAAGAAAATTGTTAGAAAACATAAAGCCCCACAAAGCAGCAGGTCCAGATAACATTCATGGAAGAATATTAAAAGAATGCAGCTCGTCTATCGCTCCAATCCTCACGCATATCTTTAATTTATCTTTATCGTTAGGCAAAATTCCAAAAATCTGGAAGCATGCAAATATTTGTCCAGCATATAAAAAGGGAGATAAGCATGATGCGATTAATTATAGACCAATATCACTTACATGCATTTGTTGTAAAATTTTAGAACACGTTATTTCAAGTAATATTATGTCTCATTTGGAAAGCAACAACACTCTTTATGACTTACAACATGGTTTTAGATCCTCACGTTCATGCGAGACACAGCTCATTTCATTTCTCCAAAACCTCTCACAGTCAAATAACAATAGTATACAAACAGATGTAATCATCATGGATTTTGCAAAGGCTTTTGATAAAGTATCACATAACCATCTAATCTACAAATTACAACATTATGGAATACAAGGTAACACGCTTAACTGGATAAATGACTTTCTGACTGATCGGACCCAAACTGTTGTCTTGGAAGGTGAAATGTCCGATAAAGTACCAGTAACATCTGGAGTACCCCAAGGCACGGTATTGGGTCCAATCCTCTTTCTTATCTACATAAATGACCTTCCTAACTATCTCAAATACAGCACTCTCAGACTCTTCGCAGACGACAGCATCATTTATAAAGAAATAGAATCTCAAAACGATTGCATACAACTTCAGACAGATCTTGATGCTGCAGCACAGTGGGAACAAGACTGGCTTATGCACTTCCACCCAGACAAATGTAATGTTCTCTCAATCACACAAAAACGCAAACCGGTCGAATTTACATACACGCTCCACTCACATACGCTCGAAAAAGTTGGTGAGGCTAAATATTTAGGTATCACTCTGCAAAACAACCTTAAATGGGACAAGCATATAAACAACATTACAAATAAAGCCAACCAAACTCTTGGATTTCTAAAACGAAACTTGAAAATAAACTCTGTTAAAGCAAAAGATCATGCGTATAAAGCACTCGTAAGGCCGAAGTTAGAATACTCTTCAACTGTCTGGGACCCTCATACAAACTCTCATATAAACCAAATTGAAAAAGTGCAAAGACGTGCAGCCAGGTTCGTTTCCAACCGCTACCATCATACTAGCTCTGTTTCTAACATGTTACATAACCTCAACTGGCCTACTTTAGAAATTAGAAGAACTAGAGCAAGACTTATTATGTTTTATAAAATCATCCATAATGTGGTGGCCATCAGACCACCAGAAAATCTACTTCAAACACCAGATAAAAGAACCAGACAGGGCAACACTTACTCATACAAACATATAGCAGCAACAAAAGACACCTACAAATATTCGTTTTATCCTAGAACAGTAAATCAGTGGAACCTCCTCCCAGTCTCTGTACAGTCGGCAGCCACAGTCGATGCATTTAAGTCCTTAGCTCCTGTGGCTGTCCTAATACCGATACTTAATAACTAGACCTATACAACTTGTATATAGTTTTATTTTTTAACTAGTTCAGCATTCACGCTATTATTGTACAAATGTTATTCTAAATTAGGCGCCAACACATAATTCTCAAAGTTGAGAGAGTGTTGTACTTCATAAGAAGAAGAAGAAGGCTTTTATGTATATGTCTCTGGAATAATTAAGCTGGTTCAGCTTGTAGTGACCAATTTACACTCAAGTGAATTACATGCGCAATGGTTAAAAGTTATAAAAAAAACTTGTTGGATTTACGTTTCCAGGGGGATCTGGTCATCTCGTTACCTTGCCATTTCGTAACCGGCCAAATCTGGTCACTTCGTAACCGGTTTCTTGGTCGTTTCGTAACCGGTCGAGTCATCTCGTAACCACTGTTAAATTACATTATCATGATGAAAGAAGTGCTAATTGATCTCTTCGTGTCCTCATCGTGTTCAAATCATTTTAATGAGCAAGTTGCGCATATGATACAGCAGCGGAAAAACTACAAAGACTAAAATTTTTACACGATTAAACCTTGTTATTTTCCTGATCGTGTTGGCCAAAATTGGACGATCAGTACATATAGCCTCTGATCACTTCATTGAATTTTACAGTCCATTAGATGTACGAATCTAATTTTACAGTCCATTAGAAGTACGAATCGACTGGAATATATAATATTTCATAACTCAGAGAATAATAATCTTACTTTCATTGACTTTTCGACTTTATCGCAGTCTGTGAATACCGATCAAGCTAGACAATAGTGTGCGATATGTACAGTCTAATGTAAGAATATGCTTCTGAGTTATTAAATATTATATTCCAAATGACGATGCCTGAAGGGAACAATCCACACTGTAGTCATAGCCGGGAATTACTTCAAGAAAATAGTTCATGGCAGTATGAGACATTATACATGTATAAAAGTATCTTTTATCACTCTACGACGAATAGCCTTTGAATAGGGACCTGAATTGTGAATGAATAATATGCCATGGACAAAGTTGTAATATTAACCATTTCCTTCATAAATATGCCTTTATACACATTTGCAGAGTAGATCCAGATCTGACTGATCCTATAGGAGGCATATAATTATACAGCCTAAAGCTGTGTCAAAGTGGTTACGTTGATTAGGTTTTAAAAAGACACGTGGTCGTGTTTATCAAACGTGTCCAACTAAAGGTAGACACGGCACAAGTCCAATTAATGTATTTGATAGCACGCGCCGAGGTGTGAAACATTGTCCCATGAATAATCACATCAGCGTAGAAAGGCGTATGTATGGAGTAACGGTATAAAAATAATTCAGATACAACTCTTCCCACTTGCAATATTTGTAATTCAATCAGTGTCGTATTCCGGAATACATATCAATGTTATCGGCTTTTGGCGGTACCTGTGATCTCGGGCGGACACTATTAATTGGCACGTGTAAATGCGAAAGTAACGGGTTACTTAATGCAATCAGTGATATCACAGAGACGCCGATTATGACACGTGTTTTAAAAATAGACTATTTCTGTGTTTTTTTACCATAATTTTTCATTAATCATCATTATGTCTTTCACAACTAGTACGAACCCAGATCGAAATAATGTATGATCATATGTATAATGTATGATGTAGAAAGTTTAATCTTTAACTTCCTTAACCCTTAGCCTGCTCGATTCGGCTGAGACATCGATTACAACACTTCTTTTTATTTATTCATTTATTTTGTGTGTGTGTGTGTGGGGGGGGTATCTGAATATAAATATTTATTCTATGTTAATAAAATCGACTCTCAAATCACTATCAACCGTTGTTTTTCCTAGTAATTGTAAATGATATTAATTCTGTCTACATCTCCTATCCGTGCTTATAGGCACATGCAAATAAATAAATTACAAAATTGTAATCAAAATATATTCAATACCATTTGTTTATTAATAGAAAAAAAACTTACCAGTATCACAGCCTCTGTGCTGCCATTCTCCACAGGAGTCGCAACTCACTGCTTGGTGACGCTCGGAGACAACTTTCAGACAAGATATACAATGGGAACTCATGACTGCGAGTGATGAAAGCTTTAACAACGGCTGTTTATATGTGTCTATCACATAATACATTGTCAGTTTGAAATGAAAGTGCGTGTATAACATCAATTAACGTTAATTGACAATTATCATTCTAATTACTCCTGATTATAATTGCTATCAACAAACTCTGCTAATTGTACTTAATTAATTAAAGTTGTTTTTCGGTCGCAACAAAAATCTGTTTATACCAATTAAATCCGGATTAAAATTGCTAATTAACATACATGTGTAAGAACTTTATCAACAATTCATTAAAGGATTAATTCGACCGCAATTAATAACAAGTTAACATGATTTGTTTATGACAATTTGAATTTTTTTAATCCTGATTATAATTGCTTTCTTATTAACATAAGACGCCATTATATGCTACTGTCACCTTTTCCTAAGATTATGTACAACATCTTTTTAGTATTGACCATGAAAATATTAATAATACATATATTAATTCATATATATAACAGTGGTTACGAGATGACCCGACAGGTTACGAAATGACCAGGAAACTGGTTACGAAGTGACCAGATTTGGCCGGTTACGAAATGGCAAGGTAACGAGATGACCTGTATTCTTTCCAGGCATTTTTCAATTTACTTTTAAAAGCGTTCACTGTATCACGGGTTGGCAGGCTATTCCAGGGATTAACACTTCTGGCAACAAAACTGTTCATGGTGCTCTTGTACTCGGAATGTGGAGTCCAGTTATGACCAGTAATGCCGAGTATTGGCGGCATATAATTAATATAAATTTTATAGAAACCTTTTATATTTAAGACTTGCATAAAAATGCTTCTGCAAATGGACAGACTCATAAAAGACAGCTTTTACTGAGTTGCCTGGTCTTGTTCTACTTGCTTTGCTTGTAGAAATACTAATGACGATTGTATATTACTTTTGAGATAATTGAATTCTTTTTTTTTTTATGTAACTTCAGAATGAAAATGCATTAATTAGATATCCATTGTGGATGCCTGTATTAATTATTATTATGGAACACGTGAACTAAGATAGTAAGGCACGAGGCACTGTCGAGTATTCATTTTAGTCAAAGAGTTTCATTATTTAAAGAATAACAATTCGGCACAAATGTAAGATACTTTTTATCGCATAACAACAGAAATGTCGAGGCATTGCACTTTTTTACTAGCCCTGGAAGAAGACGCGGTCAGTACAGTGTAGACCGAATGAGCTGTCTTATCTTGGTCTGCATTGTTTGTATAAACAGTCTGTCTTATCCCAGTCTGAACTTAAGAAATAAAATTATCTTTTTTATCTAAAATAATATTTATAGAATAGCATTATACTACTGTTATTAATTCTTAGAAGACTATGCTGTGTAAAATAAAGTAAATATAGATCTACCAATATGTACTTTTTGCTTTTCACAAGACGAAATTGATACCTCTTCTACAGGATAGAGGCTAAGCAGCCTGTAACTCCCGCGCTCAGTTCTTCTTACGTTACTTTCTGCAAGCGTGGGTCTTGTGTCGTACTGTATGTCTTTCAAGAACTTGTCGATCTTAGTTTTAAAGTCATTTGTGTCTTTGGCACATACCACCTGCTCCGGCAAACTATTCCACTCATTCACTATCCTCAAGCCGAACGAATACTTCCTGATGTTCAGGCGACCGTGTCTCTTTGCCAGCTTCTTGTTATGGCCTCGTGTTCTGTTCGACATGGCTAGGGGTAGTAATTATACCCCCACAACGAAGTTTGGGGGGGGGGGGTATACTGGAATCAGGTTGTCCGTCTGTCTGTCTGTCTGTCTGTCCGTCCGTCTGTCCGTCTTTCCGTCCGTGGACACAATTTTGTCCGGCCTTCTTCTTCTACAGTTTTGCTTCAATTTTGTTGAAACTTCATTTATAGCCATATGACCATATAAACCTGTGCACCGCATATTTTCATTATGATCGGACCATTACTTCAGGAGTTATCTCCCCCTTTTAGTCCCCTACCAATGTTTTTCGGTTTTCTGGACTTTAAATGGAAGTGACTGGAGATATCAACTCTATATTTAGTACAAAGCTAAATCTAGATAAGTTACAGCTTATATTCCAATCTCAGTCCCGTTGAATAATTATTTCCAGAGTTGTTGCCCTTGAACTTCAATTTTTTTCTTCAAATTTTGAATTTTCCAGACTTTTTTGGAAGTGGTTGGAGATTTTAACTTTATTTTTGGCGTAAAGCTAAATATAGATGATTTGCAGCTTAATTCTGAATCCCAGTCTGGTTGAATAATTTTTGCCAGAGTTATGGCCCTTGAACTTAATTTTTTTTATCAAATTTTCAATTTTCCGGTGTTTCTTTGGAAGTGCTTGGAGATATTAACTTTATATTTAACATAAATCTAAATCTAGATGAGTTGCAGCTTAAGTTTGAATATCGGTCTGGTTGAATAATTTTTCCCAGAGTTATGATCCTTGAACTTAAGGTTTTTCTGAAAAGGTACGTATTTGTTTAGAACTTTGGAGTTGACACTTCACAAAAATAAACAAAGCTGCTTGAACTTATTGGATGACATTGTCTGGCAGCAGCCTTAACACTTCTTTGAATTTGAACAACAGACTTATCTCCCTTTTTAGCCTTAACATTTCTTTGAATTTTAACAACAGACTTATTTCCCTTTTTGGACTTGAAAATATTTGGTAAAAGTTGCTTTATCTTGGATTGAATATTACATTTTTCTTTATTGCTGAACATCTTGTCATTTTTATTACATAAATTGGGTTTTATAAATCTCTTCATGTTTCTGTATGTACATATGTTCAACGATTGATGATAGGTGTTCTGACAAGCAGCCAGGTGGGGGTATTCGTTAGCCTGTGGCTTACAGTTCTAGTTTCTCCTGGTCTACTCGGCCCTTTTCTGTCAAGATCTTGTATGTCTGGACCATATCACCCCTTTTTTCTTCTGTAGTGCAGTCTTAATCGCCCGAGTCATTCCCCGTAGGATAGATCTTTCAAATCTGCGCATAACTTGGTTGCTCGTCTCGGTACCCTCTCCATCTTATCCATGTCGCCTGCATACTGCTGGATCCGTGGAGCGCATTACCGTATTCCAGTAATGAACATCCAGTCTTTCTCAATTCCAGTTGTTTCCAATTCTCTGTGCTGCCCATTACCGTCCCGCATGTGGTAGGTGTGCTGTGGGTTATTTTGACCGAGATGCATTACGCCACACGTGCAGGTATTGAATCTCAGGAGCCAATCATTTGACCAATCCGCGAGTCTCTCTATATCGCCTTGTAACCCTTTTCTGTCTTCGTCTGTGGATGCTCTCCCGTAGACCTTTGTGTCATCCACAAAGATACGCTTTACACTTCTCACGACAGCAGGCAGGTCATTTATAAGGTGACAAAAAGTACGGGCCTGGCACACTTCCCTGTGGTATTCCACTTGTAACGCACGACGTATGACCGCTGATTGATACCATCTGTGATCGACCTTGCAGAAAGTCTGTTATCCACGATCGTATTCTTCCATCTATAGCATGGCTCTTGATCTTATGCGAAAGTCTTTCATGTGGCACAGTGTCAAATGCTTTCTGGAAGTCTACGTACACTGCGTCAAGTGAGTCTCCTCTGCCAAGGGCCTCGGCCCAGTCATCCAAACAAATCAGCAACTGAGTCATACTGAGTCATACAAGATCGGCCAGGAACAAAACCGTGCTGTTCCTCACGGAACAGATTGTTACTTGTCATCTGTCTCATCACTTCCTCTCGTGCCAAACACTCCATCACTTTGCACAGTACCGACGTTAAACCCGCTGGCATATAGTTGCCAGGTGTACTCCTATCTCCTTTTTTGTCTGTATCCAGTAGTTTCCTTCCCATTTATCTGTCCTCCATATTCGGTATATTGTCAGCATCCTCCCTGGTGAATACACTACAGAAGAACTCACTGAGTGTCTCTGCTTTCCCTACTAAATCACTGTGGATCTTACCATCACTGTCTTTCAAATCACTCACCCGCTCTTAACTATTGGACTTAGTGTACTTCCAAAAAGCCTTTGGGTTGACATTCACCTCATTGGCTAAGGATTCCTCAAAGTTCTTGCGCAGTTTCCTCGTGTAACTCCTCAACTTATTCCTGGCCGTGCGGTATTTCTCATAGTCATATTAGTCTGGCCGTGCGGTATTTCTCATAGTCATATTAGTCTGGCCGTGAGGTATTTCTCATAGTCATATTAGTCCCCTGTATCCGTATACTGTTTCCATCTCCTTTGCTTCACATTAATGAGTTGCATGCCCTCCCTATCCATGTAAGATTGTCTTTTCATCTTGCGCTTTTTGCCTGTATTTGTGGTATGCGATGGTATGCAGCTTTGCATGGCCGAGTCTAAAGTCTCATTGAAATAATCCCAAGCCTCTTGAACATTTCTTTCACCGAGCTCTACATTCGCCTGAACACTATCCAACAAGTATCTCATTCCCTCATAATCTCCTTTGTCGTATTTGTACTTCTTTGTCTTAGTATGTGCTAGCTCAACTTTACATGTATATTCGGACACTAATGTACAATGGTCTCTATTTCCCAGTCACGTTCCATACTTCACATCTTTTATCACATTCTCTTGGTTAGTTAGGATTAAATCCAACACAGATGGTCTTTGTGTTCCCCGATACCTAATAGGTTTGTCCACATGCTGAGTTAGAAAACAATCCCTTAAAGGCATTTCGAAAGGAATGTTGACCCATTAATCCCATGCTGTGTATTTTGGGTGCTGTCTCTCTAGCATACAATACACAAACTGATAAGGCGGGCTACTATCACAGAGGATCAAGGTATAATTGTATAACTGGTTCCCTTTGCCCCATCTTACGGGGTTTATATATCTCAACTTATTCGTTTTGCTAGAGGTTATTCATCTATTGACGATTTTAACAGTCAAAATCTCATTTTAACTGAAAAGCTGCTTAAGCAAGGATATAGGTACCATAAACTAAGAAAAACTTTCTCTAAATTTTACTATCGAAATCTCTCACTTATTGGCAAGTACCAATGTAATCTCAAGGCGCTTCTGCGACACGATTTTTCACATCCTGAATGTTATGGTGATGTGATTTACAATACCCATTTTCTCACTCTGTTCATCAAATATGTTAAAACATTCATTAAAAAGGGATATGATCCTATAGTACTACAACATACTGCATGTTTGGTTGTCAACCCTTTTACAGTTGGCAATCACGCTGGCCTCTTTGCATGTACGCCGAAAAGGAAGGTTTAATACTCTATGAAGGCGACCTCTTAAATCCAGAAACGGAAGGAGAACGTCAGATATCTGTACTATTTCGTTTTTGTCGTACCCTTTATTACCTTTCTACAGTTACTCTGTTTGTAGCTCAATCATTGAGTACACTAACGATAGGTGGATACAGTTTGTTCACTTAAATGTTTTCGTTATACATGTACTTTACCACTGTATTTGCCATCGCGGTTGTTGTAGATTAGTCGGAGAGGGGATACATTTATTTACATTGTTTGTCTTTTAGGGTGGGGATGGAATAAGTGTGAGGTTGGGCGCCCAAAAACCGGTTTAACCCCAGTGACTTTTGTCACTGATCGTTCCAAGGCGGTAGTTCCATCTTCCCCCTATTGCATGTTCGTTTTGTCTTTGTGCGTATCTTTATGTTTTTATAGTTATGTACATTTGCTGTTTCCTTGTGCTGCTGTTCGGGTGGCTGTTTGTTCTGTATGTGATGTTTCCTGCATGACTCATTCTTGTACTTTTAACAGAAACTCATTCACATTCATCATCATCATCATCATCATAATGTTTATGGTATAAGTAAGATGGACTTTTAAGCGGATCTGTGGATGTTTAAATGACCATCACAATGTGGCATTACGCGACCCCGGGCACTTATATTATAGTGCCGAGACCAAAACCAATGGAACCTATTTCCCCATAATTAGTCATTTGTGTATTGCACTGAAATGCTTAAACTGGAAGTACGCGAGGGTTCCAGAGACAGTCGCAAACCATTATAATGGAGTCGAGAGAGTCTCTGGATCCCGAATCTGACCGTAGCTCGATTGGCACCAGGGCTTTAAGTCTGCGAGTGTGTTGGGGGAAATCGCATACCATTGTACATTTATAAATACCAAGCAGGATTCCGACCAGGGCATTCAACAGTGTATCAACTCATAGATATATACATGTATAATCAAATTTGTAAGGCTTTTGGTGATCGCAAGTCCACATGTATGATAGTCTGTGACATATCTAAAGCTTTTGAAAGAGTTTGGCACAAAGGTTTATTGTTCAAACTTAGACAAAATGGAATATCAGGCAAATTTATTGACTGTGTTCAAGACTATCTCTCAGAGCGCACTCAGCGGGGTTTTCTTAGCTCATCATACTAAGACACGTCAAGTACAAATACAGGAGTTCCACAGGGCTCAGTGTTAGGCCTCCTACCTTTCCTAATATATGCAACTACAACTTACAACTTTATTTGTTAATTAAAGTGTCACATATAAAAGTTTCCGTGTTCAATAACAATACACGTTTCTTAGTAAACTTTTATACTCGGCCGTTAATTGACCTATGAGACACTGTTATCACACGTATATACACAATATTACACTTAAAATGATTGTAGTAAGCGCTAATCGTTATGATTGGTGAATCAGCGATAATTCTCCAGCCATATAAATGCTTCTTTAAAAATATATATTTAAACACCTGACTCTTGTATATATAGCAAACTGCATAGACTAAACTGTCACAAAAACGGATGTCTACCCTCTAATAAAAACAAAATGTAAAGGAAAATCACTAAAAATGTTATGGACTTGATGATTTATACTTCCCCTCATTATGCGCTTTCCGCGCCACATTTTTCAAGAAGAAAATGATAACAGCTAATAACTCCAAAAATATTGATACCAGAGTTATGGCCTTTGTGCATGACACATACTTTCATCATGCTCTTTCCATAAATGAAATGTCATTCCAATGGCATCAGTCGAACAGGAGTTATTGATCGGACAAAAATGTAACAAAGGCAATAACTCCAAAAGTATTGAAGCCAGAGTTATGGCCCTTGTTCATGACACTTTCTCTCATCATGCTCTTGCCATGTATGAAGTGTCAATACAATGGCAAGAGCCATGTTGGAGTTATCGTCCGGACAAGAAAGCGTTAAACAAATGTACAAGGGGCAATAACTCTCAATTTATTGAAACCAGAGTTAAGGATTTTATGCATGACACTTTCTCTTATCATGATCTTTCCATGTATGAAGTTTCACTCCAATGGCATGTGCCATATAGGAGTTATCATCCTGACAAAAAAAATGTGTTTTTTTACAAAGGGCAATAACTCCAATATTAGTGAAGCCAGAGTTATGGACATTGAGCATGACACTTTCTCTTATCATGATCTTTCCATGTATGAAGTTTCAATCCAATGGCATGAGCCATATAGGAGTTATCGTCCGGACAACACATTGTAAAAAATATACAAGGGCAATAACTCCATTATTAGTGAAGCCAGAGTTATGGACCTTGTGTATGACACTTTCTCTCGTCATGATCTTTCCATATATGAAGTTTCAATCCAATGGCATGAGCCATATAGGAGTTGTCCGCAATAACTCCATTATTAGTGAAGCCAGAGTTATGGACCTTGTGTATGACACTTTCTCTCGTCATGATCTTTCCATATATGAAGTTTCAATCCAATGGCACGAGTCATATAGGAGTTATCGTCCGGACAAAAAAGTGTGATTTTTTTTACAAGGGACAATAACTCATATATTAGTGAAGCCAGAGTTATGGACCTTGTGCATGACACTTCCTCTCATTATCCTCTTTCCATATATGAAGTTTCAATCAACTGGCATCAGGCATATTGAAGTAATCGTCCGGACAAAAAAGTGTGATTTTTTACAAGGGGCAATAACTCCTATATTAGTGAAGCCAGAGTTATGGACCTTGTGCATGACACTTCCTCTCATTATGCTCTTTCCATATATGAAGTTTCAATCAACTGGCATCAGGCATATTGAAGTTATCGTCCGGACAAAAAGTGTGACGGACAGACAGACAGACAGACAGACAACTCTCACGAAAACAATATGTCTCCCCCATATAAATATAGGAGGGGGAGACATAATAAACAGATTAGCACTTGCTACAATGAGGGATAAAATGTTTATATCACAGATAAAAACAGGTTACTTATAGCAATGTTATAAATACACTGTAATACAAAATATAAAGATATAGAAACCCATCAGTGCCCATTGCCACTCAATTGAGATGTAAGCAAACAGTGTAGACCCTGGTTCGAGGGCCTCCAGCGGAGCCGTCCGATCAGGGTCTGCATCGCTCGCTATTGCCCAAATTCCCAAAAGAACCGGGCGATCTAATTTAGAAATTTGGGCACTAATGGGTTAAACAATAATTGATGTATTCCTACGGGTCACCATCTTCTGTAAGCATGATGCAACCCTAAGCTGTAAATGATCTGCAGTCATCAAATATATTAGCTTCTGCTCTGAGCTATATGTGTTAAAGTAAATATTGCCCTCCAAAGCTGTACGGAAAAGACTATACCTTAAATCGTCGAAAAAGGTGCAGTTAATTAAAAAATGAGTTTCGTCGTCAATGTCGCCAGTTGAACAATATTTACATGTTCTCTGATTCACCGGGGTTTTAGGATGTGTGATATGTGACCGATATTGCCGATTCATTGTTATTGACTACCCGACTGTTTGCAGACTATAGTTCCTCAGGAGTATCATCATCAAACACCGCAGAGATTGAACTTAAATTGAATCATGACTTGAAAAGGATATCTATGTGGTTCTAGCAATGACTTGTAAATTTTAATCCAAACAAAACAGAAGTCATATTTTTTAATCTGGGCAATACTACATCGCCTGCTTTACACTTCAGTGGTACTTCGCTGAATTTTGTTGAACATCATAAACATCTTGGTGTCACACCAAGCAAAAACAGTTTATGGCATGAGCACATTGCACATGTCATTTTGTCTGCATCAAGAATTTTAGGTTCCATGCAAGCTTTAAAATATAAACTCCAAAGTGAAACACTAAATCAAATGTATGTATCATATTTATGGTCAGAATATGCGTCTGTAGTCTGGGATAATTGTACACTGTATGAAAAGGAAAGATTAGAAAAAATACAGTACGAAGCAGCCAGAGTAGTAACAGGACTGACACGCTCAGTTTCAATTAACAATTTACTCAAAGAAATCGGATGGTCTTCTCTTTCAGACAGACACAAAATGCAGACATACGCACACGTTTGCTTTTAAACAAAGAAACGGTTCGATTCCGTACTATTTAAGTGAACTATTTCCATATACAGTTGATACGTCTACTCAATATAACCTCAGAAATAGTGACGATTTCGTAATTCCACCAAGAAGAACTGAGATCTACTCTAATTCTGTCATACTTTCATCCATAAAAGTGTGGAACGACCTTGATAATGGTATTCGCGAAAGTCAGTCACTCAATTCATTTAAATCAAGTACATTAGATATGATCTGACCGCTAGAAGTACATGTACCTAAGTTTTATCTCTCTGGAGATCGTTTCTATTCAGTCCATCATGCCCGTTTAAGAAACAACTGCAGATATTTTCTTGAACCACTTGCGTGACGATGCAACTTGTACATGTGTAATTACAACTCTGATCCTGAGGATGCGGAACATTTCTTTTTCATTTGCACGGTCTATTCAAACCAAAGACTTGAACTTGTCCGGAATAACTGCACTGTTCACCCATTAAGTACTTGTAAATTGCAAATGACGAAAACGATACTCTTTTTCTTGAAGTACAAAATATATCAAGAATACCAAACGATTTGGCTGACTGGCAATAAAATTCAATACTGACAAAACTATTTGCAGCATATACTCGGAATCTGGTATTATTTACTTTGCCCTGTGATGCTATAATTGAAGGATGAAATGGGGAAGGGGTCCCGGGTTTAGCGCAATGGTAGGATTTGTGAGATAGAAGTTTATGCTGTAAGTTTTTTTTCCTATCAGCTTCCTAAAATCTGAAACACGTTTTCAATTTTCATATCATTGCATAGCTCAAATAGAAAATAAGACGTTTAACACACGAGTTTATGAATGCCTACAATTTTGAGGGGGATGCCGAATCTAATGTTGCAATAACTTGTGGCCCAACCCTTTTGCTTCAGTTTTAGATTATAATACATGTATACATGTGTACATATGTATGACTATGTTATATGTATTATAACACGCAATACAATATTATTTAACAACTAAACTAAACCATTGTACATATAGAAACGACAGGGTCCCTATATCTATCATTATCTGATCTAAATTCGTTTGGCACCGATGATTCCTGGAAGTCTGCGACAGTGGCGTGCAGAGGACAGGTATATTAGGGAAAAGTTCTTGAGAATGTCGGGGTGCTTTTTCATGTGTGTGTGTCCGCCTATCTGACTGTACAGATGTAGATGTAGATCTACGTCTTACATTTCCTATCTTACGGGGTTTATATATCTTGAAACTTATTCGTTTTGCTATAGCTTGTTCATCTGTTGACGATTTTAACAGTCGAACTCTCATTTTAACTAAAAAGCTGCTTAAGCAAGGATATAGATATCATAAACTAAGAAAAACGTGGGCAAGTGGTATGGCTAGCTGGGCAAGTGGTATGGCTAGCTAGATCTACTCGTCTTTTTGGGTTTGTCACTGACTCACTACGGAAATATAGGGGGTCTGTAGGATGAATAGGGGGCGAGGTGATAGCCGAGTCCCCCTATTCATCCTACAGATCCCTTATATTTCCGTAAGTGGGTCAGTGACAACCCAATAACTGATTTATTTCATCGACCACTTTCCATCAATGATTTTGACCCAGATGATGACATTGTTATTGTCACGGAAATAACGTTGACGTTGAAATGACGTCATTTTGTTATGTTTTTACAGTTGCGCGTCACAATTTTGCATGTCTCAATTTCACGTGAACAAAAAAAGGCCAAGCAAACAAAATGTTGTTCTAACTGCACCAATCCGTTATATTTAGTGAATATTTGTTAAAATGGGTAATATCATGGATCGGAATAATGATTAAAAACTCGAACTATTTTGAATGGCATTAATTTTTTATAGTATACCTTATTCAAATACGCTCCTTCTTTACTTATGTAAACTGTACCGGTCACTAAATTACGATAGTGCCCGCTGGAACATTATATAGTGCCCGCTACGCTCGGTAAGTTCCGGTAGTTTCCGCGCACACGGAAACGCACATACCGGTAAATGAATTGTATTATTTATAGTATAAATAGTATACCTTATCCCATATAACATATAGACATATAAATACATATACATATGGCTCTACCTATCCACATACGCTCCTTCTTTACTTATGTTAAACGTACCGATCCCTAAATTGCAACTGTGCCCACTGGGACACTATATGGACCGCTGCGCTCGGTAATTTCCGGTGCTCGGTAATTTCCGCGCATACGGAAACGCACGTTGATGTATTACGTCATTCTAAATTATATATTAATTAATACATAAATACTTGAATAGCATGATGTAATATTTCGATCACTAAGGGTCCTTTTCAAAGATTATCGTGTCGAAATACACGTCACATACTTGTTACATGCATTCAGCCACAAATAAAATAATGTTGATCCAGCGTCGTGGTGTTTTTACAGATGTCATGACGTCATCAAATGACGTCATTAGCGCAACGACATCATGCATACATTAGCGCATTATCTTCCTTAGTGTTAAGTAGCCTACTGCCAATTTAATGATCTGTAAGTTCTCCATATCCAATCAGTTTGATGGATCTGTCTTTCAATTCTACATGCATTGAACATCGGTTTCAAAAGTATAAATCTAACATCATCACTGCTATGACCACCGAATCCAGTGATGGGTTAGCTACCCGACCACGCTCTAGATTGAAAAGATAGATCTACTGGGTTTTGCACATTTCAATCCAAGAAATGTATTTAAACAATGCATTTTTCGAAAATAAGTTCTGTGTAAAATAATGATTACTATTCAGCTTGAATAAATTTATACTAAAATGTTTTTTAACTTTAGTAAAGGAAATAGATCTAATTGTAATTTGATTTGCAGATTAATACGGCTGAAGGAAAAACTTATTAAACTGAGGTATTCACGCAGCGACACAGAACTGCTAAAATACTTACGTGAACAATGGAATGCGGTATACTATAAGAAATAGTACAGCCCACTTCGGGCCTAATTGCATTATAGTGACCTACCAGTCAGCCCGAAAATAGTTTAAGGCCCTCAGCCTTCGGCTTCGGGCCTTAAACTATTTTCGGGCTGACTGGTAGGTCACTATAATGCAATAGGGCCCTCAGTGGGCTGTACTATTTCTTATGTAGAGTGCCAATAGCGGGTCAGCTACTGATCCTCTATAGAAATATAGAGGGTCACCACGTGACTGCTCTTATCCTATGAAAAGGTCAGAAACTAGTGGGAGGTGAAATAAGACTGTATGTATATATGTATACATGTCTCTGTTCGAGCAGCTATTTTTTTTGCAAATGGCCGCCGCATGTATGGATAGTGGATCGTATCATTTTTCAACAGGGATGAATTGAATACTGATAAGAAAATAAATGGCGTAGCCTAATTCCGTATAGAGCTATGACGTCAACTTCTAATAGATATTATTACCCTTGGAAAAAATCGACCATTCCACTCAACGTCATTCGTCCGCCATTTGCAATTTGACATTCATGAGCATGCTAGTCTGGCATGGATTACCTGTCTGACACTATACGTAGGCTATCGGGTCAGGCAAAGCTCAATAATGGCGTCACTTCCTACAAAGTCAAACATAGGCCGTGGTCGTGGTCAGTGAGACATTACCTGAGAATTACCTGAGAGAAACATACCTGTGGAGCTATTGCGGCCGTATGGCCTTGAACAACAACCACTGCATATATGTATATATACATGTATGCTCTCAGATAGATCTGGTATGCGTTTTTTTCTAATTTGAAGTGATCAAGTTTTTTCAATTAAATGAAGTCACTTATATACAAAAATAGTTTGTCAAAAAGTGGTGATCGGGTTGATTTAAAGTATAAATGAGGTTACGAATTTTCTTAAAAAGTAACCATATTTTCGGACATTACATAGCCTATACGTCTAGTACATTGTAGTTCCATTGACATTTCGGTTAGGTAATTTATTTTAATGGTAGACTGGCTATTAGATATATGAACACAGGAGATTTTAGCAGTGGCAGAAATTGCAAAATCATATTTATTATATACTAGGCTATTTCATAAGAAAACAGAGCAGACCCTGTTCAGATGGCTCTTACAGGAGCCATCTGATCAGTGTCTATCATGTTTGCAAAGGCATGAAAATGCGTTTTGAATTTATATGAAGAAAAGGGTGGTGGATTGGCCTAGTGGTTGAGCGTTGATAACCCAGGGTTCCGGGATCAAATCCCGACTGGATCAGCTCGAACATTTCAGAGACGTTTTTCAGTATCTCCCACCGGCACGAGGTTGCATCTCAACCCAGGGATTGAACAAATTTAGAGTCGTGCACCTTAGTATTAAACTATGTCCACGTTGCAGATAGATTGCAATTAATTAACCGAATTTAAGGATAGAAAACACTTTGAAGAGTGTACATAGACTACAGTGTAGACTATCCGAAATATCGTGTTGATAGTGAACATCCGAAAATATAGCTACTTAAAGTACTTATACAAGTTGTTTGTTTTCTCACTAAATAAGTAATCTTGATCATACAAAAATCTCACTAACATAGCATTATTGGAACAGTAGTTGTTTGAATTTGTCCTGCAGTCTGATATGATCAATTAAAATAAAAACATTCCGTTAACTCTATATATCGTTGTTGTTGTTGTTTTAGGCCACAGGACACCGTCACAATGAATTATGAACCTCGACAGAAAAAAATGCATGGACAATATAGATATATAGTGTCCATGCATTTGTTTCTGTCGAGGTTCATTGTGACGGTGCCCTGTGTTTTAAGGCCATACGGCCGCTATAGCTGTATGTTTTCTCTCAGGTAATTCTCAGGTAGTGACGTCTTCTTAAAATATCATAGTGCCTATAGGAAGTCACCAAGTTCTTTGTTGATGATTGGTCTGTAGACTGTCTGTGTTTCAGTGTCATCCGACCTCAACAGAATCTGGGCTGTGATCTGGCTTCTTGCTAGGTCTGTTCCAAAGTGTGATATGTTTTTTTCTATAGCAGCAGCATACAGGATGTAGTCTAACAAGATGTGTTCAACAGTTTCGGCCATCCCACATTCACAGCCAGCATTCCCAGACAGTCCGGCTCTATATAGGTGATATTTTACTCTACATTGGCCATTCTGAAGCTGCAACAGTGCCCAGTAAGCTTTGCCTGACGCTATCTTGAAGTGCGGCGGGCAACCAGACTATGAGCATGCATGCTTATGTAAATGACCATGGGTAAACATTGTTTTTTTGTTTTTATGCCTGAAATATTTATTTAGTGATGGATTCGAGAGAAATTCGGACACAGGGTGCTTGAGAAACGGTTACCCAAGTGGTTTAAATTTGATCACAATCCAGTACGAAATGAAACAAAATCTCAATTCAAATTGAGTAACAAAGTTAATTTATCTGTGTATGGTCTTTGAGTTTATTGAAATTTTGGACAGTACGTGTTTCTTCACACTATTTGATTTAGCACTAAGTTAGTTTCAAGTTACACATAATCCGATTCTTAAATATTTTGTTACTCAAAATTGACGAAAAATGTGGGCAGAGCACATTTCTCAATAATGTTATGCACGGTCGATATCCACGCTGATCAACCTCCTTAAGGCAAGTTGCTGTGAAGATCTTAATCTTGAGACGCCCCTTACTGAAATGTAAACTTCCGGTCTAAATAACGCCATCTGCATCCAATAGTTCTTATCGAGTGTTTCAGTGGATGCACTGACGGCTAGGGAACCGTTCGTCAATAATACATCGCAGAGAAGAAACAATTGTATTTTTTAAATGGAAAATGGAATACGGTTGAATACATATCAAATCGGATAAGTATATAGTTTATAAGGCTTTTGCAATGTTCAGATAGGGAATAAACTATTAAAAGTTGGAGGAGAGTTATGCGATTTATCTTGAAGTGACCATTGGTCGAAAGTAGCCTGTTGGTCATAACCGGCTAAAATGAACAACAGTACAGTTTTAATTTCTCTCGTATTTGTTGGCATTGTTCTTCCTATTGCATTCACGGAATTGTCAAAGCCACGACAGTACACCCATGAATGGGCTGTCAACATTGATGGGGGAGAGAAGAGAGCGAGGGAAATTGCAGATGAATATGGATTTATTTATGTTGATAAGGTCAGTATCTAAAAAAATGTCTACTAGTATCGGTTGTTCAGAACATCAGAGACTTGTCTAAGTCTCAGAGAACATTAATACACTTTTGAACATACGAAAAGGGTATTATTTGTAATATGTTCCTTGCTAAATCTGTGAAAGTAACACAAGATATATTGTAATGTACATGTAAAACATTCTTTTTCAGCTACTACTGTAGATCAATGAACACTTACTTTATTACTGAATCAGTGTACCTATGGCATTTTCTAACAAAAGTCGTTGTTTAGATTCAGTGGATTTTCGTTAACCTAATAACAGAATAAGGTAAATAAGAAAAAATTATTTGTATACATGTAGTCACATATATTCTCGACCCTGTACAGTTTTTTCACTGAAATATACAGAGAAATAAGGCCCCATTACCTACGGTATTATTGCTATACACATGATATTACTGTGAGTCCCTGTATGGTTTTAAATATTTCATGTCATAGCTGTAACTTAGAGATTTTATGATGTTGTGAGTAAATTACCTTTAAAAGTTATATCTATATATGCAAAAACGATAATGGAAAAGAATTGTTAAGATTTAAACTCACGGTAATAAGTATAACCAGGATATATACAGAGGTCCAGCAAAGATGTGTCAATTATATACGGTAGCTGCTTTATTTCTCCACCAAACACTGTTACCCTATAATGTGACCACTCTTTAGAATCGTCCCTTCAAGACGATTCTAAAGATTGGTAACAGTATAGTGTTTGATGGAGAAATGATCATTTTAGTATTTGGGTTTGCACCTTTATCTGTAGCTCTGTATATATATATATATATTTTTTTTTATCTTTGAAGATTACTTTCTTCAACTTATTTTCAAACTGATTTTTGGTATAAATTTTGTATGAATTTATTGGCATGAAGTGGTTATTATGAAGCTGAAAATAGACCAAAGTTACATATTACTAGCCTAAGTTATTTTGGCAACTGTCATAAATTTGTCTGGGTTCACTGAAATGTCAAAGTTAGTCTTCAACAGGATAAGCAAATAGACCTATAGTGGATAAATTTTGATCTGACTTAAAAAGGAGGAAATCTGCACATGAAGTTGTGATATTCTACTATTTTAGAGTTAATGGGTTTCACCTTTAACCTGTTACTCAATGATTTTCACTTTTTATCACCTTTTGCAAACAGAATAGACCCTGAAGAGACGACTCCTGTTGGAGCTGTCTGATTTGGGTCTCTTCTGTTTGCTAATGGAATTCTACAGATATGATATTACAGTTTTTACCATCAAATATTTTGTTGTTCATATGACATTATAAATATTCAGCTAGCCTAATTAACATTCATATATTCTGCATTACATTATTTCTTACATTAACCCTTTCCTTCATAAATGCGTCTTTCTACGTCTTTGCAAACAGAGTGGACCCAGATCAGACAGCTCCTGTAGGAGCTGTCTGATTTTTTCTTCTCTGTTTGCTTATGAAATAATGTAGATCTATGACTCTACAGTATCTGCCATAACCAATTTTCCTGTGTTCATATGGCATTACAAAAATGAATCTAATTAATATTCATGACATTTTTTCTTACATGAATATTCATGGGCAATTCAGGGTAAAGGGTTTTTATTTTCAAAACGTTACATCAAAAGAATTATTACCTTCAAATGAAACAAGCATGTATACATAGAGTTAAATCTTATTATCATCACTATCAAGTTTCATTTGTTTCAATTCATGATGTTTATTGTTACTTTATATTTCCTCTTGTCCTCAAAACTGAATTTATCAATAATGTAATTGTTTGATTTGTACTACATTTGTGATTATCACAATTCCAATGTGCATTAAACCTCAAGGGAATCATAGACAATTCAATATTTAAGCACTGCACTCAGAAACTTCACATTGATATTCATACCTGATGATTTCTTTAAAGGTCATGATAATATAAACTCGCAGATAACTGTAGGAAAATGTACTTATTTAACCCTTTCCCTCATATAAATGCGTTTTGACGCCTTTGCAAACAGAGTAGACCCAGATCAGATGGTTCCTGTAGGAGCGGTCTAATCAGGGTCTCACTCTGCTCCGTTTGCTTACCAAATTTATGAAACTATAATAAATCCGACTCTACAGTTTCTACTGGTCAATATCCTGTGTTCGGTACATATGCCATTAATTTATAAATAAAAATTCAGCTAAGTATTTGTGATATCACTATTTCTTATATGAATATTCAGGGAAATGGATATTGTGCAATGAATAATGGTCTGCCTAAACTGTTGTTTGCTACATGATTTTAAACAAATTCATATTATCTCAATTTGAAGAATTATGATGGCATGAAAAATCGCTTTGATTTTTCTACCATCGACCCTCTCATCAGATGCCAAGTTATTTCTTATAACATCTCAAAACATTTCAACTCGTTACATGTTCCATATTCATACATGTATGAAATAAAGATGTGAATATTTATGAGATCAATTTTAATATTAGTATATTAGTGTAAGTATGTATGAGAACAAGGAATCTATTTACTGTGATTTTGACTATAAAAAAAAAACTGACCGTTTACCTATGAAAGAATGTAAGAATTTATGACTTTGTTATTTGATATTATGGCACATGAACAATAAAATATTTGGCCATGGTATCACCGTAGAATCAGATCTATATAATTACATCCGCAAACAGAGTAGACCCTGATCAGAAGCTCCTACAGGATCTGTCAGATCTGGGTCTACCCTATTTGCAGAGGCATTATCCTATGGAGTAAAGGGTATACTTTAAAGCTTTCTGCCATTTCAGTGAGGTTGAGATTTACAAGATGTCGGTAATTACAGATTTTAATATTTCTTTTAATGTTTGTCAGAAGCAATTAAGTGTACGATAAATTATATATTGCTTGTAAATTGACTGTAAATACATACATCTTGTGTTCTCAGATTGATAAAATGGTATTCTCAGTATACATTTAACTTTTCCCCAGCTATAACAGTGAATTTGTGATACAGTAGATTGAATCCAGATAAAATGTAGAGTATACACTCAGCATCACATTTGGATTTCAGCCCTTATCCCTTTCCCTTTTTGACATGCATGTAAGAAATGATGACATCATGAATATTGATTGGCTGAATTTTTATAATGCATTATGTACATAGGTTGTTTTATGTAGTATCAGAATCTGTAGAATCGGGTCTAATCGTCTATTATGCTATTTATTCTTGTGAAGTGTTTTTGGACTCACATATCCTGTGTGAAAAGAGCACTATATAAATGTGGTATTATAAATTAATGATAATTATAATTTCATAAGGCAATAGAGCAGACCCTGTGTGTAGGATCTGTCTGATCAGGGTCTGCTGTGTTTGCTTATGAAATAATAAAGATTTACAGAGCTACAGATAAGGGTGCGTACCCAAATACTAAAACCGACATTTCTCCACCAAACCCTATACTGTGACCACTCTTTAGAATCGTCTCATTGAGACGATTCTAAAGAGTGGGTCACAGTATAGGGTTTGGTGGAGAAATAAAGGAGCTATTCTTGAAAATATTTTAATTTACCCATCTTATCTGGAGCTCTGGATTTATTTCTAGTTTCTTCCATGATATTAAAACCTGATTTCATATATCAGTGTAAAAGTTCAACTGATTGATATTCATCATGTCATTATTTCTTACATGAATATTCTTGGCGTAAACTACGGTAAAGGGTTAACCCTTTCCTCCATGAATATTCATGTAAGATATAATGATGTCATGAATACTAATTAGATTAATTTGCTCTAATAGCACATGGACACTGGGGTTTTTGGCCAGGGCAAAAACTGTAGAATCATATCTATTATATCATTTATAAGCAAACAGAGCAGACCCTCTGATCTGGGTCTACTTTGTTTGCAAAGACGTAGAAAGGCATATTTGTGGAGAAAAGGGTTAAGAAACAAACTTTAGATTTGTCTTACTGTGTATTTCTACTCTATTTGTTTCCCAGCAGCAATGAGGTAGGGTAAGGGATAGTAATTTGCTGTGTCTGTCTTTTATGCATTTCTGTAATTCTTTTGTGGGAAATGAATAATCATAGAAGAGTGTAACACTCCATTAGATTTGCCTGTCTATGAGAGTGTGATGCTAGAAGATTGGGGGACCATTGGTCCAAAGACATATCAAGATATTGAATGCAGCCAATCTTGTGTATTTTTTTCTGAATTTCTCTGCCAGAATCTTTTCCCAATTCATCGAACCAGGCTTAGCAGGCTCCCCTGATGATTCTGTATGATAGCTAGGCTGCAGCTACATTTATGAGTTTATTTACTTTGTTCAATACTCTATATTCCTGGACTATCAGTTTGCAGATTCAAAATGCTATTTTCTGGCTGAACTCCAGCAGAATAAACAATTTATTGTAGGAATCAATTCCTAGAGGAGATAGTGGTAATTGCCGGGCTTGCTGTAATAGTTAGGCTACTTGTTCTGTTTGATGGTCAAAGAGATCTTGACCGATGAAAACTTGAGGTTGAGGTTTGGGATAGCTTAACCCTTTACTCCATGAATATTCGTGTAGGAAATAATGACATTATGCGTATTAAGTACGGTAGATTAATTGTTACGATAGAACGTGGACAAAAGAAATTTTGGTAATGGCTGAATCTGTAGAATCTTATCTATATTACATCATTAACAAACAGAGCAGACCCTGATGAGATGGCTCCTATAGGAGCCGTCTCTCAGATCAGGGTCTACTCTGTTTGCAAAGGCATAGAAAGACATATTTATGGGGGAAAGGGTTATAAAGTACCTAGTTATAGTCTACTATCAGTCCAAAGGACCACTCAGCCGACCATACATTTACTCCCCTGGTCATTGAGTCATTTGCCTACAATATTGAGCACTGCTAAACATATGGTGCAATCATGCAGCCGCAGTACCGGCTAGTGAGCATCACAGGTTCTCATTTTAACCCCTGGGTGGAGAGGAGGTGCGGGTGGGAGACGCTGAAAAGCGTCTCTGAAATTTCCGGGAGGGACCGGGATTTGAACCCTGGACCTCCGGATTGGTAGTCAAACGCGTTACCACTAGACCACCGCACACCAAGGGTTATGGGCGAGACTGGGATTTTGGTCGTTTCTGAAAGCTTGCTTAAATTGATCAGACATGACATACAAATTGTACGTGAAACGTCAGAAGACTTAATTGGATCATTTACCTTATAGAAACGTCTTTGCAAACAGAGTAAACCCAGATCAGGATATGCTCTGATTACTTATAAAATTATATAGATATGATTTTAAAGTTTCTGCCAAAGCCAAAAATTCTATGATTATAATATACATGTATATATATATACCATTTGTAAAAATTGAGCTAATAGTTTATTGATTATTATTTACAACATACATATTCATGGTGTAATTATTATTTTTAAATGAATATTATGATGTAAAGGTTAAATACATGTAGCTTAATTCAGGATGGAAGTAAAGAAGAAAACTTCCGAAGGAGCTTTCTGTTGTAGTTTTGTCCTGCATTAACTCATTCCCTCATAGGCTATTTTTAGATCCAGCATCTTTGTATAAATCTACTGGAAAGGAGCATTTTACTAGAAATCAAAGTACTGACAGTACTGAAGGTTTCGGACCATATATATGTCGATTATGACTATACAATACAAAAAAGCTTGGTAGGGAAGGACTAGTACCATTGATACATAGTAAGATGACCTCTAAAGCATTATTTCCTGAACTAAAATGGTGTTTAATGGAACTGTTTGTTAAAATTGACAGGTCATCTGAACATAATTGCTGTGAACTTTTCTGAAAATCCTGTCAGTGTTTTAGATATTGTTTAAAGAAATAAATTGATGACTAGTAGCACACAGTGCAGTTCCAATAGCTCAATTTGCCACTATGTGCCTGAAGTTTACTTAAATTGATATTTGAATGTAGTAAAGGGCCATTACTCTATTATTATTTGGCCGACGTTGGCGTCATATAATGTGCCTCATGCACCTATCCATGTAAATACCCCGTCAAATTTAAATGAAATCTGAGCAAGCCGTTCCAAGATATGACTTCTAACAGTCACACTTCCTATACGGCTATCTGAAAGCAACAAAGGGTCATATTTCTGCTACTAACTAGTGGATTGTAACAGTATTTGGCGTGCATCAATCACTTATCCATCTATACACCACAACCAAGTTTGGATGAATTATATATACCATGTGAATCTAAATATCATACAGTTAACAAGATCTAATTATAACAGAATATGTTGCAGAATGTCCCCTAAACGAAACTTACAACTGGTATTGGTGAGCAAAATATCTAAATTTCAACCAATAACAGGCCATTAGTGATCGCTTGGTTACCATGGCAACCAACACTTTTGAAACAACTGCATATATATCCCTACTGACCAATTTCCCGAAAAATCTAATATGTAAATTGTGACCCATTCAGAGGACACCACTCCATTACCATGGCAACCAAGTATTTCAAAACAACTGGACTGAGTTTGGGGTACCCAAATACCCCTAAATGCCAATTTTCAGCAAATTTGAATATCTAAAATGTTGACCAATCAGATCCCACCATTCAGTTTCCATACCAACAAATCATTTTGAAAGACATACCAATCAATTATGAGTGTCAAAATATCCCGACATACCAATTTTCGGCAAAATCAAACAATATCTGAATTTGTCGAAAAAGATCTAAATATTTGACCAATCAGAGCCACCATTCAATTACCATGGCAACCAATTCTTTAAAAAGACCTACAAATTAGTCCTGAGTGCCAAAATATACCGTCATACCAATTTTTAACAAAATCAACCAATACATGTACTTTCGAAACACATACCAATTGATTTGGAGTACTTAAATATCCCATGATACCAATTTTCAGCAAAAAATTGAATGATATATAACTTCGCCAAACAATATCTAAATTTCGACCAATTATAGCCAACCATTTAGTTATGGTGATTTTCAAAAAATAAAAAGTGGGATTTACGTCTGCATGTATCAAGCAATATTCATATGAAGTTTCATTAGGATCGGACAATTACTTAGTCTTACTGAGAAATGCGTTCGACAAGTTCACGACGGAAGAAGAAGAATTGGAAGAATCAGAATCGGAAGAAAGAATAATAAGAAACGCAGCAAACACAATATGTCCCTCTACTTCATTTTGGGACATTATTATATACCAGGGGGTGAAAATAACAGCATGCTTGTATGTTAACACAGATTAATGCTGGGGGAAAAGCTTAAACACACACTACAAACACAAATTTGTCAAGAATTATATACGTTCAGCATATGTTATAATTAACATTATGTAAAACATACAATAAAATAAGTCCACTATATCTCTTTTATTACTACTAACTCTCTATAATTGGAGTAATTATCCTTACAACCTGGTACCAAGTCTCCTAAGACATTAAACACATTATAAACATGGATCTTAGAGAACTGAAAAGTCTATGATCAATGTTTACGATGCTTGTCACACATGATGTAAAAATATAATTATGATCTTCCAAACTCAACATAAATACTTCTGATGCATTCGGAATACAGATTGCTTTTGAGACTCAAGATTATCCATATATCTCCGGGACGTTTCACTACGGTCCGTGCTCCTTCGTGCCGAAGGGTCGGTGCCGAATATTATGATTTTATTTTAGCTTTCTTCAACTTCAACTCTAACTACTTATTATGCACTGAATATTAAATTTACATATTTCAAATAATAAATATGGACAATATTAGCCAATAAGCTCGATAAAACGTTTTTCTAATAAGAAAATTAATGCTTAAATTGTGGCCGATTTTAGGCTGCGAAATTCATATCCGCGGATATGAGTCATACCCGTCATATCGGGTGTTTATACTGTATCTTGCAATTTCCAGTCGTTATCTTCATTCCCATAGTTCGTGTGTAATGTGTAGAGATTGACGATGTTCCGACCATTATTCATTACTGTTTTCTCCGTAACATTGTCTGTACCAATCCGACAAATTCAAGAAGTGCTTGTAGATTTCAAAATATCCGCCCGACTTTCAGAAGTCGATTACTTTCTAGGCCATTTTTACCGGCGCTCTGTGGTATATATATTCGTACGCGACCAAATTTAGCATATAACGTAGCATTTTACATGGCAAAATTATTGGTAATTGAAACAGTTGCATCCGCATTTTAATAATTGACACAAATACCAAATGAAGAATTATCGATATCGTTTATCCAACGCATTGCACTTGGAACTATATTTTTGTCTAGGGGTGTTAACAAAATCACATTTTTGGCAAAATGAAAGTAGAAATACGGGTGAAATACGCCCGTAGACAACTAAATTGTTTAATCAGCGCTACGTGATAAACATTCTGTCAACGTTAAACCATTCTAAATTTCTGCATTTGGGCTAATGAGCGTACACATTGTAAGCATAAATTGATATTTCGTAGTATAACAGTGGTCTGATTGCGCATTATGATATATGAATTTCTTTATAAATTTGCTTGAGGCATGCCATGGGGATGCATTACTATTAGGTTTCGGAAAGTAGTCCGAAACCTAAAAAGGAAACTTTTAGAATTGTATAATTTTGAAACCTTTGTGATAGATAGAGCATTTGTTTCAATAGGTCATATAGAACCAATAATGAAATTAAAAGAATGAATTCCTCAACAAGTGTTTAAATCATAGAAAAAAAGAATCTGAAAATTTAGAAAGCCATGATAAATGCTTTATATTTTAGAATGAAGACTGCAATTTTTGTTTCAAAAACGAGATTGTGTTCTCATAATTATAGAACTACATATTAAACAACTGGTGCATAGAATCAACAGTAAAGTAGTTATGTCTTATTATGGCGAGGTCAACACATTCAGTCAAAAACTGTTTTACTCAGTATACCGTATGTATGTACACTGTATGTCTTTTTGCTTTAATAGATAAATGTATGAATGAGTAATATGAGAGTGTCCTTATAATGCGACAGCGTTCATTGGACAACCTTATTTCTTTTTCGTATAGCCCTATCATTTATAGGGACACTGCAAACAGAGTAGAACAGAATCATACAGCTCCAGTCTGGTTTACTTATACATTATATGGGATGTGTAATTATAAAAAATCAGTTCATGAATACTCATGCAGTATACTGTCAAAAATAACTGTGTGGGGGAAAAAGGGTCACAGCCCTTTTCTTTTAGTCTAAATTGCAGTAAATAGATAGCCAGTCTGAAAGCACTTTAAAGTTTGTACCCAGTCAACTTGTTATGATGTATGGATTCTAAAGTCACCCAAACTCTCTTCATTGCCAGCATAACCAATTAATTTGTCTAGAATTTCTGACTTACATCTACTATTTTCGTCTTGAAGATACGCAAGGTAAAACCATTACCAAGAAATCTATGTAAATCAAAATTATTTGAAAGAAAATCGGACTTGCCTATCTTCAGGTGTATGAATGTGGCAGTAGTCCAAAGGGAGCTAAGCTCTTTGCTTGTCTAGTAATTATGGGTTGCAAAATAAGACTTCCTTTATTTACTGATGCAGATTTTTCCATCATCAATCCTGTTCAAAAACTTGATCAGACTGTCAAGTAGATTCGATCCTGATGAAACTCGGATCTAATCAGCATCACATCTAGATCCAAACGGTGTGCAGTGGTTATCTGGGTATGGTCTGCAGCATGCTGTCAGTGGAGAAGATTTCTCTGGCTATCAGTCCATGAAACTAGGCTGACTGCTGATAACTAAGTGGGAAGTATAGTTGGGTTCCTGGGGCTTTGGCAAAGGTAGTTGGGACCCCATGGGAGGATCATGATCTGGAGTGAATTAACCTGTAGTCTGCTGGGGGCAAGATGTCAACAGCAGAAAGAACCATCTTCACCAATATTCTCAATGTAGCATTTCCTTGTAGCGTGTAAATGTTCCTTTTTAACTCTTTCTGGTAAACCTCTCTAAACCGGACGTTATATTAGTATAAATATCCGTCTTGAAGATAGATGGCAGCTTAGTGCAGGGTGAAAGTCATGCAAAAAGCTCCTCTAGGAGCTTTTTGCATGACTTTCACTCTACATTTAGCAGCCACCTGCCTAAAACAGGGAAAGGGTTAAATACAGGATCTGAGTGTCATAAATTCTAGATCCTGTTGAGAAGTCTGGCTGGGAGCTGCCTTATCTATGATCCAAATTGTTTGCAAAGTTAATCTGGATTAACTTGTAGCACTAGTAGTATCATACTATCAGAGGAATAGATTAAAAGCACTAAAACCCATTCCCCTATAGGCTATTTTTAGACCCAACCTCTTTGAATAGAAGCAGTTACTAGCAAAAAGGAAAAGTTTAGAATAGTGTGTTGTTTTTTAAATCATTGTGTGCTCGCTCCATAATAGAGCAAAATTTGCTTTATCACAATGGTTTCAAGAAGTGTTACAGATGTGTCAAAAGGCGTCAATATGAAGAAATGGGTTTATATAAGGTGTATTCACATACTAAAAGCGTCATTTCTTCACGAAACCCTTAATACATATAGTAGACATTCTGTGGAATTACAGTCTCAAAGAGATGATTGTAAAAAGAAGTCACAGCATAGGGTTTGGTAGATTAGAATAAAGGAGCTGATCTTGAAAATGTTTTGATTTATACATTTTATCTGGGCCTGATACTAATCTGTTCTTCAGGTTTACTTTTCAGGGCTTTCCCCAGGATTCCAGGAAGGCATGTCGTTTTTTAGTCCGAGGGGGTGGGTGCGGGAGGGGTTTCCCCTCCTGCCTAGCGCCGCGGCGAAAATTTTGAAAAAAAATGAGGTTATCATGGTGAATATTTTGCATTTTCTGATATAAAGTAAAAGCTATAGTAGGGCTCTTGAAAGTTTTTTTTTGCACATGTTTGTTAAAAAAAACAAACAGAATATACATTAAACATATCTACAACCACAGCACCACCTTCCTTGCACGAGGAAATTTTTGCAAATTCACAACGATAAAAAAAATTTGCAAGTAGATCAGACACTGTATACTTAAGTCTAATAATTGCTTAAACTTTTGTTCTGAACTACATGTAGTTTCAATATTTGGAAAATTCACTCATCACACTGAAAGGCCTGTGCTTGGTTGCTGTCCACATTGTCACAGCCTCATGGTATGGAAATTCCAATGTTAGAGGACCTTGTGTGAAAGTCGTCAGAAGGGATTGGAGGTTGATGTATGTGACACTGGTCCTTTTAACGTTTCACTTCAGAGAATCATCTCTCAAAGTCTGAAAAAAAGTGAAGCTTGTGAAAAGAGTCTGACTATGTATCATGGAAGTAATATGTATGATGAGACTACCATCAAAACCGATATTAGATAAAGTCTATGACCCCCCCCCCCCCCCCCCCCAAACCCAAATTCAAAACCTTTATTCTAGACAATTTTGCAAAATATATGGTCAGAAGCTATAAACCAGGATCTAAACTACTGTTTGGTAGAAAGAGTGTAGATCCTTATCAGTCAGTTCCTATAGAATTCGTCTAATCTGGGTCTACTCTGTTTGCAAAGATGTATTTATGGAGATTTATACTGAATAGTCAATATTCACTCAGTATGCGCATTACATCGTGTATTTATGGAGATTTATACTGAATAGTCAATATTCACTCCGTATGCTCAATACATCGTGTAACAAATTTAATTGACATTGAAATCGGCCGGGACGACGTGTCCCTGGGACGCTCGCATCGAACTTCAGTTCCAACAGTCATTATTAAATATTCAAGTATTTTTATCAATATTATTTGACAAATTAAACAGATGGTGAAATGTTTTCTAAATATTGATGAATCTTGTCAAATTATCGGTAGTTTTGCCAGTCCAGGACATAGTTGTTTCAAACGTCATGCTTACGTACATTCGGCCTTTACAAATCAAGAAGAAACTTGATTTAATCATACATGTACAAGGAATGGAAGTTCTTTGTTCCGATATAAATCGAGTATGCAGAACAAATTCAAGTGGAGTCCACGTAAATAGTCCAATTACAGTTATTAAAATCGGTAGCCTATATAAGACAAACTTACTCTTTGAACTTTCAGTGAGCCAGCGAATGTTTTTCCCCGATTTCGTGTCCGCTCCCGACATTCGTTGTTTTTGTTGGTTTGACATTCTGGAACCTTCTTCTCAATGGGCTGAATTGTTTGTTCGTTTAACCGTATCGCACCTCTGAACTGCTTCAGCGGTTAATTGTTTACACGCGACATGCAATCATCCATGCGTACGGCACGCGCTGCGGGTGTTGGCTGATAGCTTGAGACACTGCAACCCCAGGGGAAGTCTGTGTGTATACTTGTCACTTAAAATGACATATAAACAAACACGTTTGAAAGGGCGTCGGCTCGAGAATTTTTACATGTCGGAGAAATTAAGGGGTGTCGGACTTCCGCCACCGACAAGGATCGAATGTCGGGCCCGTCATGCGAAAAGGGCCTGGGGAAAGCCCTGCAAAGTTTTTGTTCAAAAGTACATGTAATTGTAGTCTGAAAAATTGTCCTCTGCCACAATTCCTACAGTTCTTTCCATGTTTTTTATTCAAAAATCAAAATACAGTCCAAAAGAGCTAATGCAGAGCTTGAGACAGAAACTACATTTTGCCATTTCCTTCACTCCATAAGCACTGAGGTAAAATGTCCTTTACCTCGTTCATTTCTCCCTATTTTGAGCGTAGGGTGATGTTTAACCCTTTCCTCCATAAATGTGCCTTCCTGCGCCTCTATCACCTGTTGAAACCATTGTGATAAATAGAGCATTTGCTCCCATGGGAGCAAATGCTCTATTTATCACAATGGTTTCAAACTACAAAATTCTTTAAAAAAAATCCTTTTCTCTAGTTAATGCTCCTTTTCGGTAGATTTATTCAAAGAGGTTGAATTCACACATATGCAAGCAGAGTAGACCCAGATCAGACGGCTATTAGAGGAGTCGTCTGATCAGGGTCTGCTCTGTTTACTAATAAAAGTTAATAGATCTGTTTCTTTACTTTCTAAAATGTCTACAATGTTCCACCTTCCATATTTCTTTATAACTATTTTGTGAATGAATATTCTGTAGGTATTGAAATATGGAATAAATATAGAACAGGGAAAGGGATACCTGAATACAGTCATGTATTGTGATAAGTGTGGAATTTATTTTACATAAATGTCCATGTTGTATGATTCTAGTGTAAGAATGATGTTTGACATTGTTTTCACAGCTTGCAGTGAGGACTTCTTGTTCCATCAAAGGTTCTGACGAAATCTGGCCTACATAGTTTCTTGTGGCCACTTTGTAGGAAGAAATATTCACATAAATGGGTTAATATCACAGAATCAAACTTGTGTTTGTTCTTACTTGTTAAATATTTATCTTGAAACCTGTTGTGTTTATTTTATTCAAAGGATTACTGTCTCAAATCTTGCGGAGGAAGTTGATTGTAAAGCACTCATGATCGAAAAGAATTTGCATACAAGTGCCCTGTGTTTGAATTTAAAGTTTGACTCTCTTTATAGGAATTAACCATTTACTCCATAGATAAGCCATTTAACACCTGTGTAAACAGAGTAGACCCAGATCAGACGTCTCCTATAGGAGCTTATTGCTTATGGCATAATACAGACTTTATTGTACACTTTCTGCCATGACCAAAATATCCTGTGTTCACATGCCATTATAATTACAGCCATGTAATTAATATTCAAGATCTCATTATTTATTTCATGAATATTCATGAAGTAAAAGGTTAAGGAGAGTTTATTCTCTCTTGAGGCTTTAATAGGGTAAGTCTACATTACGAAGAGCATTACGGTAAGTCTACCTTACGGGAGCATTTATTAGAGATTTTGCGATATTTATAATCAATCAGTGGAGTGTAACATGAATATTCATTAGGTAACGGTTAGAGATGATCATGGAATTTACTCCAGCGGTCTTGGATCATTGCTCAGCCAGTTTGATCCATCAAATTGAATTGTGATGCCCTTTGAACTTTAATGAGAATGAAGATGAGCGATTTTGTTAGACAGTATGTGTACTTTACACTAGCGAGCACAGCAAGGGATCTCAACACCTGTTCTATAGGGTATTATATTATCAGGGATATACGACTAAGTTCAGAATTAAAATTGGTTCGACTTCTGTGTTGCTTTCAGAAGATGATACTTGAAATGTATGGGATAGGTTAATGCTTCAACATTGTAGTAGCGGATAATACTTTACTCCATGAATCAACCCAATCCCTGATATTGACGACTCTGTAAAAGTCACTTTGTGAAACCATTGTGATAGATAGAGCATTTGCTCCTATAGGAGCAAATGCTCTATTTATCACAATGGTTTCAAACTACAAAATTCTAAAATTTTGCTTTTCTCTAGTTAATGCTCCTTTTCGGTAGATTTATTCAGAGGTTGCATCTAAAAATATCCTATCAGGTAATGGGTTAATTATGATTCATGTAAGAATTATAATGAATTTATGAATATTAATAATAACTTAATAAAATGGATTTTAATTTTCCCTTTCCCTGTTCAGTGTTAATATTCAAAATTTCAATACCTGTTGAATATTTTGCATTTATGGACAAAATAGGTAGTTATAATGAACTATGGAAGATGGAACATTAATTTGTAGCTATTTTAGATACTGTAGAATTTACAAATCTATCCAATTCCATTAGCAAACAGAGCATCTACCCTGATCAGATGGCTCCTATAGGAACTGTCTGGTCTGGGTCTACTCTGTTTGCAAATGCATGGAAACATTTATGTGGAGGAAAGGGTTAACTCTTTACCTGGTAGAGGTGCCTTTTGAGACCTTTGCAAACAGTGTAGACTAAGAAATAAGAAATAATGACATCATACAATACTAAACTAGTTGAATGATTATACATGTAGTGGCATAATAATTATATTAACACATCGAAAAATATTTAGCCATGACACACAAACTGTAGAATCAGATATAGATATTATTCCATCAGCAAATAGAGAAGACCCTTATCTAAGTCTAAGACCCTTATCTAAGTCTTCTCTGTTTGCAAAGGCATTTTACTTTTTCCCTTATGAACATTAATGTGTTAATTGTCTCTTCATGAATATTCCTTTACTTTAAATTGTTTTAATGTAATATAATATGTTCAAGGGAGTTTTTGCTAACAAATACTGCAGGATCAGATCTATATATGTAATTTTATATGCAAGCAGCAACCAGAGATGACTCTGGTCAGACAGCTCGTATAGCTGCCATCTGATCAAGGTCTACTCTGTTTTGCAAAGGCGTGAGAAAGCGATATCATGGAAAGAGTTAAACCATTCCCTCATAGACTAGTTTTGAGACCCAACCTCCTTGAATAAATCTCTCGAAAGGAGCATTAACTAGAGAAAGGAAAAGAAATAGAATTTTGTAGTAATGAAACCATTGTGATAAACAGAGCATTAATTTTGCTCCTAAGGAGCAAATGATCTATTTATCACAATGGTTTCAAAAAGTGACTGTTAAAGAGGCGTGGAAAGGCGTCAGTATGGAGGAAAGGGTTAAAAGTGTATCCGTCATGTTGTAAAGCGTTAATTCTTTGATAAAAATTGGTCTCAGATGAAACCTTCAAACTCCTGCATCAAAAGCTACACATTATCGAGCTATTGAGGTGACTGGAAAGAAATCGACTTGCGCATGTAATAAACAAAATTACTGTAGAAATGCGGGTTTCAAATACAAAACCTGCAAGTTATTCTTTACATGTTTAATCCTTTTAAAGTAAGTGTTATTTTTGTCTGCAAAAATTGATTATCTACTTCAGTTCCCAAAGTAACTTTTTCTGTTTCTTTTTTAACCCTCTCCCTAATATAAACACCTTTACACGCCTTTTGCCTGTTGGAGCCGACTCTGTTCAGGGTCAGCTGTGTTTGCTGATATGGCATTGTGATAAAAATCTGATTCTGTAACAGTTTCTACTAATACCAAAAAAATACCTATGTACATAATTATGCCATTATAAAAATTCAGCAAATAAATATTCATGATGTCATAATTTCTGACATGAATATTCAACAGGGAAAGAGTTTAAACAGTATCTGAGTCCCTGAGATGTTGATGAGATGTGCATCGGCTTGTTTCAGCTTCTCCTGTTCCAATCTTGATTCAAACTCGTTTTCAAAAGTTGGTACCAATCCACACACTGGTTTAAACCCTTTCCTCCATAAATACGCCTTTCTACGCCTCTGTAAAAGTCACTTTATGAAACCATTGTGATAAAAAGAGCATTTGCTCCTATAGGAGCAAATGCTCTATTTATCACAATGGTTTCAAAACTACACAATTCTAAAAAAAATCCTTTTCTCTTGTAAATGCTCCTTTTCGGTAGATTGATTCAAAGAGGTAGTGTCTAAAAATAGACTATGGGGGAAAGGGATAATATGGATAGAGATTATTCTTCCTTTGAATGCAGGACATACTTTTGCAAACAGTGTATACCCAAAACAGAGTAACCCTGGTCAGGATCTGTACTCAACTGTTTGTCAGTCAGAATCCTCCAGCAAGCTCCATGAATGTTTTTAAACCTTTTATGATGGCACAATCATGAACGCAGGCAATTTTGGCCATGGCAGAAACTGCAAAATCATATCTATATTATTTCATAAGCAAAACACAACAGACCCAGATCAAACAGCTCCTATAGGAGTCATCTGATCTGGGTCTACTCTGTTTGCAGAGGCGTAGAAAGGCGTATTTATTTACCATTTCCTCCATAGGCTATTTTTAGACCCAACCTCTTTGAATGAATCTACCCAAAAGGAGCATTTACTAGAGAAATGTAAAATTTTAGAATTTTGTAGTTTGAAACCATAGTGATAAATAGAGCATTTGCTCCTCTAGGAGCAAATGCTCTATTTATCACAATGGTTTCAAGAATTGGTTATTACAGAGGCGTAGAAAGGCGTATTTATGGAGGAAAGGGTTAAGTAAAGGATTAACCCTTCTATACTGCAATCAAATTTCACTGTTTAACCCTCTTCCCTGTAAGAAATAATGACATCATAAATATTGATTACCTGAATTTTTATGATGGCACACATGAGTTTTTGGTATTGGTAGAAAGGAGACATTTCTTTTATAATTTCAAAAGCAAACACAGCAGACCCTGATCAGATCGCTCCAATACAAGATCTTGGTGACCCGGTCTATTGGCAAAGGTGTAAAAAAGCGTTTTTAATTGAGAGAAAGGTTTGGTAACTATTGTGTACCATTTCATTTTGTAACTTCAGTATTCGAAGAGTTAAAAGGGCAAATGTATCGGCTTGACAACAGTATCACAATGTTACTTGAACAAGGACAGGTTGTCACAGCTGAGATAGGGTTACATCAGGGCTGTGTAGGTGTGATGGGGCAGAACTAAGTGACTTTGGCACCTTGTAATTAGGGGCCTGTGTGTCTGGCCTAGGCTTTTGTCCTATCTTCCCATGTGAGAAACAGTTTGTTACCATGGTGGCCCAGTATCTTTGATACAAAATACTCTGATCTATGTTGAATTAACCACCTGGAATTCCAATATGAATACCATATGTATTTACTATTTAGAACTTCTCCCTCTAAGGGCAATCTGATTCACATTTGCAAACAGCTAATGGATCCAGATGATACGCGCTGAGTAAATCGGCATCTCGCCTGGATCCAGGCTGTATAACACTCGGTCAATAGTTTCTCAAAAGTTTGATCAAATTGAATTGACATTCAGTCAATAGTTTCTCAGGGCTTGATTAAATGGAAGTACATGTACATGTAGTCAATTTCTCCATGTCCAAATTTGAGCAAATGTTATGTTTTATACAGTGACATTAGGGTTTAAGTAACAGCAATAGTTTTAACTCATGAGCACATTTATAAAGTATTTTTCAATTGCCAATTAGTATAATTTATAACAATAATTGTATCGTTATGTACAGTAAAAGTTTTCCCCTCTAAACCAGACATCTTGGTCTATTCTGATTGCTTACATGTATGGCATTATTCAAATCTGATATTCATAATGTCATTATTTCTACATGAATACTCATGTGGTAAAGGGTTAACCCTTTCCCTCATAGGCTATTTTTAGATCCAACCTCTTTGAATAAATCTACTGAAAACGAGCATTTTAGAATTTTGTACACGTATGTAGTTTGAAACCATTGTGATAAATAGAGCATTAGCTCCTATATGAGCAAATGCTCTATTTATCACAATGGTTTCAATAGGTGACTATTACAGAAAGGCGTAGAAAGGCATATTTATGGAGGAAAGGGTTAAAATGAAAGATTTTACCTTTCAATGTTGAATTTTCAGAGTGGAATAGCTCATCAATGTTTAACATAAATATAATAGAGTCCACTCTGTATGAAAAGCTTAAATTTGCTGGAGGATTTTGAAGACAAACAAGGCAGACTCTGGTCTGATGGTTCTTCTAAGCTTCTAGGAGCCCTCTGGTCTGGGTCTACACTGTTTGCAAAATTAATGCTAGTGCATGTTCAAAGGGTTAATGATGAGTAATCTCTTGAAATGGTTTCATGATAAGATGGAAGTCTGCAAGTCGGGTGATGTTGCTTTTGCTGTTCCGAGGAAATCCCAGACTCTTCGCTCCAGTTCCTTTGGTTTTATCACATATCAGTTCCATCCACTGTATTCACCTCTGATAAGTGAAATTGATGTTTGATATATGGAATATTTAAGTAGATTTTAAGGTGTTACCTTATAGAGACATTTTTTATGCATTTACAAACTGATTAGTCTAGACCCAGATCAGACAGTTCTGATCTGCTCTCTGTTTGATTTAGAATAATATAGATCTGATTTTACAAGTTCTTTCTTGACAGAAATATCTGTTGTCAATATATCAATTTAATCATTTCCTTCATATTAAATGCCTTTCATACATTTACAAACAGAGTAGACCCAGATCAGACAGCTCACATAGGAGCTGTCTGATCAGGATCTGTTCTGTTTGCTTAAATGAAATACTATACAGTCATGTAGATCTGATTCTACAGAAACTTTGCTATATCATGCAGGGCTTTTTCTCTCTGGATTGGGAAGGGGCCTTAGCCTGCTGATTTTGGTAAGAATTGTCGCTAAAATTGCTGATTTGGGAAACAAAAAAGCTGGACCAGGTGTAAGTTTGGATTTTTGGGAAGACTGCATGATTTTAAAGAAATTTTCAATTGGGAAGGGGCCTTTTATATGCCTCTGTTATAGAAGGTGAAAAACCCCTGTCATGACTAAAGTACCATATGCTTGTATACCATTATGAATTTTAATCTAATCAGTATTCATGTCATTATTTTTTACATGAATATTTAACTATTCAATAGGGTAAAAAAAAAAAGAGCTAATTGATACTCATAATGTTATTATTTCTATATGAATGAATATTCATTAAGTAAATGGCTAAAACATTCAAATGTTCACACAATAAGTTAATTTCTGTCAACAAATATTGTACAGTAACACCCCTCTAAACCGGATGTTAAAGTTAGTATATAACTATAGATCTGTCTTGGAGACAGGTGGCAGCTTAATGTAGGGTGAAAGTCACATAGAAAGCTCCATAGAGCATTAAGCTACCACCTGCCTTAATGTATCAAAATTCTTCTATATTAGAATTGCGGATTTTACTGTAGTTTGTTTTACGTCTTTCTTCCCATTCTTTTAAACCCTTTGAACATTTATGCATGAATTTATCACTTCATGAATATTCATTGATTTAATTTCTATATTGTAAAAATTTACAAATGAATGTTTGGTCTGGAAAAATTGTAGGATCAAATTATATCGTTTTGTAAGGAAACAGAGCAGAGCTTGATGAGACAGAGCTCTCCTAATTACGAGCTGGTCCAGACTGTTCTATTATACCTAATGAATATTCAGAGGTAAGAAACAACAAATGTATGATCAGTCAGGGCTGTACATTTATAACGTACAGTAAAACCTCTCTATAACGGCCACTAAATTGTGTTAATTAGTTGGTATTAGGACAGGTGGCTGCTTTTAAATTAAAGCAAGGTGAAAGTAAAACGGAACGCTCCTATTTTTTTTAGGAGCGTTGTTTTACTTTCACCTTGCTTTAAGATCCACCAGCCTTTATCACAAAATACTTAATGTAATTTAGTGGCTGTTATAGAGAAGTTTTACAGTACTGAGAACAAAGGGGGAAATTTGTTTACACGTCGGAAACCAAAATCGGCATATCTGTATTATTTCAATTTATTCATCAGGTAAAGGGATAAGGATTGAGTCTGCATTAGAGTTCAGAATAGTGTAAGAATTTTTAAAATAAATCTATTTCATGCCCAGAATAGATAAAAATTTTCTGAGTAACCTTGAAAACATTTATGTAATCTTCAGTTTATTCCCAAGACAAATCTCTCAATTCTGCTCTGAAAACTAGTCAATAATTGCAACATTTAGAATAGCTTAATTCTGAATCAATGATGACAGCTGATAATTTTGATCCAAAAGAGGGGCCTCAATATTTGAGTTTTTGTCACCAGGATTCAGACTATTTGAAATTGTTAGCAGTTGCATTGTAGTTGCATTGTAGTTGCATTTAACCCTTTCCTCTTCTATGTTTATTTCAAATTTCAATACCCACTGAATATAATACATGGTCAAAATAGTTACGAAATATGGAAAGGTGGAACATTAGAGCCATTTTAGAAAGTAAAGAAACAGATGTATCAAATTCCATTAGCAAACAGAGCAGACCCTGATTAGACGATTCCTATAGGAGCCATCTGATCTGGCGCTACTCTGTTTGCCAATCTGTGAAAATGCATTTATATGAAGGAAAGAGTTAAAGCATCTGAAAAATGATCAATTTGACAACAATTTTCTTCACTCTTTACCTCATGAATATGGTAAGTATTATGGTACTCGATCGTATAGAACCCCCTGGCGATCCTTCATGACTCCTCCACGACGTCAATTCAACAACCAATCCAATCTCTGCTAGATCACCTCGACTCAGATACGATCCCTACAAGATCTCTACCCGACCAACTGGACCTCTGCACGATCTCTACCTAACTAGATCTTCTTGGTCGTACTTGGGTCGATCGGGTATTACTCGAGTAGAGGAGGAGATGATCGGGTACAGATCGGGTAAATGACTTTGTCCAGACCACAATTGCCTCCCGATCAATTCGACCCTCTACTCTATCAATACCCGACTGCTTCCTGATCGCTTCTTGAGCGAGTGGCTACTTGATCTCTACCCGAATTATTTGGACATGTCTAAAAATTTCGGGTAGGGAGTCCGAGCGATGCCGACCAAGGTAGACCTCCCCGATCACTCCTGCCGAGAGAGCCAGGCCAGTCCCCGATCATTTGGTTGGGATTGATCGAGTTGATCTGATCGGTAGTGGGAAACTTAAGCTTTAGGAGCCATCTGATCTCGGTTCTACTCTGTTTGCAATGTCGAGAAAATGTGTCTCAACCCTTTTCTCCTTAATTGTGCCTTTCTACACCTTTGTAAACGGATCTAGAGTAGATCCAGATCAGATGGCTTCTCAGGAGTCCTGGCTGTAGGAGCTGTCTGATCAGGTTCTCCTCTGTTTGCTTATGAAATAATATAGAACATGATTCTACAGTTTCTTCCATGGCAAAATATGTCTGTGTTCATGTGCCCTGATAAAAAATGATCTAATTAACATTCATAATGCTAACTATTGCTGACATGAATATTCATGGAGTAGAGGGTTAACCCTTTCCCTCATGTAAACGTGTTTTCACGCATTTGCAAACAGAGTAGACCCAGATCAGACGGCTCCTAGAGGAGCCCTCTGATCAGGGTCTGCTCTGTTTGCTAATATAATTTGATAGATCTGTTTCTAGATCTGTTTCTTTCCTTTCTAAAATGGCTACAATTTTCAACCTTCCATATTTCATTATAACTATTTTGTCCATGAATATTCAGTAGGTATTGAAATTTGGAATAAACACAGAACAGGGAAAAAGTTAATTAGGTGAAAGGTTAACTCTTTGCATGCTACATATGTATATAATTATAGTCTGCAGAAAATGCCTTCTGCTAAAGTTAATTTTTTTACAATTTTATTCATATACATTTGTACATGTATACAAATTGCCAAACAGGGGATTCAACTGTTTGCATTGGTTATAGATGATGTATTGACCACTAGCCAGCAGGGGAATTAACCCTTTCCTCCATAAATAGGCCTTTCTGCGCCATTATAACAGGCACTTAATGGAACCATTGTGATAAGTTGAGCATTTGCTCCTAGAGGAGCAAATGCTCTATTTATCACAATAGTTTCAAACTTCAAAATTCTAAAATTTTACTTTTCTCTAGTAAATGCTCCTTTTGGGTAGATTCATTCAAAGAGGTTGGGTCTAAAAATAGCCTATGGAGGAAAGGGTTAATTAACCTATTGGCAGGGCTTTTTCTCTCTTAATTGGGAAGGGGCCTTAGCCTGCTGATTTTGGGAAGAATTGTCGCTAAAATTGCTGATTTGGGAAACAAAAAAGCTGGTGTAAGTTTGGATTTTGGGGAAAACTGCATGATTTTAAAGAAATTTTCAATTGGGAAGGGGCCTTTTATAGGCCTCTGTTATAGAAGGTGAAAAACCCCTGATTGGTGCTTGAGTGAACACTTAATGCTCAGTTTACAACTTGAAATTATTATTTAGAGTCTATTCTGAGTGTTAACGGGTAAATTTTACTGGAAAGATTTATTCAGAATGTAAAACAGTGTATACTTGATCACCGAGCTCATCCAGGAGCTCATCCAGGAGCCCTCTGATCTTTGTCTACACTGTTTGCAAATACATACTGTTTAGCTCAAATGGTGCAAAGGTCAGAGCTATTGCGATCACCTTGAGTCTGTCATCAACAATTTCTTTGAATAACCATTGACTGGATTTTCCTCAAATTTCACAGGAATGATCTGCAAGTAACAGATCCTCTATCAAGTTTAAATCATTCTGGTCCGCTGTATAAGTAGGTACCAGGAGCTAAAAATAGATTTTAGCAAACAATTTGTTTCAACGACATCTCCTTGTGAACGGCTTGATAGAGTTTTGTTTTAACTTTTTTCTCAATATTCAAAGGGTTGATGTATTACAAATGAACTCGAGAAAAATTCAATCGTTAACATGACTGTATCCTTGAACATTTATGTAAACAAATCTTTGTCTCCAGGAATTCAACCCGACGAGCTTGTTGCCATTGAAAGCTGTAGTACTCTACTGTAATTGAAATGCCAAGCAGCCTGGTAGTTTGACGCCCAATTTTGAATAAATTGCCAAATAGCTCTTATACAACAAATTTCCATACAGGAGTATTGATTTGGAAAATAATTCAGTCTTGATGTTTCTGGAAAAGACAACAGGTCAGAGCACGGAATTTCCGTGACATGCAAGAAAAATTTCAATGTTTCTTAATCCTTTACTTGATACTCCAACTTTTTTATGCCTTTGCAAACAGAGTAGATCCCTATTAGACAGCTCCAGTACTAGTTGTCTGATGACAGCTCTATTGTCTTACTTTTGATGTAATTGTTCTAGTGTCCTTTGGTCTTTTCTGTAGCAGTTTTGCGAATATCATGTAATTTTGAAAAATGGTTGAATTCTTTTAACACATTCCTCCTTAGGCTATTTTTAGACCCAACCTCTGTGAATGAATCCACCCTGAAAAATAAAATATTAGAATTTTGTAGTTTTGAAACCATTGTGATAAATAGAGCATTTGCTCCTATAGGAGAAAATGCTCTATTTATCACAATGGTTTCAAGAAGTGGTTATTACAGAGGCTTAGAAAGGCGTATTTATGGAGGGAAGAGTTTATAAGCAAACAGAGCAGAACCTCATCAGAAACTAGTTCCTACAGGAAGTGTGTGATCTAGGTTTACTCTCATCAGAAACTAGTTCCTACAGGAGTTGTGTGATCTAGGCCTACTCTCATCAGAAACAAGTTCCTACAGGAGCTGTGTGATCTAGGCCTACTCTCATCAGAAACAAGTTCCTACAGGAGCTGTGTGATCTAGGCCTACTCTCATCAGAAACAAGTTCCTACCGGAGCTGTGTGATCTAGGTCTACTCTCATCAGAAACAAGTTCCTACAGGAGCTGTGTGATCTAGGCCTACTCTCATCAGAAACTAGTTCCTACAGGAGCTGTGTGATCTAGGTCTACTCTCATCAGAAACTAGTTCCTACAGGAGCTGTGTGATCTAGGTCTACTCTCATCAGAAACTAGTTCCTAGTCAGGAGCTGTGTGATCTAGGTCTACTCTCATCAGAAACTAGTTCCTACAGGAGCTGTGTGATCTAGGTCTACTCTCATCAGAAACTAGTTCCTAGTCAGGAGCTGTGTGATCTAGGTCTACTCTCATCAGAAACTAGTTCCTACAGGAGCTGTGGAGCTGCGTGATCTAGGTTTACTCTCATCAGAAACTAGTTCCTACCGGAGCTGTGTGATCTAGGTCTACTCTCATCAGAAACTAGTTCCTAGTCAGGAGCTGTGTGATCTAGGCCTACTCTCATCAGAAACTAGTTCCTAGTCAGGAGCTGTGTGATCTAGGTCTACTCTCATCAGAAACTAGTTCCTACCGGAGCTGTATGATCTAGGTCTACTCTCATCAGAAACTAGTTCCTACAGGAGCGGTGTGATCTAGGCCTACTCTCATCAGAAACTAGTTCCTACCGGAGCTGTGTGATCTAGGTCTACTCTCATCAGAAACTAGTTACTACAGGAGCTGTGGAGCTGTGTGATCTAGGTTTACTCTCATCAGAAACTAGTTCCTACTGGAGCTGTGTGATCTAGGTCTACTCTCATCAGAAACTAGTTCCTACAGGAGCTGTGTGATCTAGATCTACTCTCATCAGAAACTAGTTCCTGCAGGAGCTGTGTGATCTAGGTTTACTCTCATCAGAAACTAGTTCCTACCGGAGCTGTGTGATCTAGGTCTACTCTCATCAGAAACTAGTTCCTAGTCGGGAGCTGTGTGATCTAGGCCTACTCTCATCAGAAACTAGTTCCTAGTCAGGAGCTGTGTGATCTAGGCCTACTCTCATCAGAAACTAGTTCCTACCGGAGCTGTGTGATCTAGGTCTACTCTCATTAGAAACTAGTTCCTACAGGAGCTGTGTGATCTAAGTCTACTCTCATCGGAAACTACATGTAGTTCCTACCGGAGCTGTGTGATCTAGGTCTACTCTCATCAGAAACTAGTTCCTACAGGAGCTGTGTAATCTAGGTCTACTCTGTTTACAAAGAGGTCTCTATGCAGGAAATGTTTTCATGTCTGATGATTCAACAGGCTTAGTCTGTATTCTCACAGTCACAAGGGCTTGGTCGTTATTAGTTGTTAATTACTTCTTATTTCTGTAACAGAATACCACAATAGGTAAGGAATACTGGTTAAAATCAGTGGTGAAAATCACAGTGGTACACTTCAAACAATTCAATTAAAACCCTTTGTACACTAATGTAATTGTTGTCTGCAAAAAAAAAAAAAAAATCATCTACAATAATATTCTAAAAAGTATTTTTCCGTTTGTTTCTTTTCAATAATACAATAAGAGTGACTATCAGTTGAGTTTGGATCTGGATGAGATACAGTTATTTAAGTGTCTCATCTGGATCCGAACTGTTTGCATTATTTCTGATCAATACAACTTCACTGCAAGAATTCAAAGAGTAAGAAAAACTGCAACAATCAAAGAGATTGCCTAGTCCCTTATGAACGCTTTTGCAAGCAAAATTCTGGGCAGCTTATGTAAACAGAATTTAGATAAAATACAGAGATCCTTTGATGCTAAAATAAAATTGTAAATCTAATGAAAGACTATTTAACTTTGAGAATTGCAGAGAACAACATCTTTTGTAGAAGATGTTTACTGTAACCCTTACAACACCGAATTTTCAAATGGATTATTCCAAAATTCAAACAGGTCAAGTTTATGGTGAATATTTAGGGATTTTTCTTAAGAAAAGTGTAACAATGTTGAGAGTGCATACCCTGAGAGAGGGCTACACTGTTTGCAAAGGACATTGGTGACTTCATGCCCTACACTTTAAGGGTAACAACCCATTCAAAGTTGAATTTTCAGAATGGATTAGCCCATCATTGTTGAACTTATTTTCTCTTTTATTGCTAAGTATTCAGTTCAGGTTCAAGCATTATAACATTACAAAAGATTTTTATCTTTCCATGTTCATAGTGAAACAATACTTCCTATTGCTCCATGTTGTGTTACCTTTGAATGGAAAAGCAAATACATTGTTAACCCTTTCCCTTATATAAACGCTTTTTCATGCATTTGCAAGGAGCGGTCTGACCAGGGTCTGCTCTGTTTGCTTATAAGACATGTATAGTTATGATTCTACAGGTTTGAGAAAGCAAACAATTTCCTTGAACAGTTTACATTATAAAAATAGCTAATGAATAATCATGATGTCATAATTTCTTTCGGGGATAATTGAACAGGGAAAGGGTTATGTGAATAAGTCAATATGGCACCATATTGATAGCTTCGTCAATTGACAAAATGATAAATAGTGTAGACCTTGATTAAAGTGCTACTTTGTGAACTGTTTGATCCGAGTCTGCACTGTTTGTGAAGACTTGCCTGTCTGAAATACTTGTTATAATTATGGTATCTCTACTGAATTGAAACATGTTTGAGGCCTGTTTACTCACAAGATCATTAAATTCAAGAAATGTATAAGCAAAGAAAGGAATTAGTTTTTAGAATTCGAAGTGTGTAGATGAAAGCACAATCTGACAGATATAAAGGAGAAATGAAGTCTTTATGTCATTCATGTTTCAATCTTGACACAGTGTCTGAGTAAATAGCAAAGGGGGAATTACATTAGAAATTGTTTGTATCAGGTTTCTATAAGTTTTTAATGAAGTGCTTTTCCATGGCATACCACCCAGGTTATCAGCCCTTTACCTGATAGAGACTCTAAGTTTGCAAACAGAGTAGACCCAGATTGGATGGCTCCAGTAGGAGTTGTTTGATCAGGGTCTGCTTTGTTTGCTTATGGAACTATATAATAATGACTTTATTTAACGAGGCTACACATTTAGGTAAGCCCAATCTTCCATGTGGGCCTCAATACATTATATATATAAACATACATAGATCTAGAAGAACAAAAGTTTAGAAATTATACATTATACACAGAATAGCATTCAAAAATTAGTTAACCCTTTCCTTCATATATAGATGTAACATACAATTCTACAGTTTCTATCATGACCATATGTTACACTGTGTTCATATCCCATTGTAAAAATTCAGCTAATAAATATTCATGATATCATTACTAACCCTGTTGCATATTCAAGTAAGAAATAATGACATAATGAATATTTATTTGCTGAAGTTTAATAGTGGCATAGATACACATGAGTTCTGGGTAATAGTAGAAACTGTAGGTTCAGATCAGTTAAAAGATCTGCTGTAGTTACCAGTATATGCATAATTCTAAGGTATTGCTTTAAAAAATTTATAAGCAAACAGAGCAGACCTGTACTGATCAGACAGCTTCTACAAAAAAGAATGAATGGTTTGATTGGCTTAACCCATTCCCTCACATTGACGACTTTTGACGACTCTGTAGAAGTCACTTTATGAAATCATTGTGATAAATAGAGCATTAATGCTCCTATAGGAGCAAATGCGCTATTTATCACAATGGTTTCAAACTACAAAATTCTAAAATTTTCCTTTTCTCTAGTTCATGCTCCTTTTCGGTAGATTTATTCAAAGAGGTTGTATCTAATAATAGCCTATGAGGTAATAGGTTAAACCGCCTGTGATTTGATTGACTGAAAAATAAACTACCTTGTAGTACTAATTCAAATTTTCCAGTCACTTTGTTGAAGTAACCTGAATATTAGTGAGGATATAATTATGCTTGTAATGCTTCCCCTTGAGATGAATATTGCCCTAGTTACCTTAAGTATTTCATTTTGGACAAATATACTTCTAGGCAAATAGTGCAGACCCAGATCAAACTGCTCCTTCAGGAACAGTTTGATCAGGGTCTACACTATTTTCTACTAAGTCAGTCGTATTTAAAGTTATCAAAATGGCTCCAACTTGACTTATTCAGCATTACAAACATTACTATACCATTGAAATAATGTCAAATGTTACACAGCTTCCCATTTGGATCCATATATCCAGACAGTATGAAAAAGTTATCAAGAATTTGCCCATGGAGTGTAGTTAAAATATCTCTAGTTCAACTTTGTTCATTGTCGAATTATGTGAAAATTCCATGATATTTATAACATTAATACATACGGTACCTATAGATTCATAAAATGTATCGTGAAATTTTTAATGATCGTCAAGACGATCAATGAAAGTGATCATTTCATTCGGAATTTTTTTTATTATCATAATTTTACTTTAAATTAATTTCCTCACTCTGATGGTTTGTATAGCTTAATAAGTCAATTCCTGACTATTTCAGAGCAAAAATTTACATGAAACTAATTGTCAGTCTGCGAGCAAATAGTCTAGATCATGATCAAATTGTATTTAGTAGTTTGATGTTGGCCTGGCTGTACTTATATGTTTAAACCTCTACTCCATAAATACACTTTTCTATGTCTATTTTGCAAACAGTGTAGATCCAGATTAGACAGCTCCTTAAAAAATTGCACTGTTTACACACAGGATCTTTTAGAGCTGAGTTTTAGCTGCATTTCGTACAAGTAATAATGCCAATGTACTGTACAGGGTATATATACATGTACATATAAATGTACAATTTGAGGTAATGATAATTGATAAGTACATGTATGCCAACAGGGTGGAGTTTAACTCATAAATATTAATGGAGTTGAACCTTTACTCCATAAATTCGCCTTTTTAAGACTTTGCAAACAGAGTAGACCCAGATCAGACGGCTCCTATAGGAGCCGTCTGGTCAGGATCTGCTCTGTTTGCTTTCGTATAATTTAGATCTATTTCTACAGTTTCTGCCTGAGTCAACAGAGCTACAGATAACTGCATACTCAAATACTAAAATCGCCATGTCTCCACCAAACCGGAGAAATAAAGAAGTTATACTTGAAAATATTTTAATTTACACATCTTATCTGGATCTCTTGTTTCTGACATGAATATTCATGGAGTAAAGGGTGAAGGGATGTCCAAAAATTGTTTCTGTCCAAAGATTAATTGTGGTAGGTACAGGTATCATACAATTCTTTTAGGCTGAGTATTCAAACATTAGTAATTTCCTGTGGCCCACCCTACAGCATACACTCAATATCAGGTAGAAATTTGGCAATTTGGGCCAAGAAGTGGAATTCTAAGTGTAAATGATATGATGTGATGCTACCATTCCACCCCTGGGGCATGTCTGTAGTTTGTTGAAATTTGTGGTAAAGTTATGTGCTAAATGCCATAAAAAATGTGTTGAATTATGTTACAAAAAGTGTTGTTTTTATGTTCATTCTTTGCCATTTGTTGGAAATAATTTTGTCCAGATGTAAAATGATGTAAACCTTTTAAGAATACATGTTAACAACTTGGCTGGGTAAAATGATGTTGTAATAATCTAGTTTTGATGATGCCTTTTGGACATATGATAATGAACTGTATAAACTGTTTGAAGTCTGCAGCCTGTGCAGAAAGCTCCTGCATTACTTTTTGTCCTGCATAAACCACCACCTGCATCTAGCACCCAGAATTATACCTCTTTTAGGTAGTCGCATTAGCGGGGTTTTACTGTATATAAACACAGTGTTTTTAGTCATGGCCATGGCTAGAAACTTCATAATCTGATCAGATGGCTTCTACAGGAGCCATCTGATCTTGGTCTGTATGCAGAGGTGTCTCTATCAGGTAATTTTTGAACTTCAGGCAGACCAGGTAGCTTAATGCAGTATGGAATGATGCAGAATTGCAATTCACTTCCATTCTACATTAAACCTCCACTTTCTTTTAATCCTTTCCCTTATATATAAATGCATTTTCACACCTTTGCAAACAGAGTAGACCCAGATATGACAGTTTTTATCAAAGTAAAACAATCCAATGAAAATACATTGTAAAAAAATCAGTTGATAAATGTTCCTGATGTCATTATTTCTTCCATGACTTAAATAACAAATAAAGGGTTAATCCTACAATTTTGCAATGTATATAAGAAATTATGACATGTCATGAATATTAATTAGATTAAGTTTTATATTGGGACAGACTCCCCGGACATGGACACAGGAATATTTGGCCATGGCGGAAATTGTAGAATAAGATCTTTATCATGTCAAAAGCAAATAGAGCAGACCCTGATCAGACAGTTTTTATAGGAGACATCTGATCTGGATCTACTCTGTTTGCAAAGGTGTAGAAAGGTGCATTTATTGAGTACACTGGGTTAACTTAAAGAACATCATGTTTATTCACTTTGTGACCATTGTAAAGAGGTTTTACTAGTATAATGTAGGGAATACATTAAGAGTAGCGCCAAATTTGATTTACTTATCAGCAGAATAAATGAGATAACAAAACATTTAGAGGCCCTTACAGGGACATGTAATATTGCCATAAGAGAATGATATTTTAACCCTTTACTCCATGAATACTCATGTAAGAAATAATTATAATGGTATCATGACTATTAATTAGATTTATTCTTATATTATGGCGTAATTGACATGGACAAAGAAAGTTTTTGCCATAAGAACCTGTAGAATTATAATAGACAGTAATAACAGAGTAGACCCTGATCCGTTGAGACAACTGCTGTGCGCACATGCATACTTGGTGGGTTGTGTGTGGGGGTGAGTGGGGGGGGGGGGGGGGCATATACTTATATGGAGGGGGATTGTGTGTGGGGGTGAGTGGGGGGGGCATATACTTGTATGGAGGGGGGTGTTTGGAGAAAAGAAGTAAACAATATACATGTAATTCAATATGATGGTCAATGCCTTTGCATTGTAAAATTAGCCACTTTGGACAAGAAATGTAACATTTGCCCAGTCTTTGAAGCTCTTAGCCCCTGTCAAAGTTCATAAAATTCAGTCCAGGGTGATAAAGGACAGATGCTGATTAAAGGCCATAAACATATGATGTATATCAACAGAATAATGGCTCTTAATCAAATTAAGATTTTCCAGAGCTGAATGTTGGCATCCTAAGTAATTTACAGTCAGTTCTATTGTTCTACAGACGTCTGAATGGTCTTAACCCTACTCCATGAGTATTTATGTAAGAAATAATTACATCATGAATATTTATTAGCTGAACTTCTATACTCTAATGTACACAGGAGATTTAAGTATTGGTAGAAGTTGTAAAATCACATCTATTATAATTTCATAAGCAAACAAAAGAGATCCTGATCAGACTGTAAGCTCCTATAGGAGTTGTCTCAGATCTGTATCTACTCTGTTTGCAAAGGTGTGAAAAAGTACTTAACCCTTTCCTCCATAGATACGCCTTTCTACGCCTCTGTAATAACCACTTCTTGAAACCATTGTGATAAATAGAGCATTTGCTCCTATAGGAGCAAATGCTCTATTCATCACAATGGTTTCAAACTACAAAATTCTAAAAATTTACTTTTCTCTAGTAAATGCCCCTTTTGGGTAGATTCATTTAAAGAGGTTGGGTCTAAAAATAGCCTATGGAGGAAAGTGTTAACCCATTCTCTCATTTGAATGCCTTTTCACGCATTTTCAAACAGAGTAGACCCAGCTCTTAGATTGTTTCAACTAAGGGGCCATAATAAATCTGATCAGGGTCTACTCTGTTTGCTTTGACATGATAATAGATCTGACTCTACAGTTTTTGTCAAAGCAAGCATTTTCCTTGAAAAATGTACAGTATGAAAATTCAGCTAATAAATATTCATGATGTCATTATTTTTTACATGAATATTGAGCAAGGAAAGGGGTTAAAACTGTTAAATACATTGACTAAGTACTATATTTGACAAGGATATTTGTAAACAGTGTGAACTGATAGGTCTTTTAATGTAAGAGAACCAACAGCCAATATAAACTGTGAAAAAGTTTATTGCATTGGTTTGGCAGTGTCTAGCCAGTTGTCAGCTGTGAGTTTCGCTACTACAGGTGGGCAGATAGTAAATAAATGAGGCTTATTGGGCTCGATGATTTGGCAGCACCCAGCTGCCGTAATTGTTAGCTAATCACTATGTAGATGGGAAAAGTTATTTGACTGAAAATGGAAAGCAGTAACTGCTGCTGAATTGTAGAGGGCATTTTCAAACTTCATGTTGGTTACAGACTAGATATTTATGAAGGTATTTCATGTATGATTATCAGATTTATGCAGCAGACAAAACAGCAGAATGAAAGTGGTTGGGGGAATTTTTCATTCAAGGAAAATACATAAATACGATATCAATATTTTTAGATTTATGTCATAAAGATATAACATTCCATGATCAAGTCTGACACACAGTTAACTAGTCTTTAAAGTGGGAATGCCCACAAAAAGTGGGATGGATCTGTAAGATAGATTATAGATAGCAAGTTAATGTAACATATTATGATGTCTCTAATAAACACTCCCAGGTGAATAAAGGAGCTTCTTGCATTTTGTACACAGGTGGTTGGCACACTGGTTGCTAAATACAGAATGAAAGCAATGCAAAAAACTCTTAGGTGAGCTTTCTGCATTGCTTTTAGTCTGCATAAGCCACCACCTGTATTTTGTAAAACCTCTATTTCTTTATTTAACCCATTCCCTCATATTGACGACTTTGTAAAAATCACTTTGTGAAACCATTGTGATAAATAGAGCATTTGCTCCTATAGGAGCAATGCTCTATTTATCACAATGGTTTCAAACTACAAAATTCTAAAATTTTACTTTTCTCTAGTTAATGATCCTTCTCGGTAGATTAATTCAAAGAGGTTGTATCTAAAAATAGCCTATAAAGGAATGGGTTAATGGTTCTTATATAGGGTTTTAGTTGTTTTATTGATTGTTAGTTACCCCCAGAAATAAGGTGACATTATTAGAATTGGGGCGTTTATTAGTGGGCAATACTGTATGATGAAATTATGCAGAATTCTCCCAAAGGAGCATTCTGCATTACTTTCTTTCTGAGTTAGTAACCACCTAAGTACTGTATATATATGAATCAATGTGTGTCATTGGATTGGTCATGTTACCAAAATGAGTAACCACATCTTCTGACTAGCCTTTTATAAATCATGTCCAGCACAATTGATCAAGCTTCAGATTGGTGATACTTCGTAAATGCTTTATAAATTGGTTAACCCTTTTCCCCATGAATGTTCACGTAATTATGATTAGATTAATTGTTATAATATAGCACATGGACACACTGGATCTTTTGGCCATAATGCAGGAACTGTAGAATCAAATTTTTGTATATTATATGATATGAATATTCAATGAATAAAGGGGTAATTTTTGTTTTAGAATTTTTATGTACCAGCAATTGAAAGGATAAATTTGATTGAAAATTTGATTGGCTTGTCTATTTATGTAGTTATTGCTAATATTTATTTTATGATGAAAGTTAAAATAATGATTTTGTAAATTAATGCAAAGAGGCTTGAAAGAGCACTTTGAAGCAAATACACTAATATAAATAATATGTTTGGCTGTGGAATGGATTTTTCCAGTCATAGAGAATATCTGACACTTGTGATTTATTGCTCACATGTATGCAAGACATCGATATAATTATATCCTCTGACCAGCCAAGATACATTTGAATGATTCTCTAAGACTGTATGCAGCTTTGGAACGTCCTTACATAAACATATTTTCACCATCATATGTTCCGTCTGATCAGGGTCTGCTCTGTTTGATATTTTGGAATTTGAAATATCTGTTTCTTTACTTTCTAAAATTGGCAACAATGTTCCACCTTTTTCATTATAACTATTTTGTAAATGAATATACAGTAGGTATTGGAATTTGTAATGAATATAGAACAGGGAAAGGGTTAACTTTTTACTCCATAAATACGCTTTTCTGTGCCTTTGCAAACAGAGTAAACCCAGATCAGACGGCTCCTTTAAGGTGTCATCTGATCAGGGTCTGCTCTGTTTGGTTATGATATAATATAGATATGATTGAGATCTACAGTTTCTGCTATGGCCAAAAATTCCTCTGTCAATGTGCTATTATAACAAATTAATCTGAATTATATTCATGACGTCATACTCGTAATTTCTTACAGGAATATATTATTCATGGAGGAAAGGGTTAAGTATTCATGAGATGATAGGTTTGTGCTAGGCCTAATTGCCAGTCTGCCTAAATGGTCTCAATCCTCCTTTTATTAAGCTAGTGGATTCCATTTCTCTTTGATACAGATTCATTATCATATTGGCATAGGAAACCTGTAGGAATGTTTTCATGATTCTGTAGATATATATTGATAAACATGAGCCTGTTGTCTAACCCTTTGTCTGGTGGGATATTCATGGCAGAATTAAGGACCATGGATTGTAATGATTAACTGAATTTTCTATGATGGCATTAAGAACAATGGAATTTCTTACCATAACAGAAACTGTACAATCAGATCTATATAAATGGAGCTGTCTGATCTGAATCTACTCTGTTTGCAAAGGTAAAACAGCATTGCTGTGAGGTAAAACGTTAGTTCAAAATGAAACTTGCATTTAAGACTTTTGTCTGTATTAACCCAAGATTACTCCATAAATCGTAACGCCTTTCAACGCCTTTGCAAACAGTAGTCCCAGATTAGACGGCTGATCAGGGTCTGTTCTGTTTGCTCATGATATAATGTAGATATTATTCTAGTTTCTGACATGGCCAGAAGTTCCTTGTCCAGTGTGCTAGTATAACAAATTACTTCAATTAATATTCATGGCTGCCATTTTGTCATGGAGGATCATAAGGGTTAACCTGCTATAATGACCCAACATTTGACTTCTTTTGAATGGCCATAATTAATAAATGGAGAGAGGTTTTACTGTACAGGTATAGGGCAATGATCACTGATTGCAAGCATGGTATAAATATAAAACTATTTCACAGAGATCTGGTTTCCTGATAGGACAGTGTAAATCTGTATGTTACCTTCCAATTGCCATGGTAACCACTCGAGATTTGATGGCCATTTTGTGATAAGACTCTAGGTGTAAGCCTATTGATCGTAGACTCCTGTTTTCACTACATTTATCACTGGGAATTATTGGTAGGCAACTGCAGAATCCAATATATTCCTCATAAGACATGGAAGGCAGGAGCTCAATTCAATTGGTATTCTAACTTAACTATTCATCGACTGACTACATGATTTGTGCTCTTGATTTAGACCCGGCTTCTGCCGTCTCAAGGAGGGTGAATTTATTGGAAGTAATTGAAACCAATCGGAAATTTGAATTAAGTCTTTGACCTACTAAGTAGGCTCCTACAAAAAAAATTTCTGCTATGTAGTTACTTATTCTAAATAGACTTCACTACATTTTCTTTGTAACATTTATAAAACCATTTACTCCATGAATATTCATGTAAGAAATGACATCATGAATATTAATTATAGAGTAATTGTTAAAAATAGCACATTCTACAGTTTCTGCCATGACCAAACATTCCAGTGTCAATGATTGCATGTGACTCAGGAATGTTTGGCCATGGCAGAAACTAGAATCATATCCTGTATTATATTATAAGCAAATAGAGCAGACCATGATCAGACAGCTCCTATATTGGTAGAAATGGTATAACAGGTCAATTATAATTTAATAAACAAACATGGCAATCCGTGAGGCTGATCAGATGGCTCCTACAAGAGCCATCTGATTTTGGTTTACTTTGTTTGCAAAGTCATGAAAAAGCATTTTTTTAAGGAAAGGGATATGCGAAGAGAACAGATCTAGACACTGAGCATACAGCTCTACAGGAGTTGTCTAATCTGGTTCTACACTGTTTGCAATGGTGGAAAAGGTTCCCTGGGATCATCTTGATTGTAAAGAATTAACCTGTTTAGGGTGTTGAGCACAGTTTTGTTTTTACAAAATTTCGTTCACTTTGTTTTTGAAATACATGGTATGTGTAACGTCTGTAAAATACAGTCAGGATGTTCAGTAAAATAAACTGTGAACATATTTTATCCTGAGGAGAAGTAACTGTTACTCTAGCTGCGACTCATAGAGATCTGACTTTCATAAGCAAACAGAGGAGACCCTTAGGCCAGACAGCTCCTACAGGTGCCGTCTTATCTGGGTCTATACTTTTTGCGAAGGTGTGAAAAGGCATTTCTATGAAGGAAAGAGGTAATTAAATTAAAGAACAAATTACTACAGGTTCTAAGACAAACATAGTAGACTCCTAGGCCACTGATGCTACCTTCAGAAGATGAGGCTTCTCGTCTAGGTCTGCACTGTTTGCAGCACATCAAAAGTGGACCCATTGAGTGTGTCCTTTGCAAAGGTATTCTAAATTTTACTGAAGCATAGAAAAGATAAAAAAAAAAAAGAAGATAAGTTATTTGACGTCTTTCTGTGAATGGCCTGTATGATTAAATGAATGAAATTTCAAGATATTTCGAAAATTAAGGTTTTGTAGAATATTGTCTAAAGCTCTGAGGGTACAAATGGAGATGAAAATACATTCAGCATACTGAATCAATATGATAAGCAATCCGATACCGTCTCAGATTGTACACAGCATGCCGGAATCAGACAAGAACTACATCAAAGGCATGAAACCTAACCCCTAATGAAATTATTATTGATCTATTGTATTTATCCCAGAGCAATAAATAACTATGCATACTCTAATACTAAAGTCGTCATTTCTCCTCCAAACCCTATGTTGTGACCATTCTTAAGAATGGTCACAACATAGGATTTGGTGGAGAAATAAAGAAGTTATTCTTGAAAATGTTTTAATTTACTCATCTTATCTGAAACTCTGTTATCCTAAATATTCAGACACCCAGTCTCCTGCCTCCACCGGTTTGTAAATAAAAACTGAATAAGTCATCTAGACACAGATTTGATAACCCTTTTGCCTGTTCAATATTCATGAAAGAAATGTTGACATCATGATTATTTTTTAGCTGAATTTTTATAATGTAAACCTTTCACAGTCATTTTTTGTTTTGGCAAAAACTGTAGAATTAGATCTATATCAATTGTCACAAGCAAACACTGAGCAGACCCTGATCAGACATATATCTATATTGTATCATAAGAAAAAAGAGTACACCCAGATCAGATGGCTGACCTGTTGGAGCCGTCTGATCTGGGTCTTCTCTGTTTGTAAATGCATGAATTTAAGGCGTTTATATCAAGGAAAGTGTTAATGGAGTAGCAAAAAAGTAGATTGCTGTAACTGCTATAAGAAGTTGATTGCTGTAACTGCTATAAGAAGTTGATTGCTGTAACTGCTATAAGAAGTTGATTGCTGTAACTGCTATAAGAAGTTGATTGCTGTAACTGCTATAAGAAGTTGATTGCTGTAACTGCTATAGAAGTTGATTGCTGTAACTGCTATAAGAAGTTGAGTGCTGTAACTGCTATAAGAAGTTGATTGCTGTAACTGCTATAAGAAGTTGATTGCTGTAACTGCTATAGAAGTTGATTGCTGTAACTGCTATAGAAGTTGATTGCTGTAACTGCTATAGAAGTTGATTGCTGTAACTGCTATAGAAGTTGAGTGCTGTAACTGCTATAAGAAGTTGAGTGCTGTAACTGTTATAGAAGTTGAGTGCTGTAACTGTTGTGGAAGTTGAGTGCTGTAACTGCTATAGAAGTAGATTGCTGTAACTGCTATAGAAGTTGAGTGATGTAACTGTTATAGAAGTTGAGTGCTGTAACTGTTATAGAAGTTGATTGTTGTAACTGCTATAGAAGTTGAGTGCTTTAACTGTTACAGAAGTTGATTGCTGTAACTGCTATAGAAGTTGAGTGTTTTAACTGTTATAGAAGTTGAGTGCTGTAACTGTTATAGAAGTTGATTGCTGTAACTGCTATAGAAGTTGAGTGTTTTAACTGTTATAGAAGATGAGTGTTGTAACTGCTATAGAAGTTGAGTGCTGTAACTGTTATAGAAGTTGAGTGCTGTAACTGCTATAGAAGTTGAATGCTGTAACTGTTATAGAAGTTGGGTGCTGTATTTTACTGCTATAGAAGTTGAGTGCTGTAACTGCTATAGAAGTTGAGTGCTGTAACTGCTAAAGAAGTTTTTCTTGCCGCATATTTAGAGTAATTATGTATTCAGTAAACTGATTTATTATCATTCCCCTCAGCAGTAAGCCAGGTTATTGGTCAATAATATGTAATTGTTCCTTCATGTTATACTATTGTTATGTAGTGTTCTGGATGAATTATTTGTTCAGCAAGACATTAATATGGATTGTTCTCCTTGTTTGTATTGTTTTTGTGTACATGGATTTGTGTTGCTAAGTATCAATAGGGCATAATCAGTAAATTAGAAATATTAAAGATTTATATTATAGTTTCTAATGTGGGCTGACTGACTGAATGAATGAATGAATGAAAACTTTATTTAAGCAGAGTAACTCAATTAATTCAACAACTAATCTCCCTTGAGGCCCTCAGACAGAGACATTCAATACATAAATAATAAACAGACATGATAAAGGTTTAGATTAAAACAAACAAACATAAATAAAATTGAAATGAAGACTTTTTCAACAGCTGACATGTCAGAATGGAAGTCATATATTGAGTTTAAAAGTGGCATTACCAATATATCGTAGTTACTCTAGTATTTTGACACCCAATCTCCCTTCTCTTCACCAGTTTGTAAAGGCTTAAAACTGAGTAATTCATTTTAGCACTGTGTTTGTAACTTTAATAGATTTCCTCATAGGCTATGTTTAGATCCAACTTCTTTGAATATATCTACTGAAAAACGTTTACTAGATTATATTTGCAAACAGAGTAGACCCAGATCAGATGGCACCAGCCTATAGGAGCCATCTTATCTGGGTCTGCTCTGTTTGCTTTTGATGTGAAATAGAGCTGATTTCACAGATCTTGTCAAAGCTAAAAAAACTTGAAAAGTTTACATTATAAAACTTTAAGTGATTAATATTCATGATGTCGTAATTTCTTACATGAATATTGAACAGGGAAAGTGGTTAATTAAACTTTAAAGGGTTACAAGAGTCAATGTCCTAATAGAATACGCACTACACATTTAAAAAACAGTGTGATCCATTACAACAGATAGAACTGAAGAGATGCATGGAGAAATATTTGTATATTAAATGATAACCAGTGTGATTAAGTGTTTTTAACTCACTTGTTCTGTTTTGTTGCCAATTTCCAGCTATTTCTGTGTATTTCTTGTCTGGTATTTTCCTGCCAGATACATTATTTCCAGTTCTCCAGAACCTGATCCTCTTAAATATTCTGTAATTTCCTTTAATATCGGTCAGATAAACCTACACAAGTAGTGTAGAACCAGATCTAACTGGAAAGCGGTATGATCTGGGTCTACTGTGAGTATGTCGACTCAGACATTAAAGTTTCGTTTAAAGTTATATAAATCAAAACGTACCAATTTTATTTAACTAGATTTGGTCTCATAAAATTTAGAGTAAATATGATGTTTTAATCAATACCATGCGGAGTTAATTGATGTCCTAAAACGTTTTAGCTTGTCTTCTTTTTAAATTCCTACCTAGATGCTCTGTGTTTATGACAATACTTCACGCTGAATGTCAAAGAGTTTGATTCACAATGAGGCACCCACAGACTTTGACTTCTCATTTGGATCCAAACTGTTTACAAGAGGCATCAAATTGATTTGCCAGTGGCAATTTAAAGGTTATTGTGGACTTTATGGAATTTTTGTAGATGGTAAGGAAATGATTTTCAATGAATCATGATCCGGAACTGGTATATTAAGACTATCTGTTGAAACTTGCATTCTTCAACAGAAACATATGTTACAAGTAGTTCCATTCTGCTGATAGAATTACAGGAATAGTACAACGAAGGCCTGCTGGCTTATACCTTATGAAATACATACAATTAACAAAGTTTTTTAACTACCCTAATTACTGTACATTGTTAGTACTGTTTTATCTCCAATAAATGCTGCAGGGATGTCATGAATATTAATTACATCAATTTCTATAATAGCATACTGGACACAGGATTATTTAAAACATGGCAGGAACTGTAGAATCATCTCTATATAGTATCATATTTACAAACAGAACAGACCCTGATCAGGATCCTATAGGAGCTGTCTGATCTGAGTCAACTCCTATTTGCAAAGGCTTAGAAAGACGTATTTATGGCGTAACGGGTTAATGCAGAATGAAAGCAATGTAGACAGCGCTCCTGGTGAGCTATCTGTATTGGTTTCAGACTGCATTAAGCTATCACATGCATTCTGTAAAACCTATATTTCTGTATTTAATTAATATAATTTCATAAGCAAACCAGGCAGACCCTGATCAGATGGCACAGGTCTGTACAGATCGCTCCTACACGAGCTGTCTGATCTGGGTCTTCTCTGTGTGCAAAGGTGTGGAAAAGCGTTTATATGAGGGAAATGGTTATTTTATCCACTCTTCAAGACGGTGCTAAAGAGCGGTTATAATATTGGGTTTGCATGGTGACGATTTTAGTACAGTAAAACCCCTCTAATATGACCACCTAAAACAGGACTGGTATAATTCTGGGTTGTATAGGCAAGTGGTAGCTAAATCACGCAGCAGGACAAAAGTAATGCAAAAAGCTCCTAGAGGAGCTTGCTGCATTACTTTTGTCCTGCATTAAGCAACCACCTGTTTATAAAGACACATGTTTATACAATAAGTGGTCACATTAGAGGGGTTCTACTGTACTGTGTTTGAATTATGCCCCTTTATCTTTGACTGAAATTCAGTAAATTTTGACACTGGTCATGAAATTTTAATACAATGTTGTATACTATATGCATATAGGATTTAAAAAATGAACTTCCTGTTGATCATGAAGCATCTGCCAGTGTTTTTGATAAGTTATTGCCCTTTTTCTCCTTCACTTTAATGAAAGCATCAGTACCGGTATGTCTTATTGCTGCAATAGTATTATGTAGTTCAAGAGGTATTTGAAAAGACTTTATGATATTGGCAAAACTTATATATCCTTATGTAACTTTCTGAAAGTATCGAACATTATTATTGTTGACTTTGTTCTTTAGTTTTTTCTCCCAGATATTCCAAGAGATAAAATCTCCATATTAGAAGGTGGTAAAGATCATGGCTTTTGTCCTGAATGTTACAGTCGGCCAGATGCAATCTAGATAATAGTAGCTTGGGCAAGTGCAATCAATAGAGCTTAAGAAGTACTTAACTTACTGCAGGCTCCATCATGTGATTATGAATTCTACACAAAGTCATGCTATGGATGAACTTCTGATGAACCAGCTTGTAAACAGCTTGGATCCAGATTTCAAGAAAATTAACCCTTTCCTTCAGATAAATGCCTTTTCACGCATTTGCAAGCAGAGTAGACCCAGCTCAGCATTAAGTAACCATCTGCTTTTTTAAGACTCCGTAAATGAACCTAGAGACACTCCTCACATTTGGTAGGGAAGTATGCAATAATGTAAATATTTTGAGGTCAGTCGGTCAAGGTCAGGGTCAGGATCACGCTTCAAGGTCATAATTATTGACTGGTTGCATACACATGTTTCACAATTACAAATATCTCTTGTATGATTTGTAATGATCATTTGCTACATGTAACAAGTAGGTGTTCAGACTGCCACTTACATGTTTGATGCAGTTAATCATAATGTCTCCTTGATATCATATCTTAAAGACACTTGAAGGGCTGTGGCTAATTGAAAATATGTAATTGCTTGCCATTTACAAATCTTAGTCCACCCTTTCTGAATTTTTGATAACTTTTGCAAACAGTTGGGATTCAGAGTTGATACTCTCAAACTGTGGTATTTTGATGATAATGTAGAAAAGAATTTGGAGAAACCTTTACTTTTGAACCAAATCAGACAACCATTTTAGCAAATCAAAGTTACTTTGTGTTCAAGGGTTTGCAAGAAATTATGTTCAGTTTTTCTTTAGATGAATGTACATAAATTGTGGGCCATGAAAGTAAAACCCAGTAATTATCAAACGTTTGCATCACCCAAGAACTTTGCAGCTTTACCCTTTAGTCTTCTGCGCAAACATTTCGTCTGTAAAAAGTGTTTTCCAGTTCAGATTTCAAAATTGATTCTATTTCTTTAGAAATACTATCAGAACATCAAACAGTTTGGATCCTGATGAGGCACTTGGTTACTCGGCATCTTATCTGGATCCAAACTGCTGTTTGCAAATGTAATCACGATTCACCCATGGCAGGCTTAACCCTTTCCCTGATCTAATATATTTGTTCCAATTTTCAGTACATACCGGTACTTTCCCTGTTCTAATATATTTGTTCCAGTTTTCAGTACATACTGAATATTCATGGTCAAAATAGTTTTAATGAAATATGGAAAATGGAACATTGTAGCCATTTTCGAAACTGAAGAAATAGATCTATCAAATCCCATTAGCAAGGTTTAACACTGATCAGACGGCTCTCGATCTACTCTGTTTCGAGTGTGTGAACATGCATTTACATGAAGGTAATGGTTAAAGTTACATGGTGGTAACCCTTTGGTATGCTACTGGTTAGATTGGTGTTGACCTTTGCAGACAGCTTGCATCTAGATGAGATCCTAATTAACCCTTTCCCTAATATACACCTTTTCATGCGTAAATTTGCAAACAAAGTATACCCAGGTCAGATGGCTCCTACAGGAGCCGTCTGATCAGGGTCTGCTCTGTTTGCTTTTGACATGATATAGATCTCTGATTCTACAGTTTTTATACGCCCACCTAATAAAGGTGGTCGTATATTGTCGTGGCCCTGTCCGTCCGTCCGTTCGTTCGTTCGTTCGTTCGTCAACATTTTGTTTGTCCGCTATTTACTGGGAAAACTATTTGACAGATATTAATGAAACTTAATACAAATGTTTTATGCATCAAGATCTGAAGCTGAGTTGATTCTGAGGTTCATTTGATTTTTCATTTCAGAGTTATGGCCCTTGTCCTTAAAAAATATGCAAATAGTTTGTCCGCTGTTTTCTGGGAAAACTATTTGAGAGATATTAATGAAACTTCACACAAATGTTTAATGCATCAAGATCTGAAGCTCAGTCGATTCTGAGGTTCATTTGATTTGTCGTTTCGGAGTTATGGCCCTTTTACTTAAAAAATAATGCAAATACATGCAAATAGTTTGTCCGCTGTTTTCTGGGAAAACTATTTGACAGATATTAATGAAACTTCACACACATGTTTAATGCATCAAGATCTGAAGCTGAGTTGATTCTGAGGTTCATTTGATTTTTCATTTCAGAGTTATGGCCCTTGTCCTTAAAAAATATGCAAATAGTTTGTCCGCTGTTTTCCGGAAAAACTATTTGAGAGATATTAATGAAACTTTATACAAATGTTTAATGCATCAAGATCTGAAGCTGAGTCAATTCTAAGGTTCATTTGATTTGTCGTTTCGGAGTTATGGCCCTTGTATTTAAAAAAAATAATGCAAATACATGCAAATAGTTTGTCCGCTGTTTTCTGGGAAAACTGTTTGAGAGATATTAATGAAACTTCACACAAATGTTTAATGCATCAAGCTCTGAAACTGAATTGATTCTGAGGATCATTTGATTTTTCGTTTCAGAATTATGGCCCTTGTCCTTAAAAAATAATGCAAATACATGCAAATAGTTTGTTCGCTGTTTTCTGGGAAAACTATTTGAGAGATATTAATGAAACTTCACAAAAATGTTTAATGCATCAAGATCTGATGCTGAGTCGATTTTGAGGTTTATTTGATCTGTCGTTTCGGAGTTTTGGCCCTTTTACTTAAAAAATAATGCAAATATATGCATATAGTTTGTCCGCTGTTTTCTGGCAAAACTGTTTGACAGATCTTGATGAAACTTCATACACATGTTTAATGCATCAAGACCTGAAGCTAATTCGATTCTGAGGATCATTTGATTTGTTGTTTCGGAGTTATGGCCCTTACACTTAAAAAAAATAATGCAAATCTATGCAAATATGAGGATGGCCATAACTTTTTCATTTGAAATGATATTTACTTCAATTTTTAGCTCACCAGAGCACAAAGTGCTCAGGGTGAGCTTTTGTGATCGCCTGATGTCCGTCGGCGTGCGTCGTGCGTCGTTCGTCGTCAACAATTTGAACCTTTAAAAATCTTCTCCTCTGAATCTACAGGGTTCTCAGCTTTCATCTTTGGCACATAGCATCACCCTTAGGTCCTCTACAAAAGTTATATAAATTATGCCCCTGGGGTCAAAATTGGTCCCGCCCCAGGGGTGGGAAGTTTTCAATAGAAACATATAGTAAAACTTTGAAAATCTTCTCCTCTGAAACTGGAAGGCTCTCAGCTTTCATATTTGGCACATAGCATCATGTTCAGGTCCTCTACAAAAGTTATATAAATTATGGCCCTGGGGTCAAAATTGGCCCCGCCCCAGGGGTGGGAAGTTTTCAATAGAAACAAATAGTGAAAACTTTGAAAATCTTCTTCTCTGAAGCTAGAAGGTTCTCAGCTTTCATATTTGGCATATAGCATTATGTTCAGGTCCTCTACAAAAGTTATATAAATTATGGCCCTGGGGTTAAAATTGGCCCCGCCCAAGGGGTGGGCAGTTTTCAGTAGAAACTAATAGTGAAATCTTTGAAAATCTTCTCCTCTGAAACTGGAAGGCTCTCAGCTTTCATATTTGGCACAGAGCATCATGTTCAGGTCCTCTACAAAAGTTATATAAATTATGGCCCTGGGGTCAAAATTGGCCCCGCCCCAGGGGTGGGCAGTTTTGAATAGAAACCAATAGTGAAATCTTTGAAAATCTTCTCCTCTGAAACTGGAAGGCTCTCAGCTTTCATATTTGGCACAGAGCATCATGTTCAGGTCCTCTACAAAAGTTATATAAATTATGGCCCTGGGGTCAAAATTGGCCCCGCCCGAGGGGTGGGCAGTTTTGAATAGAAACCAATAGTGAAATCTTTGAAAATCTTCTTCTCTGAAACTGGAAGGCTCTCAGCTTTCATCTTTGGCACATAGCATCACCCTTAGGTCCTCTACAAAAGTTATATAAATTATGCCCCTGGGATCAAAATTGGCCCCGCCCCAGGGGTGGGAAGTTTTCAGTAGAAACATATAGTAAAACTTTGAAAATCTTCTCCTCTGAAACTGGAAGGCTCTCAGCTTTCATATTTGGCACATAGCATCATGTTCAGGTCCTCTACAAAAGTTATATAAATTATGGCCCTGGGGTCAAAATTGGCCCCGCCCCAGGGGTGGGCAGTTTTCAGTAGAAACTAATAGTGAAATCTTTGAAATTTTTCTCCTCCGAAACTGGAGGGCTCTCAGCTTTCATATTTGGCACAGAGCATCATGTTCAGGTCCTCTACAAAAGTTATATAAATTATGGCCCTGGGGTTAAAATTGGCCCCGCCCCAGGGGTGGGCAGTTTTCAGTAGAAACTAATAGTGAAATCTTTGAAAATCTTCTCCTCTGAAACTGGAAGGCTCTCAGCTTTCATATTTGGCACAGAGCATCATGTTCAGGTCCTCTACAAAAGTTATATGAATTATGGCCCTGGGGTCAAAATTGGCCCCGCCCGAGGGGTGGGCAGTTTTCAATAGAAACCAATAGTGAAATCTTTAAAAATCTTCTCCTCTGAATCTACAGGGTTCTTAGCTTTCATCTTTGGCACATAGCATCACCCTTAGGTCCTCTACAAAAGTTATATAAATTATGCCCCTGGGGTCAAAATTGGCCCCGCCCCAGGGGTGGGAAGTTTTCAATAGAAACATATAGTAAAACTTTGAAAATCTTCTCCTCTGAAACTGGAAGGCTCTCAGCTTTCATATTTGGCACATAGCATCATGTTCAGGTCCTCTACAAAAGTTATATAAATTATGGCCCTGGGGTCAAAATTGGCCCCGCCCCAGGGGTGGGCAGTTTTCAGTAGAAACTAATAGTGAAATCTTTGAAATTTTTCTCCTCCGAAACTGGAGGGCTCTCAGCTTTCATATTTGGCACAGAGCATCATGTTCAGGTCCTCTACAAAAGTTATATAAATTATGGCCCTGGGGTTAAAATTGGCCCCGCCCCAGGGGTGGGCAGTTTTCAGTAGAAACTAATAGTGAAATCTTTGAAAATCTTCTCCTCTGAAACTGGAAGGCTCTCAGCTTTCATATTTGGCACAGAGCATCATGTTCAGGTCCTCTACAAAAGTTATATGAATTATGGCCCTGGGGTCAAAATTGGCCCCGCCCGAGGGGTGGGCAGTTTTCAATAGAAACCAATAGTGAAATCTTTAAAAATCTTCTCCTCTGAATCTACAGGGTTCTCAGCTTTCATCTTTGGCACATAGCATCACCCTTAGGTCCTCTACAAAAGTTATATAAATTATGCCCCTGGGGTCAAAATTGGCCCCGCCCCAGGGGTGGGAAGTTTTCAATAGAAACATATAGTAAAACTTTGAAAATCTTCTCCTCTGAAACTGGAAGGCTCTCAGCTTTCATATTTGGCACATAGCATCATGTTCAGGTCCTCTACAAAAGTTATATAAATTATGGCCCTGGGGTCAAAATTGGCCCCGCCCCAGGGTTGGGAAGTTTTCAATAGAAACAAATAGTGAAAACTTTGAAAATCTTCTTCTCTGAAGCTAGAAGGTTCTCAGCTTTCATATTTGGCATATAGCATTATGTTCAGGTCCTCTACAAAAGTTATATAAATTATGGCCCTGGGGTTAAAATTGGCCCCGCCCAAGGGGTGGGCAGTTTTCAGTAGAAACTAATAGTGAAATCTTTGAAAATCTTCTCCTCTGAAACTGGAAGGCTCTCAGCTTTCATATTTGGCACAGAGCATCATGTTCAGGTCCTCTACAAAAGTTATATAAATTATGGCCCTGGGGTCAAAATTGGCCCCGCCCAAGGGGTGGGCAGTTTTGAATAGAAACCAATAGTGAAATCTTTGAAAATCTTCTCCTCTGAAACTGGAAGGCTCTCAGCTTTCATATTTGGCACAGAGCATCATGTTCAGGTCCTCTACAAAAGTTATATAAATTATGGCCCTGGGGTCAAAATTGGCCCCGCCCCAGGGGTGGGCAGTTTTCAATAGAAACCAATAGTGAAATCTTTGAAAATCTTCTTCTCTGAAACTGGAAGGCTCTCAGCTTTCATCTTTGGCACATAGCATCACCCTTAGGTCCTCTACAAAAGTTATATAAATTATGCCCCTGGGATCAAAATTGGCCCCGCCCCAGGGGTGGGAAGTTTTCAGTAGAAACATATAGTAAAACTTTGAAAATCTTCTCCTCTGAAACTGGAAGGCTCTCAGCTTTCATATTTGGCACATAGCATCATGTTCAGGTCCTCTACAAAAGTTATATAAATTATGGCCCTGGGGTCAAAATTGGCCCCGCCCCAGGGGTGGGCAGTTTTCAGTAGAAACTAATAGTGAAATCTTTGAAATTTTTCTCCTCCGAAACTGGAGGGCTCTCAGCTTTCATATTTGGCACAGAGCATCATGTTCAGGTCCTCTACAAAAGTTATATAAATTATGGCCCTGGGGTTAAAATTGGCCCCGCCCCAGGGGTGGGCAGTTTTCAGTAGAAACTAATAGTGAAATCTTTGAAAATCTTCTCCTCTGAAACTGGAAGGCTCTCAGCTTTCATATTTGGCACAGAGCATCATGTTCAGGTCCTCTACAAAAGTTATATAAATTATGGCCCTGGGGTCAAAATTGGCCCCGCCCGAGGGGTGGGCAGTTTTCAATAGAAACCAATAGTGAAATCTTTGAAAATCTTCTTCTCTGAAACTGGAAGGCTCTCAGCTTTCATATTTGGCACAGAGCATTATGTTCAGGTCCTCTACAAAGTTATATAAATAATGGCCCTGGGGTCAAAATTGGCCCTGCCCCAGGGGTGGGCAGTTTTCAATAGAAACAAATAGTGAAAACTTTGAAAATCTTCTTCTCTGAAACTGGAAGGTTCTCAGCTTTCATATTTGGCATATAGCATCATGTTCAGGTCCTCTACAAAAGTTATATAAATTATGGCCCTGAGGTTAAAATTGGCCCCGCCCCAGGGGTGGGCAGTTTTCAATAGAAACAAATATTGAAATCTTTGAAAATCTTCTCCTCTGAAACTGGAAGGCTCACAGCTTTCATATTTGGCACAGAGCATCATGTTCAGGTCCTCTACAAAAGTTATATAAATTATGGCCCTGGGGTCAAAATTGGCCCCGCCCCAGCGGTGGGCAGTTTTGAATAGAAACAAATAGTGAAATCTTTGAAAATCTTCTCCTCTGAAACTGGAAGGTTCACAGCTTTCATAATTGGCACATAGCATCATGTTCAGGTCCTCTACAAATTTTTTTATATTATAAATTATGGCCCTGGGGTTAAAATTGGCCCTACCCCAGGGGTGGGTAGTTTTTAATAGAAACATAGAGAAAACTTTGAAAATCTTCTCCTGAAACTGGGAGGTTCTTAGCTTTCATATTTGGCTCATAGCGTCATGTTCAGGTCCTCTACAAAAGTTTTTTTAAATTATGCCCCTGGGGTCAAAACTGTCCCGCCCCAGGGCCGGCTAGTTTTCTATAGAAACATATAGTGAAAACTTTGAAAATCTTCTACTCTGATTGTCTGGTGAGCGCTTCAGGGCCATTCTGGCCCTCTTGTTTTATATGGTTAAACATTGATGTGAATTTTCACAAATATTCATTTTTAGCTCACCTGGCACAAAGTGCAAAGGTGAGCTTTTGGGATGATCCTATGTCCGGGTCCGGCGTATGTGCGTATGTGCGTTGTGCGTCGTGCGTACGTGCGGGCGTCAACAATTTACTTAAACATCTTCTTCTCTTGAACTACAAAGCCTAGAGCTTTGATATTTGGTATGTAGTATGATGTAATGGTCCTCTACAAAGATTGTTCAAATTATGTCCCCCGGGCCAAAAATGGCCCCGCCCCAGGGCTTATCAGTTTTTCAGAGGAAAATCTTTAAAAATCTTCTTCTCTGAAACTGTAAGGCATAGACCTTTGATATTTGGTATGTAGCATGATCTAATGGTCCTCTACTAAGATTGTTCAAATTATGTCCCCTGGGCCAAAAATGGCCCCGCCCCGGGGCTTATCAGTTTTTCATAGGAAAATCTTTAAAAATCTTCTTCTCTGAAACTGTCATGCATAGACCTTTGGTATTTGGTATGTAGCATCATCTAATGGTCCTCTACTAAGATTGTTCAAATTATGACCCCCAGGACAAAAATGGCCCCGCCCCAGGGCTTATCAGTTTTTCATAGGAAAATCTTTAAAAATCATCTTCTCTGAAACTGTAAGGCATAGACCTTTGATATTTGGTATGTAGCATGATCTAATGGTCCTCTACTAAGATTGTTCAAATAATGACCCCTGGGCATAAAATGGCCCCGCCCCGGGGCTTATCAGTTTTTCATAGGAAAATCTTTAAAAATCTTCTTCTCTGAAAATGTAAGGCATAGACCTTTGATATATGGTATGTAGCATCATCTAATGGTCCTTTACTAAGATTGTTGAAATTATGACCCCCCGGACAAAATGGCCCCGCCCTAGGGCTTATCAGTTTTTCATAGGAAAATCTTTATAAATCTTCTTCTCTGAAACTGTAAGGCATAGACCTTTGATATTTGGTATGTAGCATCATCTAATGGTCCTCTACTAAGATTGTTCAAAATATGACCCCTGGGCCAAAAATGGCCCCACCCCGGGGCTTATCAGTTTTTCATAGGAAAATCTTTAAAAATCTTCTTCTCTGAAAATGTAAGGAATAGACCTTTGGTATTTGGTATGTAGCATCATCTAATGGTCCTCTACCAAGATTGTTCAAATTATGACCCCCAGGACAAAAATGGCCCGCCCCAGGGCTTATCAGTTTTTCATAGAAAAATCTTTAAAAATCATCTTCTCTGAAACTGTAAGGCAATAGACCTTTGATATTTGGTATGTAGCATCATCTAATGGTCCTCTACTAAGATTGTTCAAAATATGACCCCTGGGCCAAATATGGCCCCGCCCCGGGGCTTATCAGTTTTTCATAGGAAAATCTTTAAATATATTCTTCTCTAAAACTATAAGGTATAGACCTTTGATATTTGGTATGTAGCATTATTTAATCGTCCTCTACCAAGATTAATCAAAATATGACCACGGACCAAAAATGGCCCGCCCAAGGGCTTATCAGTTTTTCATAGGAAAATCTTTATAAATCTTCTCCTCCAGAAATGTAAGGTCTAGGCCCTTGATATTTGGTATGTAGCATCATCTAATGGTTTTCTACCAAGATATTCAAATTATTACCCCTGGGTCAAAAATGGCCCCGCCCTGGGGCTTATCAGTTTTTCATATGAAAAGCTTTAAGAATCTTCTTCTCCAAAACTGTAAGGCAGAGACCTTTAATATTTGGTATGTAGCGCTATCTAATAGTTGTCTACCAAGATTGTTCAAATTATGTCCCCTGGGTTGAAAACGGCCCCGCCCAGGGGCATATCAGTTTTTCATAGGAAAGTTTTGAAAAATCTTCTCTTAAACATCTTTAAAAGTCTTCTCTGAACTTGTAAGGCATAGACCTTAGATATTTGGTATGTTGCATTATCAAATAGTCCTCTCAAATTATGAACCCCGGATCAAAATTGGCCCCGCCCTGGGGCTTAACAGTTTTTCATAAGAAAATCTTTAAAATATCTTCTCCACCAAATCTGTAAGTTCTAGACTCTTTATATTTAGTATGTAGCATCATCTAATGGTTTTCTACCAATATTTTTCAAATTATGCAATCTGTCATTGAAATCATTAATCTGTTACGAACAGGTGAGCGATTAAGGGCCATCATGGCCCTCTTGTTTAAAAAAATAGTATCACCTTAATATGGAAATCAAGATCTGAAGCACAGACTAGAAAATGTCAACACTTATAAGGCATGTTGAATCAGAGAAAGTTTGCAAGTGGGCGTATTATGTACCGTCTGGGTACTCTTGTTATGTCAATGCAAGACAGTTCCATGAAAAGTTTACATTATAAGAAATGAACTAATAAATATTGAACAGGGAAAGGGTTAAATCTGCTCCTAATCAGAATCCAAGCTGTTTAACACTTACCATTTGTTTTGAAAGAAAATGGAGAAAAATTTATGTTATCCTTAACCCTTTCCTCCATAAATACGCCTTTCTACGCCTCTGTTATAGTCACTTCTTGAAACCATTGTGATAAATAGAGCATTAATTTTGCTGCATAGGAGCAAATGCTCTATTTATCACAATGGTTTCAATACTACACAATTCTTAACATTTTCCTTTTCTCTAGTAATTGCTCCTTTTCGGTAGATTCATTCAAAGAGGTTGGGTCTAAAAATAGCATATGGAGGAAAGGGTTAAATGTTAGAAATTATAAGAGTCTGCACTGTTTCGCTTTCACAATCTTTTAGCTAAATGTATCTTTTTATACTGAATGAACTGTATAATTTGAAAATGATGGACCATTCCATTTTGAAAATTCAGCATTCAGATAAATATAACTAGAACTGACAATAACTTGTTTATTGCATTCAGAAGTTGGTGGCACAGCAGATGCCTTTAGTGCATGCAGTGTCCCTGTTTAATGTAGCCTGTCTTTGAAAGCAACGCTTTGACGTTTGTGGTTTACACTATACATAAAAGTGTTCCATCAACCTTTAATTACTTTTATATCAAATAAACTTCAATTACTTTTATATCAAACCATGAAATAACGGGTTACTCAGTAACATGTGAGGATTGTGTTGCTGGTTCTTAACCCTTTATCACATAGATCTACGCCTTTTAACACATTTGCAAACAAAGAAGACCCAGATCAGATGACTACTGTAAGAGCCGTCTGATCAGAGTCTGTTCTGTTTACTTATGGAATTATATAGATCTTATTCAACAGTTTCTGCCATGGCCACAATTTCCTGTGTTCATGTGCCATAATAAGAAATAATCTAATTGATATTCATGATAAATAGTTACATAAATATTCATGGAGTAAAAGGCGCCTTAAATAGCACACCCTGGATACTTTGGGATTTAGAAGATAAGGATAATACTTAACCCTAAATTCTTTTATGTACAGTAATTATAAAAGCTTTTTCACGCATTTGCTCCTATAGGAGCTGTCTGATCTGAGGGTCTGCTCTGTTTGCTAAAGGAATTTCATAGTTCTGTTTCTTTACTTTCTAAAATTGCTACAATGTTCCACCTTCCGTATTTCATTATAACTATTGTGTCCATACTGAATTTTGTAGTAAACATAGAAAATGGGAAAGGGTTAAGGCTGGTTGATTGCTGTATTTTCAGTGAAAGGGTCCATAATGTATTGTTTAATGATAGAGCATAATCAGTGTGCAAGTATACAATTTTTTAGAGGATTTTGAATGACAATCACTGTGCAGACCCTGATCCGAGGATGATTATCCTCTAGAGGACTTCTGATCAAAGACTTGTTTCCCACATTCATTGGATTAAGACTGAGACAGTGTTTCAGATTTATGGATTTAGATATAACAAAATCTACATAATCATCTCATCATTGCAGCTGTCAGGCTTGGAACCTGCAATACTTATCAAAGTGGGGCGCAACCATTGTACTCTGTATGCGGAGTACTTAATTCTTTGCACGCTAAGTAATATTCATCTGCAAAAAGATTTTATAAATGCTTCTATTTACAAAATTATGTTTTCTCAGATAATTATCTGAGATATAGTGTCTGTGTTTCAAACATTTTAGGTCCATATGAGACGCTGAGTGACTCGGCATATGATATTGATCCAAACTGTTTGCAAAGGCTATCATGAGTTAGTGGCTAGTGTGCAAAAGGTTGAATACTTTGATAAGCTAATAGTACAGAATACTACTATTACTGTCGCCATTCTTATCCTTTTAGAGTGCTGAATATTTTCGGTGGATTGGTCCATTCATTATTGTAAGAGTTTCTGCTGCAATGAAACCTGGGAATACCAAACAATATAGACCTTATCAGAGGCCAAATAATTAATCCATTAACCCTTTCCCTGTTCAATATCGATGTAGGAAATAATGGCATCATGAATATTTATAAGCTGAATATTTATAATATAAATTTTTCAAGGTATTGTTTTACTGTAGAATCAGATCTATATCCTGTCAAAAGCAAGCAGAGCAGATCCTGATCAGACTGCAATGGAATTGGAAAATGTCACATGAAAATTTGAAAATGCCACATTAGTGTTTGTACAACTATCTAAGGGTCACATAAGAATAACTTCTTCCCTGATCACAGAATCAGATTGATATTCATGATGTCATTATTTCTTACAAATGAATATTCATGAGGTATTACTAAGGGTTAACCCATTCCCTCATATTGACGACTTTTGACGACGCTTTAAATGTCACTTTTTGAAACCATTGTGGTAAATAGAGCATTTGCTCCTATAGGAGCAAAATTAATGCTCTATTTATCACAATGGTTTCAAACTACAGAATTCTAAAAAAAAATCCTTTTCTCTAGTTAATGCTCCTTTTTGGTAGATTTATTCATAGAGGTTGCATCTAAAAATAGCCTATGAGGTAATGGGTTAAAGGTAGAAAGTGTTATTGGATACTGGAGATTGTTATGCTCAAGTTTCACAGCCTATACAGAGAACCTATTTATTGGAAATGAATGTACAGAAAGTGACTCTGACACAGACTTATTTGCTGCAGATATGATTTTTTGATATATATCCCAGCCAAAGCATTATTACTTAGCACTTACTGCATTCTATAACTTTCAGCATATGTAATATTATGTATCTGTTCGTAATGTGGCATGTCAGTTTTTGAGAATTATACTTTTGATAAGGATTCTGGCGGCCCGTCTCATTTTATGAAAGATTGTACAACCAAAATTATTGGACGTCTTTATTTAACCCTATATTCCATAAATACGCCTTTGCAAACAGAGTAGACATCTGATCAGGGTCTGCTCAGTTTGCTTATGATATAATATAGATATGTTTCTACAGTTTCTGTCATGGTCAGAAATTGACATGTGTCCATGTTCTATTATAAAAATCATGACAGAAATTATCATATATTCTAACATTTGACAATCGCAACACTGTAAGTTGTGTTCATCAGAATTATGTTAAAACTTAAATACGACAATTTATTTGGTCATACAATCATTTATAAAACAGGCCCCAGAAATTTTGGGCTAATATCTTTTCTTGTTTGGTACAATTCAAGGTATTTCACTGGCAATCAGACTAGCCATTATGATTGGCGTAATAATTTTGTACAAGTGAAGGGTCAAATATTATGCATCAGTAGACAGCTGGACAATGAGGTAGCAGGACTTTGATTAATATCAGAAAATCCAATCAGATGGCTAGTCAGATTGCATCGTATGGGATACTACGTTATTGGCGGTGGTATCACACTGATGCCACTCGCGTGATTCCTTGATCCATCACCATGGCTAGGTCATCTTGCATACAGAATGATTATTATGAATTCTGATGCTCTGTCGATTTGGCAGCTTAATACTACTTCGGCGGATTTGAATTATGATGGCTTATTGATCCTTCCCAATAAGAAAAGCCGATTCAGCAGAATTCCAAGACACGTCCGAGGATATGCCAGTGCCGGCAGATATTTGGTAGGCACACTAGGGGATTCATAACGTGAAACATCATAGACTTTTCCACTCATCTGGTCAGACTTACTGTCGCATTGGCTAAACATAAAACAAAGGAGTTTTTCCGTTAAACAGGCTACCCATTGCCAATCAGTATTTGTCTTAGCATTAAAAAATCCAAAAAAGGGAACTGCTGAATGAGAAGACATACTGTTGTTTATTAAATGTTCCTTAAATAACTGTACAAATTGATGGTTCGATAATAAGAGTAAGGTATCGCGCCTGGGCTTCTCTGTATCCTCACCCCTCTCTCTGGGGCATCCAATTGGCCCATTGTGAGCAGAAACTGACGTTAATCAACTCAAACAAACAATCAAGATGATGGCTTAAGGCTTAAACCTTGTACTTTTATATGACTTTTGTATCTATAGCTTTTATAATCTCCCCTTTTCCATTAGATTTTAAATTTGGCACCATTTTGATGACTTTAAATTAGACTACCAAAAATTAGTAGCAATAATGAAGACCCTGGTCAGCCCTGCTCCTTCAGTAGCACTTTGATAGATCTGAGGTCTACACTATTTGCCTAACTTTATCTGTCAGAATTCTTAAGGTTATAGTAGGGTATTTGTGTATATTTATTGTATAATTATTGTGTAGGAAACAAGTCACTAATGCCCTTTGCAAACAGTGCAGATCACATTTCTGTAATAAAAATCCCTGAATATTCACCATAAACTTGACCTGTTTGAATTTTTGAATAGTCCCATTTTAAACTGTTGAAGCTGTTTTAAGTGTAAACTTAAACCTCCTGGTAAATTTGTAATCAGTGTAAACATTTGAGGTGTATATGTATGACACTGTATGACTTGGCATTTCATCAGGATCCAACAGTTTACTGTTTACCAATGTGATAACAAATCTGACAAGAAAATAGAAGAAACATGTCTGTGGAAATAGATGATAATGACATCTTTGGTAGACAACAATAATTGTTAAGTATGGTAAGAGTCAATGCAAGTTAATCCTTTGAATGCTGAATAATTCAAAGTGGAATGGTTCATTGACTATTGAGTCCACTCTGTATACGAAAGAATGTTTTTGCAAGAGGATTTTGAATGAAAAACAGTGGTGGCTCTGGTCAGAAGGCTCCTAGAGGAGTCTTCTGATCTGGGTCTACACTGTTTGCAAACGGGATATCACTAGTGTTTGTTTCATTGTAAGTGTTAAGTACTCTTGCATCTTCCTCAGTAACTCTTGTACCAACATGCTGGCGGTACTCAATTATTTATGAAAGCCAATTACCAGCAATTGTATTTGGTTTTATGTACTGCATTTTAGTTTCTTGTTTTCACCAATGGAAGTCTGCCACAGAGATTCTGTATTGCAGAACTTATTTGCTTAACATGTTCTTCCATACAAATGCCTTTTCATGTCTTTGCAACCAAGTAGACCTGAATATCAGACTGCTCCTGTAGGTCTGCTCTGTTTGCTTATGAAATTATTATAGGTCAGACTTTACAGTTTCTACCAATACCCCCAAAAATAAGTGTACATTGTGCCATTATAAGAATAACTGATAAATATTCATGGTGTCATTATTTCTGCATGAATATTCTACAGGAAGAGTCTTAACCGTTAACCTGATGAATAAGTATAACTAACTCCTCCCTTTCTAAATATTAATTAACCCTTTCCCTCATATAAACATGTTGTCACGCATTTGCAAATAGAGTAGACCCAGATTAGACGGCTCCTATATAGGAGCCATCTAATCAGGGTCTGCTCTGTTTGCTGATGGATTGTGATAGATCTGTTTCTTTACTTTTGAAAATGGCTAGATCTGTTTATTTACTTTCTAAAATGGCTTCCATGTTTTATTATTAACTATTTGGCCATGAATATTCAGTAGGTATTCGAAATTGGACTAAATATAGAACAGGGAAAGGGTCAACTCTTATTGCACACTGAGTAATTGTTTTCTGTAAATTTTGATACCTGCTGCAATTCTCAAAGTTCTCTTTTCTCTCTTTTCTTCTCAAAAAATCTCATTTAACCCTTTCCCTGTTCTATGCTTATTTCAAATTTCAATACCTACTGAAAATCCATGAATAAAATAGTTATAGTGAAATATGGAAGGTGGGAACATTGCAGTCATTTTAGAAAGTACAGAAACAGATCTATCAAATTACATAAGCAAACAGAGCAGACCCTGATCAGACGCTGGGTCCATAGTACTCTGTTTGCATGTGTGAAAACACATTTTATGGGAAAGGGTTACGAGTGTCAAACAGTTTGAACTATTTGGCATCTCATCTGGATCCAAAATGTTTGCATAGGTTCATTAGAATTTTTTGCTCGTGTGCAAAGCGATAAGCTTTGCCTTATGGTGTTTGTTAAGTGCAATGACGCAAAACCAGAACCTGAAGATAACATGCTATTATAAACATTGTAATCGTAAGTGATTATAGTTTCATTCTGTTTGTTTTTTGGATGCGATCAGTTATGCAGTCTTTATTCTAATTACCCCCCAGAAAATGCAGACAATTTGTAACTGACATTGCCAACTACCCACTACAGGTGGTAATACCATCGTGTGGTTTGCTGTCGAGAGTCATTCAGTGTCGGATCAATGAAGGTGAGAATAGCAAGACATTGTTTTTGTTATGCTTGTAAAGAACTCATCTGGCTTCTGTGTTCTTCCGGGGTATATTTGTTTTTGGAAGCCTCAGTGTAGACTGATTTAAAAACCAGAATACAGATAGAGGCGACACTGCAGTGGCTTCCACTCGGCCATTTTGCTTGATCTTCGGATTAACACTTTACGTCATGAATGTTCATCTAAGAAATAAAGACATCATGAATATTAATTAGACTGATATTTATAATGGTATCTGAACATAAATGTTTTATTGGCCATGGCCGAAAATGTGTAACCAGATCTGTATAATTTCCTAAGCAAACCGAGCAGACGTGATCGAGACGGCTCCTTACAGGAGCTGTCTGATCTGGGTCTACTCTGTATGCAAAGGTGTGAAAAGGTGTATCAGTGGAGTAAAATGTTAGATACAACCTCTTTGATAGAGCATTTGCTCCTATAAGAGCACAATTTAATGCTCTATTTATCACAATGGTTTCACAAAGTGACTTTTACAGAGTCGTCAGTATGAGGGAATAGGTTATGCAAGCTTCAAAGTACATGTACCATATTAACCCACAATATCCCGACACCAGATCTCCCCATTTCAACAGTACTGTTTGCAAAGTTTAACCCTTTACTCCAAAAATACGCCTTTCTATGCCTTATTGCAAACAGAAAAGACCCTGAGATCAGACAGCTCCTGTAGGAGCTATCTGATCAGGGTCTGTTCTGTTTGTTTCTGATAGAGCAAGTACTAATTTATCATGATGGTTTCAAAAAGTGACTTTTACAGAGGCATCAAAGTTAAGGCGTCAATATATGGGAATGGGTTAATAAGTCAAGTCAATATAGTTTTGATAACTTCAAAACTACAAATAGTGTAGACAGGCTGATCAAACTGCTGCTTTACTCACAGTTTTATCTACGTTTGTACTATTTTCCGAACTTTATTTGTCCAGAAGATTAGGGTTATTATGGTAGCTTAGTAACTGTCTTACCATAGCTTATTTCAGGAGAAAATGATGCAGAAAGCTCCCAAAGGAACTGTCTTACTGCTGTGATTGTGTGTAAATATGTTAAAAAACGATGACTTTGTTCTACATGTATTAGTTTTTGCTATAACATTTTGCCTGATATATACAGTACTTATTTTCACGTCATTGCAAACAGAGTAGACCCAGATCAGACAGCTCCTGTAGAAGCTGTCTGATCAGGGCCTGCTCTGTTTGCTAATAATGAAATGAAATAGACTAATGATTCTACACTTCCTAAACTCTCTTGTTTATCAGAGCAACAGATAACGATGTGTACCCAAATACTAAAATCGTCATTTCTCCACCAAACCCTGTACTGTGACCACTCTTTAGAATCGTCTCGAAGAGACGATTCTAAAGAGTGGTCACAGTATAGGGTTTGGTGGAGAAATAAAGGAGTTATGCATTTAAATTTACGCATCTTATCTGGAGCTCTGTGTTTATGATGGCATTATAAACATTCAGGTAATAAGTATTCATTAATTTAGTACAGGTATTGTTTAATGAATATTCATGAGGTAAAGGGTTAATAATACGTTCTGCTATAAGTGTTCATTAGTGAAGGAAAAAACTTCATTCCTGTAAGAGAACTTGTCATAATAAGTAATTACAAAAGCTTATTCATACTTTGATGAAAATTAGTTGTGAAAACTTCGACACTTGGTGGGTGGGTCTTGCTTGTATCATAACAGGTATTGAAGAAGAAAGTACTCGGATGTAATTATGGCACAGGCTAGATGTAATAAAGGAGAACTGTTGGCACACAGGGGCCCCGTGTGCTTTCTGCATGGTTTAGCGCCTGAACAAGTGGGTTTACAGAATATTTGACTAGATTGAGCACCTAGAATGATCTTACTTGTCAAAATTTGGCACGGCATTCCTGCTGTTCACCCTTTCCTTGTCCAGTATTCAGGCGAGATATAACGACTGCTTGAATATTTATTAGCTTAATGTTTATAATGAAACATGAAAACAATTTTTTTTACCTTGACTGAAATTGTATTTTTCCATAAGCAAACAGAGCAGACCCTGATCAGACCGCTCCTATAGGAGCCGTCTTATTTGGGTCTTCTCTGTTTGAAAATGCATGAAAAGGCGTTTATATCAAGGAAGGGTTAAATGGATCTCTTCAATGCTTCTCTTCTGTTGTAAAAATGACATCTGCTTCAATCTGTTGCAGTTTTTGTGTCATTTGCTTTAGCAGAGTGAGACTTACAGATCACTTCTCTGTAGTCTGTCCATTTGTTGGTCTACCTGTCTTACTGTGATCAGAGCTCCAGATAAGATGCGTAAATATAAACTTTTTCAAGCATAGCTCTTTTATTTCTCCACCAAACCCTATACTGTGACCACTTTTTATACCCCCGCAAACGAAGTTTGAGAGGGGGTATATAGGAGTCAGTTTGTTGGTCTGTCTGTCTGTGGCACAATCTGGTTAAGTCCACTTATTTACATAACCCTTTGAGATAAAGCTTTGAAACTATACACACTTGTCTACCATCATCATCTGCAGGCAAGAGTACATAACTCTGACAAGCATTTTGACAGAGTTATGGCCATTTTTATCTTTTAAACTGTATGTCTGTCTGGCACAACCTGGCCAAGTTTATGTTAAACTCCACTTAATTATGTAACCCTTTGAGATAAAGCTTTGAACTTTACACACTTGTCTTAACATTACAAGCTTTTATCTGTAGACAAGAGTACATAAATCTGTCAAGCATTTTGACAGAATTATGGCCCTTTTTAACTGAGAAATTTTTGTTACAGTTTTTGTTAAAGTCCACTTATTTTCATAACCGTGTGAAATAAGGCTTTGAAACTTGGAACACTTGTTCACCATCACAATCTTCATCTGTAGGCTAGAGTACATAACTCTGTCAACCATTTTGACAGAATTATGGCCCTTTTTAAATCAGAAAATTTTGGTTAAGTAGAGGTTTTGTTTGGTTTGCGATCACGGCAGCAGATCGGGGGTATTCCATCACCTTTAGTGATAGTTCTAGTTAGGATTGTCTCTTAAACGTTTCTAAAGAGTGGTCACAGTGTAGGGTTTGATGGAGAGATGACTATTTTAGTATTTGGGTATGCACCTTTATCTGAAGCTCCGTGTGATGCCTTTTTTTGTCACATTTCTGATGGCAGGTGACTCTGACATATTCCTTCAAATATTCTTGTTTTCTTTTTCCGAACTATTTATGGTTTTGAAACTATTAATGCTTGTATATTGTCTTAGCAGGAGAAGGACTAAAAGAATCACGTATTTATGGATGCTTCAGAGATTCAGGCTCTTTGAACAAGCCTAATTGAAAATGACTCTTGGTTGAATTAATAGAAATTCATGCTTCTCTTGTGGTTTAAGTTTTGTTTTATTGCATAAAGTGTATTTTTATTAAGTGTGCTTTAAGGTAGTATTAGAAAGTGCTTTCAATTATCCCTTTCCTCCATAGGCTATTTTTAGATTCAACCTCTTTGAATGAATCTACCCAAAAGGAGCATTTACTAGAGAAAAGTAAACAAAAATTTGAAACCATTGTGATATATAGAGCATTTGCTCCTATAGGAGCAAATGCTCTATTTATCACAATGATTTCAAGAAATGGTTATAACAGAGGCGTAGAAAGGCGTATTTATGGAGGAAAGGGTTATATTTCTTTAACCCTTTACTTCATAAATATGCTTTTCTATGTCGGAAGACTTAAGATCACATGGCTCCTATAGGACGGTACATGTATTGGTATTTTTGGAAAAGGATGAACTTGTCTAAAATTAACCTTTAAACTCCTGAATATTGATGAAAGAATTCATGACTTCATGAAATTCAATATTCATTAACATAATTATGCCCCATGGTTTTAATTATGGTTTTATTTCTTATACTATGTGAGTACCGTTAGCTATGATATTAACCCTTTCTCTCATATAAACGTGTTTTCACGCATTTGCAAACAGAATAGACCCAGATCAGACTGCTCCTATAGGAGTTTGATAGATCTGTTTCTTTACTTTCTAAAAAGGCTGCATTGTTTCACCTTCCATATTTGTTATAACTATATTGTCTATGAATATTGTCCATGAATATTCAGTAGGTATTGAAATTTGAAATGATCACAGAGCAGGGAAAGGGTTAAACACAGTTTCGAATTCCATTTCGCCAAATATCACGAAGACCATCAAGTATGATGGAAATGCAGGCCTCATGGCAATCCTATCCGCTCTTTCCCCTATGTTGTTACCTGTATTTTTATCAAAAAATATAAATCTCCATTTGCTTGATGTGAGTTGTATCACAGTGGCATTCCTTTCTAAATATAAGTTCTGAGTCTGTTGTGTATTATTGTCAGAATCACTTCTTTTCCATTCGACTTTATAATGTTGCAAATTAGAACAAAGCTGTTAATTATCTTTCTGTTCAGCATTTGGACTGATTATGCAATGTATCATAATTTATTCTCCTTAATAAATTACCCTACTCCAATTAACCACCCCCCCCCCCCCCCCCCCCCCAAACCCTCTTTTATTTTTTTACATCTTTAGTGAAATCAATGATCAATAAAACATTATACAGGTTTTTATTAATATTCTAAAATTAATACAGATTGTACAGTGAAACCCCGCTAATGCGACCACTTGATAAACGGTCACTGGCGTCGTTTAAATCAGGTGGTTGCTTAATGCAGGACGAAAGTTATGCAGAAAGCTCCTATAGGAGCTTTCTGCATAACTTTCGTCCTGCATTAAGCAACCACCTGCCTTTGCCACCAATAATTATGCCCGTTTTTGGTGGTCGCAATAGAGGGGTTTTACTGTACTTAATGCAGACTGAAAGCAATGCAAAAAGCTCCCCTGGTATATATATCAGTCTGCATTGCTTTCAATCTTCATTAAACAACCGCCTTTGTAAGAAATGATCCTTTTTTAAAAATTATTATAGATAGTACTGTAGGTGTATATATATTGATGACTGCCAATATACACACTGCCCTTAGGTCTTGAAAGATGCTGTAAAGTTTTAGGGTGGAACTATTTGCTGGTATCAGATATTGTAATCATGCAGGGATAGGAAGCTCAGTTCCTTTAGCCATCAAAACTTACTGTCGTCTTCAAAACTTACCAAATGCTCCATATCCTCAAAAAAAAAAGAGAAAAAGGCTAAGAATTTTTAGCAGTTGCATCCAAGAGTGACATCAAGCAGCTTTAAATGTAACATCAGGATCCAAACTGTTCTCTGAGGTTATTGTGACGAACTGTATGTCCATAGAATGGTGAAGGTTTTATGATTCCATTTGAGATGGGGCGATAATTTTTAAGTGTCGAGTCTGAGGGTCCTATAGTGCTTTCTGATAATCTAAGGTGCAGTTGATTGTAGATAAATTTCACAGGTAGATTTACATGTTACTATTTATAGAGATCTTAGTCGAGGACTAGTCCAATTGTGCTGAAAGATTCCGGCTTCTGGTGTTCATAAAACTTTTTTAACCCTTTCCTTGTTGAAAGTGTTGAATATTCATTTAACCCTTTCCCTGTTCTATGTTTATTCCAAATTTTGATACCTAATGAATATTCATGGAGAAAATTCTTATAAGGAAATATTCAAGGTGGAACAATATACCCAATTTGGAAAGTAAAGAAACCGAGCTTTCAAATTCCATTAGCAAACAGAGCAGACCCTGATCAGACGGCTCCTCTAGGAGCCATCTGATCTGGGTCTACTCTGTTTGCAAATGTGTGAAAACACGTTTATATGAGGGAAAGGGTTAAGAAATAATGACGTCACACATATTCATCAGGTGAATTTTCATAATGGCATCTATATACAAGAATGTTTGGTATTGGTAGAAACTGTAGAGTCAGATCTATTATAATTCCATTAGCAAACATATTGTAATTCCATTAGCAAACAGAGTCAGATTTATTATAATTCCATTATCAAACAGAGTCAGATTTATTATAATTCCATTAGCAAAGAGTCAGATTTATTATAATTCCATTATCAAACAGAGTCAGATCTATTATAATTCCATTATCAAACAAGAGTCAGATTCATTATAATTCCATTAGCAAACAGAGTCAGATTTATTATAATTCCATTATCAAACAGAGCAGACCTTGATCAGACGGCTCCTACAGGAGTTGTCAGATCTTTGTCTACTCTGTTTGCAATGGCGTAAAAGAGTGTTTGTATGTTATGAAGGAAAGGGTTAAATATTGATCTGATCTTGGATGAAGTTTATCCTATTTTCTTCAGGGATGTTGTCCTCAATTTTTGATCAGGTTTTACTATTTTATTACTTTGACAAGATGAAACAATGAAGTCAAATCAAATAAATTTTAATTCTTGAAAAATTTGAATGGTACTAAAACCCATTTTGATCAGTATTAGATATTGATATATTATTCACTTAAACAACTGAAATTTAAATTTGAGTGCACTTTTGTATTTGCACACTAACCAACCTTTTACTTGATTGAGATTAGTCAGGTCCAGATAAGATGTGAAAATTAAAACATTTTAGAGCTGTCTGATCTGGGTCTGCTCTGTTTGCTTATGATATAATATAGATAAAATTCTACAGTTTCTGCTTTTTGGCCAAAAATTCCAGTGTCCATGTGCTATGACTACAATAAATAATTAATATTATATGATGTCATTTCTGGCGTGAATATTCATGGAGTAAAGGGTTAAATCTACTAATGTAGAAAGTGTTTTTATTTTTCCGTGACACAAGAATTATTATTCAGATTTCTTCACAATTGTTTTGTCATGACTATAAAAGTAACTATTGTTTTGTTTTATTTGGCTTGGGGTTTTTTTGGCATTCAAAAAATGAATATATCTTACACAGATTTATAGTTGATGACAGTCACAAAGCAGTAACACCTAATAATTCTTTGCTTGCTAAATAATTGTCGTCTGTAAATATTGTCATCTGCAGCAGCTACGGAAATGCGATGAGAGTGTCAAACAAATTGGGTCCTGATGAGGCACGGAGTTCCTCGAAGTCTCATTTAGATACAGTATGCTTGTCTAGGTTACAAATCACAAATTCACTACTATAGTGTCCAAAGACTTGTACATGTCAAATGCTTGACGTTTTAAACAGTTTGGGTTAGGATCATTATGTAAATTTGAGCAACAGATGGAGGTGCAATCCTCAAATACTAAAATCATAATTTCTCTACCAACCCTAAGTTATGACCACACATTCAAATTCTCTTGAAGAGGCAATTTTAAAGAGTGGTCACACCATAATTATGGTTTAATGGAGAAATGAAGCAGCTATTCTTGACAATGTTTTAATTTACACAATAATCACATTTTATTTAGGCATCTAATTTGTGTGTGACGTAATTATGTATGATACAAAAAATAAATGACACTTCTCAGGCGACAATTTGTCAAGATTACATGCAGTACCGTATTTCCTCTAATAGAATAGATCTAATAGATCTGACTACAGTTTCCACTAATACCTAAAATCATGTGAACGTATTATGCCAGTTCAGCTAATAAATATTCATGATATCATTATTTCTCACACATGTATTCAACAGAGAAAGGGTTGTGTAGACATATTACCCTTATTACCGTAAATATTCAGAAAGAACAACTTGGACAAACAGTGTAGACATGGAACTAACCAAGTTTGATGAAAATCTTTACTATTTTCTACTATGTTGGTCAAATTTTTAAAGTTTATCAAAATGGGTGGGAGATTGGGTGTGTTTAACCCTTTCCTCCATAGGCTATTTTTAGATCCAACCTCTTTGGATGCATCTACCAAAAGGAGCATTAACTAGAGAAAAGGAATTTTTTAGAATTTTGTAATTTGAAACCATTGTGATAAATTAGAGCATTTGCTCCTATAGGAGCAAATGCTCTATTTATCACAATGGTTTCAACAGGTGACTTTTACCAAGGCGTAGAAAGTCGCATTTATGGAGGAAAGGGTTAAGGTAATTAAGGTATGACTTCCTGCAAAGTTTTGGTATAAGGACATCACACATTCTTCCACTGCACCTAAATCAAATTCCATTTTTGCCTAACCATTAGCATGCTAAAGGTGAGTGTTGCATAATGTTGTTGGTGTGGTTTGGGCTTTAATTTAGAAGTTTTAAAACGAAAAGGAAGGAAAGAACTACATGTATTTGTACAAATGTCTTTTTTACTGTGAAAATTACCTTAGAAAGCTGAGAGGGAAACTATGAACCAATAACTGTCCTGGCTGAGGTGACACAGGCAATATTACAGCCCCCACCTGGGAATTGTCTCATTAGACTTCAACATACTGTGCATACTTGTCGCAGGCAAACAACGTTGTGTGCATCAATTCTCAAACTAAATAATCTTTTAATTCTTTTCAAATTGGTAATTAAAGTGTCAAACTTTTTAGTTCATAATGAGATGCCAAGTTACTTAGTGTCCAATCATGATCTGGATCTAACCTGTTGCAAAAGTCAGGGATTGGATTTTTTGCTGACTGAAGGTTTCCACAGTAACTGACCTTGTAGTGACATCTTGATTTAAGCTTATTAGACTGTAGGGTGACAGACTAATCAGTGTCATGATTGAGACTCGTCAACAATTAGCATTTATGGTCAAATTTTAAACCTTTCCTTCATATAAATGTATTTTTACGAATTTGCAAACAGTAGACCCAGATGAGATGGCTGCTATAGGAGCCATCTGATCAGGGTCTACTCTGTTTGCTTTTGACATGATATAGATCTGAGTCTACGGTTTTTGTCAAAGCAAAAGATTTCCTCGGAATTTTTACATTTTATTTGGTGAGAAGATTTTGAATGACAAAATAGTGCAGACCCTGAGCAATCTTAGTCTACACTGTTTGCAAATGTCTATACACTTATTTCCAATATGCAAAGGGTTATAAAGGGTGATAATATTCTACTGGATTATTGAAACTCTTGTTTTGATTTTATTAATTTTTTCATGTTACACAATTTTTGTTGCTTGTAACCACTACTTAGGGGCATATTGTTTTTGCTCTATCTGTCTGTTGGTTTGTTTTGGTTTTTATCGGGTTCTATGTTGTTTTAACGGTATTTCAGTCATATCACGACGTCCAGCTGAATTTACAGGTGGAGGAAGACCCCAGAGGTTCTTCCGTGCACGGAACAAATTGCATTGTTTCGTGCACAGAATAACATCCAGGTAGAACCACTGACCTACCGCAAGCCAGCTGAAAGGCTTCCTCGCATGAAAAATCCAAATGCCCAGACCGGGATTCGAATGCACAGCGGTGAGGGGCTAAGTGATTGTCAGTCGAAGACCATAACCACTGGGCCCTGGAGGCCCTGGTTGGTTGGTTTCCTTTAACGTTGGCGATAATTTTGTAGCCATTACAACTTGGCATGCATGTGCAACTTACGGGGGCAAACATTTTTAGGGGTGACTTATTATAAGGTCAAAGTCATAAAGGTCATGGTCATATCGGGAACATAACTGAATGCAGTGTTTCGAAGTGGAACAACCATCTTTGATTCCAGCATCAAAATGAGCAGACCTTGGGTTCATCAGACTGCTCCTACAGGAGCCATCTGATCAAGGCTTACTCTGTTTGCAAAGGTGTTTAAAATATATCCATGTGGTAAAGGCTTAATGTTCAGAGGGTTAAGGATTAGCCAGTGTTTTATTAGACTTTTCAGACATGGAAGGTCAAGGTCATGCTTAGAGGTTAAAATGACTAGACTGTATAAAATGATTGACGATCCCATTCCGGAAATTCTGCCATCAGCTTTGGGCGATGTATGGTATTCAGTTATTCTACATCCAACTGTGGACAGCACATTACCAACAGAATCTTTCTTTATTGACTGGAGGTTTGTTCCATCTCCGGGGAGTATATGGGAGTCTCAGGCTGTGGGGATTTTTTCGTCATTTATCACTATTTCTTATCACTCTGGTCAGCATCAGGGGAGCCAGGACAGTCATGAATGTTTTATTTCAGTGTTTCAGAATTGCCTTTGTTGTAGGCTTATTTATTGCATAATTATAGTGTATCCCATTTATGCCCAAGATCGGAATTACTAATCATGCAAACAGTGAAGACCCAGATCAGAATGTGTGCTTGAAAAGTCTCATCTGGACCCAAGCTGAGGCCACGCAGATGGCAATTTACTGAATAAATGTTAACCCTTTCCTCTATTACATAAATGCCTTTTCGTGCTTTTGCAAGAAAGTAGACCAAGATCATTATCAGATGGCTTCTCTAGAAGCCATCCGATCAGGGTCTGTTCTGTTTACTAATGTTTAATACAGATCTGATTCTACAGTATCTGCCATGATATGCCTTTGTTCAGTGACCATTATTAACCCTTCGCTTGCTATTCATGTCAATATACCTACCTGTAAATAGTGAAGACCCAGATGAGACAGCTCCTGCAGGAGCTGTCTCATCAGGGTCTGCACTATTTACAAGTTGATTGTGCAACCAGTGCACTCCACAGAAGTGATTGCACAGCGAAATACTTGTACACAGTGAAGATATGTAATTATACAACAAGGCATAGGTAAAGAAGGAGAAATGTATTTTAAAAAATCAGCAAGAGAAGGGTTAAAACCAGGTAATGAATGTTCATGAAGTCATGATGTTTTCTATAAACATGTATAATATTCACAAGGTTTTCCAAAAAGCAGCTTAGCTGACTTCTTTAAAAAATAATATTCTTAATTGCCTAAGTACTGTGTCCTCACTTTAAATAGTATTTCTCCCCACTTTAAATAGTACGTCAAGTCACATTTTAATTGATAATGAAGAAATATAAACAGTTTTATGGTTGTCATTTGTGAGATTGTAAATTTGCTTATGTGAATGTGTCATTCAGTTTAAATGTTTGGCAGAACATCTTGATTGAGGACTCCTTAGAATTCAGTGTCACTCATAGCACATAGTTTCCATTGGGAGACAACTTCTTGTTACATGTGATTGATGTAATGGTATTTTACCTTTAGCCTGTTCTGAAATTTGCCAAGATGGGCAATGACCTTTAACTCTTTCCCTGTTCTGTGTTGTTTTTTTCTCCAAATTTCAATACCTGAATATTAAGGGAGAAAAAAGTTATATTTAAATATGGAAGGTGGAACATTGTCGCCATTTTAGAAAGTAAAGAAACATGTTTCAATTCCATAAGTAAACAGAGCAGACCCTGATCAGATGGTTCCTATAGGAGCTGTCTGATCTGGGTCAACTCAGTTTGCACATATGTGAAAATGTGTTTAAATGAAGGAAAGGGTTAACTCTTTACCTGAAGAATATTCATGAAAAAAATAATGACTTTGTGAATACTAATTAGCTGTATTACTTTAACCCTTCTCTTGCTGAATTTTAAAATACATTTCTCCTTCTATAATTACATAAATCTTCACTGTGTACAAGTATTTCGCTGTGCAATCACGGCTGTGGAGTGCACTGGGTGCACAATCAACTGGTAAATAGTGCAGACCCTGATGAGACAGCTCCTGTGGGAGCTGTCTCATCTGGGTCTTCACTATTTTCAGGTAGGTATATTGACGTGAACAGCAAGCGAAGGGTTAATGGCATATGAACAAGAGAATGTCTGGCCATGACATAAATTGTAGAATCAGATCTGTATTATTTCATAAGAAGAGCAGATCCTGATCAAACGAGTCCTACAGGTGAGTGTTATTATACAAGCTGCTATTTGTAATAATCATTTTATTTTGTGTTTTATAAACACATTGCTTTCACAAGATCTATAATGACTTTTTGTTGGGTTTATAAACATTTAGCGCAAGAGGAAAACAAGAACATCAGCATTGGCAAGTTGCTAAGCGACCAAAATGAATTGTTTCTTCAGTATGAACAATATTTCTGTAGACTATATTGGTAAAACCTTTATAATCTAATTCCTTAACCGTTCTCCTGCTAATTGAGAACTGAATGTCATTGTTAACCCTTTCCTTTATATAAACACATTTTCACACATTAGCAAACAGAGAAGACCCAGATCAGATGGCTCCTATAGGAGCCGTTACTGATCAGGGTCTGCTTTGTTTGCTTTTTACATTATATAGATCTGATTCTACAGCTTTTGTCAAAGCTAAACATTTCCTTGATAAGTTCACATTATAACAGTATATAATTCTACAGTATATATAATGTTATAATATATAGGAGCCATCTGGTCTTGGTTTACTCTGTTTGCAAATGCATGATAGAGCGTTTGTATAATTCAGCATTATAATATACAGACTTGCATGTGCTTCTACAGCATAGACAGATCATCTCCGATTTGTTTTTCCTCGAGATGTAAGTAAACAGGCAAGAATCAATAGCTGTGGTCATTGGCAATTATGTATGGGGGCTGGTATGTGATGCTGGTTGATTAAGGGGGCTTCTACCCAGTTCTGTAAATACAATGTGGCATTCATTCAATTAACTCTGACATCATTCACATGTCACTGTTGATTCTATGCTGACAATAGTCCTAAAACAAACAATATGAATCCAAATTTTGTAACAGGTGGTTATGCAGTAAATGTTTACCTCTAGCTATAATCTGCATCTCATCAGGATCCAAACATACCAGATACAGCTGGAATGTGATATCTGATGTAGGTCTACATGTGTTTCCAAATTTCTAAGTGCCTTTGTACCTATGACGCCAACTATTATGAACACTTGATGCATTTCTATGTGTACTAGCATACTGTTTTATAAGCAGCCAGGTATGCAAAACATGCTTTAACTGTATGTTTTATCGATGGTTTTATGGAAAACAAGAATCAAGATTGATGTTTTATTGTGGAGAAGAGGAAAACAATTGCAAGTAATAAAAAGGTTCCTTTTTGAATACTATTGTTCAAAGCCTTTGGGATTGTCTGAGAGGCGAAATTTTATACCAGGAGGTTCCCTGTATTTGAAATTCTAATTTTAAGACGGTTGACGTAATTTAATTTTTGCAGACAGACATTGTCTTAGTTATTCCTGTTCCATCATGCACTGCTTGTACTAGTAAAACTCTGTGATCTTGTGACCTTGGAGTGATATTTTATAGACTGATACAGGCCAAGAAATTTACATACAAAACTGGGACCTTTGCAAACAGAATAGAATCTGAGCAGTAGGAGCCGTCTGATTAGTGTCTGCCCTAGGAGCCATCTGATTAGTGTCTGCTCTAGGAGTCGTCTGATTAGTGTCAGGAGCCGTCTTATTAGTGTCTGCTCTAGGAGCTGTCTGATTCGTGTCTGCTCTAGGAGCTGTCTGATTAGTGTCTGCTCTAGGAGCCATATGATTAGTGTCTGCTCTGTTTGCTGATGGATAATCTTGGTACAGTTTCTACCAGTACCAAAACATCCTGTTGTAACAAATGCCATAACTCCCTAAATACATGAAGTCACCGTAAGCTTGACATTGTTTGAATTTTGGAATAGTCCATTTTAACATTAAGGGTTGTAAGGGTAAACCCTTTCCTTCATATAAATATGTTTTCACGCATCTGCAGACAGAGTAGACCCAGATCAGACGGCTGCTCTAGGAGCCATCTGATCAGGGTCTGCTCTGTTTGCTAAGAGAATTTGAAAGATTCTGTTTCATTACTTTCTGAAGTGAATACAACTAGCAACCTTCCATATGTCTAACTATCGTGTCCATGAATATTACAGTAAAACCCTCTAAATGCGACCACTTAATGAATAAACATTGGTGTCTTTAAAGTTTATAAGCACTGGTGGTTGCTTAATGCAAGACAAAAGTAATGCAGAAAGCTCCTAGGAGCTTTCTGCATTACTTTTGTTCTGCATTAAGCTACCACCTGCATCAATAGCAGCCAGAATTATACCTCTTTTAGGTGGTCGCATTAAGCGGGGTTTTACTGTAGTAGATAATTATATAAATTTGGAATAAATACAGAACAGGGAAAGGGTAAAGGAATAAATATTGTAATGCTGAGTTTTGTTATAATTAAGTGAAGGGTTAGTGTTACCAAGTCATTTAGTACTTGAGCACAGTAAGGGTAAATAGGCTTGTAATTATCTTTATCAGGTTAATATCAGCTAGTGATTTAATAAGCAGAACAGACGTTAATTGCATCAGCTATGATTTATGCAATTGTTGTCTCAACTCATTACAGAGGCTAATGAATTTGTTTGCCTGTTCATGAATATTTATGAGTAACTGATAACAGATGCTTATTGGATGGAGGAAGCTGTAAGATTAAACCCTTTCCCTGATCTATGTTTATTCCAATTTTCAATACCTACTGAATATTCATGGACAAAATAGCTACAAAGAAATACGGAAGGTGGAACATTGTAGCCATTTTAGAAAGTAAAGAAACAGATTTATCAAATCCCATTAGCAAACAGAGCAGACCCTGATCTGATGGCTCCAATAGGAGCTTTCTGATCTGGGTTTACTCTGTTTGCAAAGGCATTATAGAAAGGCATATTTATGAAATATAGGGTTAACTGTTTGTGGTGCTAAATATTTGTTATTGACCTATGTAAAGATTGTTGCTTTTACAGATGTGCAGAAAGGAGTATTTATGGAGGAAAGGGTTGAATAATGAGATCTTTTATTATATTGTCATGCCAAAGAGTAGAGAATTATAGCATAGTCCTGAACAAACAGAACAGACCCAGCGATGAGACAGCTCCTAACAGGAGCTGTCTGATCTGTGTCTGCTCTGTTTGCAATGGTATATAAAGGCAGGATAATACCAAGAAAAGTGTTTATCATCAATTATGAGTTACTGCTCTATAACCCATTACTTCATTATAGTTTACAAATAGGAGTCATCTGATCAGGGTCTGCTCTGTTTGCTAATGATAAAGATGTGATTCTACATCTTCTGCCATGGCCAAAAACCTTGTGTTCAGTTATGCCATTATATCATATAGTATTCATATAGGAACATTCTGATATGGGTCTACTCTGTTTGCAAATGCGTGGAATAAGCTGTTGAAATAGCATCCAGTATTGGCTCATATAAGTTTAACCCTTTATTCCATAAATACGCTTTAAAACTACGCCTTTGCAAACAGAGTAAACCCAGATCAGACGGCTCCTTCAGGAGTGGTTTGATCAGAGTCTGCTTTGTTTGCTTATATGATATAGATATGATTAATTTCTTTTATTAATTTCTTTTATCTGTGTTCTGTTATAATGAACAGTCTCATTAATATTCATGGAGTAAGGGGTTAAAAGTTTCTTTTTGTTGGATTAATGAAATTCATTTAGCTGCATTATTGGACACATGGACATTTGTAAATATTAGTATGAACCCTTTAATCCATGAATATTCATCTTGGAAATAATGAAATTGTGAATATTAATTAGACTATTTTAAAAAAAAATTGTTATAACAGTACATGGACATTGGGCCATGGCAGAAATTGTGTAATCTTAATCTAAATTATGTTATAAACAAACAAAGCAGTCCCCTGATCGGGACCACCTGATCAGGGTCTACCCTGTTTGCAAAGGTGTACCGTATTTATTGAGTAAAAAGGTTAATTATGGCAAACTGATCTAGATCTAGATCTTCACTGATAGACTGTTTTCACTTAAATTTTGGTGCCTTTTTTCCTGTTTATATGCAACTAAAATTATATTCAAACATTGGCATGTCTTTAGATATTTCCACTAACCACATAACTAAATGATGTTATTTCTGTGGCTCCCTAGGGCTTCAGATGTATGCCCCCACTAAGTAATTAACCCTGATCTTGCCGTGAAAAAGTAATGCCTGCTCAAATTTGAATCTGTTGTCATTTTTGACTTACTTGCGATTTGATTATGCTGTTGAGGAACTATTGACTGAGTGTCAAACAGCTTGGTTTCTGATTAGACGCCGAGTTACTTGGCGTCCGACAGCAGCGGATCCAAGCTCTTTACAAATGTGAGTCAGGTCGCAGATAGCGGAATAAGGGTTAATGTGTTTTCACTCAAAGAAATCTTCAAATGAGCTTATATCGATCTGATCCTGAAGCTTTTGGATTGAATAAATGATGTGATTGCCCCATGTTCTTAAATTTGAAACTTCCTTAACCTTTTGAATACGGGACATGCATGCACTGGCATTGGCAGACAGTCTGTAGACCCAGATGTGAGGGCTCCTAGAGGAGTCCTCTGATTAGGGTCTGCACTGTTTGTCATTCAAAATACTCTAGTAAGTTTAGCTTTTCTTATTGGATGGACTGTATAGTTATTACTGAAGGGCTTACTCCATTCTGAAAATTCAGTGTTGAAAGGCTTAACTCGTAGCATGTTTGCAACGAATTTGTAATTATTACCCAGAGCTCCGGATAAGATGAGTAAATTAAAATGCTTTCAAGAATAACTTCCTTATTTTTCCACCAAACCCTATGTTGTGACCACTCTTTAGAATCGCCTTGAAGAGACGATTCTAAAGAGTGGTTTACAACATAGGATTTTGTGGAAAAATGACAATACATGTATTAGTATTTGAGTATGCACCTGTATCTGTTGCTCCGAATTTACACCTACATGGAAAAAGTTTGAGTCCAGATAAGCATTATACTAAGGAGTGATAATTCAGGCATCTCTGAGGAAAAGGGTCATAGTATAGATGTAAAAGAATTTGCAATTACAAACGATGCAGACCCAGATGTTGGTCTGCACTGTTTGCACAGGCCTGTTAAATCGGTTCCTTCAATCAATTCATTATGTTTAATCCTTTCCAAGTAAAGATGCCTTTTCATGCCTTTTCAGACAGATAGCTCTTGTAGGAGCTGTCTGATCATTGTCTGATCTGTTTGCTTATGAAATTATACAGTCATATCTTATTCTGCAGTTTCATTTAAAATATCAGCAAATAAGAATTCTTGTCATAATTTCTTACATAAATATTCATGAGGTAATTTTGGGTTACATCACCCCTATAATGTAATAGAAAACAAGTTCATAAAATGTTCAGGTCTGTATCCATCATGCTGTATTTCTAACAGTGACAAAGAACAATAATTCAGAATGCTTCATTTAACGTTAAATACACAGTGTCTTTGAAAATTTGTAAAATTAATTTCTGCTTGAAGGAGGAGAAATATTTTTGAAGCAATTCACTTTTTTTTTTTTTATGAAAATGGTTTTGCGTAGAAGTTTTGATATTTGGCAGAGATAGTGCAAGGAGATCTGTAGGGCCATGATGGGATATTCAAGAAATTGATTATACTGTTCAAGAGTTTGTGTGATTGAATGAGTAATTCAGAAGGGAAGTCAGCCTTGGTTGATCTATGGTACAGCTACAATAAAGATTTATTTAAATTAATTTTGCAACGTTCAGCATTTAATACAAAGATTTGTAGATAGGGGATTTATTATACTATCCATATCTCTGGCTAATCTCAGCCAAACCCTATCCATATCTCTTGTTTCTCAGCCAAATCCTATCTTGTTTGAATGAGAACTGAGATTTAAAGTCATTGATTCTGGTGAGTATACCAACAAAATAGGGTTTGGTGGAGAAATAAAAAGTATACAAAGAAAACAAGTATCAGGAATTTCTTAACGCTTTCCTAAACATATAAACACAGTTTCACATATTGACTAACAGAGTAGACCCAAATCAAATGGCCATCTGATCAGAGTCTGCTCTGTTTGCTAATGGAATTTGATAAATCTGTTTCTTTTCTTTCTAAAATGGACCCCCCATCCAATCACTTGTGAAGGATGGGGGAGGGGGGGGGGGGGGGGAGGGGGGCATTATAGGAGTTAGTCATTTAATAGATTTAGATGATTCGATTGGTCACTTAATTGTGGTATGCTTGTACATGCATATGGAAGGCTGGAGGATTATGAAAAGAATGGCTACAATGTTCCACCTTCCATATTTCATTATAACTATTTTGTCCATGAATATTCAGTCGGTATTAAAATTTAGAAAAAAGATAAAACAGAGAAAGGGTTAAATTTGTCTCTAGTATTGTCTGGAACTTTTACCAGATGTATAACATTACAGTTTCAAGATGTTCAAGGAAACAATGTTGCAGACAGATATATCCATAATGTCCTTGCATAGATTTTAGCTGTAACAATAGTTTTACCGGTATGTTGTAAAGTTATTGTTTTGGCTAGAAACAACCTGGTCTCCATAAGCCAAAGGCAGATTGGCCAGGTATAGTGGAATCCCGTCTACAGCGACCTCTGAGCGAGTCTTTTCAAGCAGATAGTGGCTTAATGTAGAAATTGAATGAAGTAATACAGAGAGCTACATGTATTATTGGAGCTTTCTGCATAACCATTATGTCCTGCATTAACCTACCACTTGTCTAAAACCCCAACAAAAAGGCTTAAATATTTTGAGTGACTGTTATGAAGAGGTTCTACTGTAGTGGGTCAGTCAGCGTGCTGATTTGTACTTGGTGCCAGGGAAGGCAAGCTGGCAAAACTAATCAATCCCAGAGGACGGTCACTAATCAACGAACACCATTGGTAAATGAGTTTTTCATCATATCTGGCATTACCCTAATAGCAGGGCGTGGAATTGTCGGTCATTGCACAGCAGATATACAACAGCAGATACAGTAAACATGTATTAACCATAATCCCTGTTCAATATTCATGTAAGAGATAATGACATCATGCATATGTATTAGAATAATTTCATAATGCCATAATTATGTATACAGGAGTTTTTGGTATTGGTAGAAACTGTAGAATCAGCTCAATTATAATTTCATAAGCAAGTAGAGCAGACCCTGATCAGATGGCTCCTATAGGAGCCATCTGATCTGGGTCTACTCTGTTTGCAATTACTTGAAAACATATTTATATGAAATAAAAGTTAAGTGACCCTGAAATAAGAAATTTATTTCTTTGTTTTTTAAGACAGATGGAAGCTAAGTCATACGGACAAAATGTATTTTTCTACAAAAAGTGTTCCCTTAGCCCTTTCAGTGCATGAATCATTTAAGTCGCTGATGTCCTTTGCAAACAGTGTAGACTCATATGAGAGAGCTTCTGATCAGGAGGCTGCTCTGTTTGCTTATGGATTTATATGGATCTATCTGATTCTTCAGTTTCTACCATGGAAAGAACTTCCTATGTTCGTATGCCATTATAGATAAAACAATGTAATCGATATTCATGACGTCATTATTTGTTAGCATGATGCATATTCATACAGTAAAGAGGTACAGAAATTCTGCTGTAGTGCATGTATATTTTACCAAGTCCATGTATCACAATATTGTTGCAATTAGTCCTGTATTCATGATCAGTCCTGATTGATTCATAGACTGATACAGCCCATTGTAACTATCGCCATAGCAATCAATTAGTTACTAAATGCCCAGGCTGCCAATAGTGGACAGCATTATTAACCTTTTGAATGGGAGGTGCATGTGAAATGTTTTCTGAAAAACAATCTAGACCCTAGATCAGAAGCCTCTTGGAGGAGCTCACTGATCGTGGTCTTCAGTGTTTTTCATAAATCATTATCTTATGGCAATGCTTGTCGACACTAAATAAATTTGATCGTATAATATAACGGTATTAGACCATGCCATTTTGTGAACTTCATCATTAACCGGGTTTAAAGAACAGATATTAGTGTCCAGTGAAGAGGGAAAATGAGTATTTTATTGATTTGGGGTGAAAAGGTCAGCAGTATACTGCTTCTCATGTAAACTACCTTAACCATATATGTATATTATACATCTGAATATGCATGATAAAATAATGACATCATGAATATTAATTAGATTATAGTTATAATAGCTCATGTACACACGGCCATGACAGAAACTGTATACAGTAAAACCCCTCTAAACCGGACAGTAAATTTAGTTTAAATATCGGTCTTGGAGACAGGTTGGAGCTTAATGCAGGGCAAATGTCATGCAGAAAGCTCCTCTAGGAGCTTTCTGCATGACTTTCACTCTGCATTAAGCAGCCATCTGCATTAAGCAGCCACCTGCCTCAAAGTATCTAAATTCTTCTCTACTAGAATTCCAGTTTAGAGGGGTTTTACTGTAATCATATCAGTTCTGTGTTATATCATAAGCAAACAGATCAGACCCTGATCAGACAGTTCCTACGTAGGGTTTTTTGTTTGTTGAGACAAGAGAGCTGATATTATCATTGTAGTCTGGCTTAGGCTGAGTAACCCCTTACTTCATGAATATTCATATAAGAAATAATGACTTCATGAATATTATATTTTGTAATGGAACAAAATTTTAATGAAGGCAGGAAATTTTGGTCAAGACAAAAACTGGAGTCTGCCAGTACTGTATTATTCCTTAAGCCTTTACTCCGTGAATATTCATGTAATAAATAATGACATCATGATTATCAATATGATTAATTGTTATAATAGCACATGGACACAGGGCCATGGCAGAAGCTGTAGAATCATATGTATATTATAACATAAACAAACAGAGCAGATCCTGATCAGATGACTGTACAGGAGCCGTCTGATCTGAGTCTACTCTGTTTGCAAAGGCATAGAAAGACGTAAGCAAACAGAGAACAGTGAACTCTGTTAACCCTTTCCCTGTTCTATGTTTATTTCAATTTTCAATACCTGCTGAATATTCTTGGAAAAAATACTTATAATGAAATATGGAAGCTTTAAGGTGGAACATTGTAGCCATTTTAGAAAGGGAAAGAACAGATCTATCAAATTCCATTAGCAAACAGAGCAGACCCTGATCAGACAGCTCCTATGGGAGCCATCTGATCTGGGTTTGCTGTTTGCAAATGCGTGAAAATGTGTTAATATGAAGGATTTGGTTAATTAATATTTATGATTTTATTGTTTAATACATAAATATTCATGGAGTAAAGGATTCATGGAGTATAATTATGTTACTATGTTTTAACCCATTCCCTCATATTGATGACTTTTGACGACTCTGTAAAAGTCACTTTGTGAAACCATTGTGATAAATCGAGCATTTTCTCCTATAGGAGCAAATGCTCTCTTGATCACAATGGTTTCAAACTACAAAATTCTAAAATTTTCATTTTCTCTAGATAATGCTCCTTTTCGGTAGATTTATAGAAAGAGGTTGTATCTAAAAATAGCCTATGAGGTAATGGGGTAATAGCATTTAATGTATATTTAGTAAATAAATAAATTATATGAGTTTTCTTTGCTTTTTTACAGATCATGGATGGATATTATCTCTTCCGACACAATAAGGTAGCCAAGCGGTCCAAATATCCCAGTAGATTCTTTCATTCACAAATTGCTCAAGACAAAAGGGTAAGTAATTAATGTTTTCAATACCGGTATAATGCTTTACTGGATATAGTGTATGCCTTTTAACACCTTTGCAAACAGATTGGATCCAGATCAAAAAATTTGTAGGACTTGTCTGATCATAAATGAGAAGTGTAGGAATAGAAAATGGAGTTAGAATGTGCACACACATGTGCCCAAATGGCTTTAAGTGGACTAACCCATGTTTGTCTTAGTACATATGTCTGTTTTTCATTAGAAGGGTGTTTCCATAAGAAATTATGCTCAGGTAAAGTTTTATTACTTGACCCTTTCCCTCATATAAACGTGTTTTCACACATTTGCAAACAGAGTAGACCCAGATCAGATGACTCCTATTGGAGCCGCCTGATCAGGGTCTGCTCTGTTTGCTAATAGAATTTCATAGTACTGTTTCTTTTGTTTCTAAAATGGTTACAATGTTCCACCTTCCACATTTCAGTATAACTATATTTTCAATGAATATTCAGTAGGTATTTAAATTTGAAATTAATGAAGAACAGGGAAAGGTTTAACCCTTTTCCTCATATAAATACCTTTTCATGCATTTGCAAACAATTGAAACTAGTATAGTAAGCAGTTACAGTCCCAGATCAGAGGCTCGATCTACTTTGTTTACCAATGTACACTAACACATAAAGTGCAGGTTTTACAATAGGCACACAGTTTTCACGTTGAATAAGGGATTTCAGGCATTTTGAAACATTAGCCAAACATTTCAATTTGTATAATTTATAACATATAAATAACACTGAGAAACATGTTAACTTCTAAAGGTACAGGGGTGAAATAGCTCTTAACTGTGGCTGAATTTTGCATTTAACACTTAGCCTGCCAATAACAAAATCGTGGCTTTATGTAAATAGCTAGGATCATGATCAGACTTGAAGTAAATCAGCATTTGAACAGAATCAAAGGAGTTTGACACTCAGGCAATAGTTTATGAAAGAAAAAGGGGTTTGGATGAATGTAAAATATTGAGTTTTTGAGAGTTTGAGCAAGTGATATTTTTTTTATAGATGGGTAACGGTTAAACTGTCTGTACCTTTGGCCCTTGGATGAGAAAAAGCAGCATTAAACAGGTTTCAGAAGAGTGTTTGGCGTGGACTGTAATGCGAAATGAAGTAGACTCGGTGCAAAAAAGAAGTTTGTGATAATTAAGAAATTCTTATGTCTTTTTAAATCAGTGCATTTTCACAGTGAAGAGACTATTTATTTAGCCTGTTAGCTCATTCTCTTGCTAAATGTAACCCGACTGGCATTTACAAACATCTTGGAGACTGATATGATGCAGATATAAGTTTAACTCTTTCCCTGTTCAATATTCATGTAAGAAATAATGATATCATGAATATTTAATAGCTGAATTTTTTTATGATATCAAATTTTTAAGAAATGGTTTTGCTTTGGCAAAAACTGAAAAATCATATCTATATCATGTCCAAAGCAAACACAGCAGACCCTAATGAGATGGTCCCATTAGGAGCCGTCTGATCTGGGTCTACTCTGTTTGCAAATGCATGAAAATGCGTTTATAAATATGAGGGAAAGGGTTAACCCTTCACCTCATAGCTATGTACACCTTTTGATGCCGTTTACAAACAATGTAGAACCAGATGAGATATGTGTGATATGAGCTTACAGTTCAACAGTTGTTTTAACCCTTTACTTCAGATTCCATTGCAAACAGAGTAGACTCAGATCAGCTTCTATTGCTCAGAGCTGTATAATCAGGGTCTGCTATGTTTGCTTATGAAATGATAAAGATCTGATTATAGTTATACTCCCGCAAACATCTAGTTGGAGGGGGTGTACGTACTGGAATCCGTCCCTACACATTTGAATTCTGACTTCTATTCGAAAGTTGTTCTTTATAAGAATTTGGCATACCTAACAGCCAGTAGATGTTTAAGACGCAGTTTCCATGTATGTAGCGAGGGGCATTGCAGAGTTATCTCCCTTTGAACTTTTGAGTATTTTTTGTCATTTTGGCATAAAATATGGGAACTTTTAGTCACATCTCCTCTTTCAATTTAAAAGTCATTATACCCCCACAAACAGAGTTTGAGGGGGGTATACTGGAATCAGCCTGTCGGTCGGGCGGTCGGTCGGTCGGTCGGTCTGTCTGTCTGCAAAATCTTGTACGGCGAACTCCTCCTTCAGTTTCAACCCGATTCACTTGACACTTGGCATGATTGTTAATCAGGAGTAGTAGATGTGCAAGACACAAATTTCAGGTCTCTGTGACCTTGACCTTGACCTTTGGCCTTGAAATTGGTCTTGAAGTTGGCAGGCAAAAGCTTGTACTTTGAACTCCTCCTTCACATTCAACCTGATTCACTTGATACTTGGCATAAATGTTACTCAGGAGTAGTAGATGTGCAAGACACAAATTTCAGGTCTCTGTGACCTTGACCTTGACCTTTGGCCTTGAAATTGGTCTTAAAATTGGCAAGCAAAATCTTGTACGGCAAACTCCTCCTTCTCTTTTAACCTGATTCACTTGATACTTGGCATAAATGTTACTCAGGAGTAGTAGATGTGCAAGACACAAATTTCAGGTCTCTGTGACCTTGACCTTGACCTTTGGCCTTGAAATTGGTCTTGAAATTGGCAGGCAAAATCTTGTACGGCAAACTCCTCCTTCAATTTCAACCTGATTCACTTGATACTTGGCATAAATGTTACTCAGGAGTAGTTGATGTGCAAGACACGAATTTCAGGTCTCTGTGACCTTGACATTGACCTTTGGTCTTGAAATTGGTCTTGAAATTGGCAGGCAAAATCTTGTACTTTGAACTCCTCCTTCAATTTCAACCTGATTCACTTGAAACTTGGCATAAATGTTACTCAGGAGTAGTAGATGTGCAAGACACAAATTTAAAATCTCTTTGACCTTGACCTTTGGCCTTGAAATTGGTCTTAAAATTGGCAGGCAAAATATTGTACGGCAAACTCCTCCTTCACTTTCAACCTGATTCATTTGATACTTGGCATAAATGTTACTCAGGAGTAGTAGATGTGCAAGACACAAATTTCAGGTCTCTGTGACCTTGACCTTTGGCCTTGAAATTGGTCATTATATTGGCAAGCAAAATCTTGTACTTTGAACTCCTCCTTCAATTTCAACCTGATTCACTTGATACTTGGCATAAATGTTACTCAGGAGTAGTAGATGTGCAAGACACAAATTTAAAATCTCTGTGACCTTGACCTTTGGCCTAGAAATTGGTCTTAAAATTGGCAGGCAAAATCTTGTACTTTGAACTCCTCCTTCACTTTCAACCTGATTTACTTGATACTTGGCATAAATGTTACTCAGGAGTAGTAGATGTGCAAGACACAAATTTCAGGTCTCTGTGACCTTGACCTTGACCTTTGGCCTTGAAATTGGTCATGATATTGGCAAGCAAAATCTTGTACTTTGAACTCCTCCTTCAATTTCAACCTGATTCACTTGATACTTGGCATACATGTTACTCAGGAGTAGTAGATGTGCAAGACACAAATTTAAAATCTCTGTGACCTTGACCTTTGGCCTTGAAATTGGTCTTAAAATTGGCAGGCAAAATCTTGTACTTTGAACTCCTCCTTCACTTTCAACCTGATTTACTTGATACTTGGCATAAATGTTACTCAGGAGTAGTAGATGTGCAAGACACAAATTTCAGGTCTCTGTGACCTTGACCTTGACCTTTGGCCTTGAACTTGGCAGGCAAAATCTTGTACTTTGAACTCCTCCTTCAATTTCAACCTGATTCACTTGATACTTGGCATAAATGTTACTCAGGAGTAGTTGATGTGCAAGACACGAATTTCAGGTCTCTGTGACCTTGACCTTGACCTTTGGTCTTGAAATTGGTCTTGAAATTGGCAGGCAAAATCTTGTACTTTGAACTCCTCCTTGAACTTTGGGTATTTTTGTTATTTGGTCCTGTTATATGTTCAAAACTTGGATTTGCAATCAAGGCTGCCGTGTGGGGGTATTCATCACCTTTAGTGATAGTTCTAGTTTTAATTGATACTTGCCATGCATAATAACCAGAAAAAGTAAATGTGCAAGTCACAATTTTTATGTCACAGTTAAGCGACATACATTTGAGAATTATCTCCCCTTGAACTTTGTGTATATTTTGTCATTTGGGCATTCAACATGGATAGTTTGTGTCACAAAATCCTCCTTTAATTTGATAGTTATTTAATTCATATTTAGCACGCATAACAACCATGATTAGTAAATGTGCAAGACACAATTCTCATGTGTTTAGCTCTGAACATTGCAGAATGATCTCCCCTTGACTTATGTGTATTTTGGGTTTTTTCCAGGCCTGTAATATAGGTAGTTGTCTCAATCTCCTCATATTAACATTTAATTGAATTTAATTTAATTTAAGCTGGTGTATTTCTTTTCAGTTTGATACTTGCTAAGTGTTAACCGGTTCCTTCATATAAATGCCTATTCATGCATTTGCAAACATAGTAGACCGAGATCAGATGGCTCCTATTAGAGCCGTCTGATCAGGGTCTGCTCTGTTTGCTATTGGAATTTGATAGATCTGTTTATTTACTTTCTAAAATGGCTACAATGTTCCACCTTCCATATTTCATTATAACTATTTTGTCTGAATATTCAGGAGGTATTGGAATTTGGAATAGATATAGAACCTGTGAAAGGGTTTAATTGTTGTCAGCATCTTTTTGCCATTTGAGACAAAAATTCTAGCCTCTTGTGACATCTGAAGCTCTCAATCGAAGAAAAGTGGTTGATCACATTTAAGTGTGTGAATATCACTTCTTGCTAGAACAAAAACATGCCTTTAAGAGACCAGGTCATCTTCTGTTAACAGTTTAGATTTGAAGTAAGACACCGGGTGACTCAGCTGCATAAGGATACAAACTGTTTGAAACAGCAATCATGATTCTAGAACAGAAATATGGAAGACACTAAAGTCTTATTGGCTTAGCTGAGAATCAATAGAGACCACATTGATTTCAAATATTTACTTAGCAGGCATAAGGTAAAGATCTTTTTAAATGCTGATTTTTCAAAGAGGAATGGTCCATCATTGTGTAACAACAGAGTCCATTCAATATGAAGTGTTTCATTTTTGGAGGATTTTGAAGTACAAACCATGCAGGCTGGTGAGGGTGATGAGAGGGATCCTCTAGGACTCCTCTATGATCTAGATCTACATTGTTTGCAAATGTCACTACACCCATTTCTCACATACAAAGAGTTAAGCTCACACTTTGGTTCCCTTCTGTCTTGGTTACATTTGCAACATGCTTCGATTGGTGTTCACTTTCCTAACACGCGAACTGCCTACAAATTATCTTGCCGGGGAGAAGTTTGACCTCCAAAGGGAAATAAACAACTTGACCTAGAAAAAGTCAATTTCAATGGCTCAGCAGAAAATGATCATGACATAATTTTGAATGTAACTTTTTTTTCTTTGGCTCCAAATACTCATAACGTTGCCTGTTCAACACGCTGGGCCATAGCGGTATCTTGAACATCTATTGCAATTTGTTCCCTTGATTGATGAAACAGCTATTGATTTTTGCTTTAATAACCAATGATAAAACCTTTTCCAAGCCTTATGAGTGAAGTAGATTCGTCCTTGTTGTGATATTTGAAACACCCATATTTAGTAAGAAGGGGAGTCAATGTTTAGGGCGACGGTTCCTGGAAAGCGCAAACAGTGTTAGGTACATTAGAAGGGTTGTCTCGAATGATTTGATAACATCATGTGTCATTCAAAAGAAGTTTTCGTGGAAAAGATTATAGGTCTCCTGCTGATATTGATACGATTTTGGAAAGAATGAAAATAACAAGTTAGCTTTTAGCAAAGAGCGTAGCACCAAAGGGAAAATTCTGCATGATGATAAGGTCAGAACTGTTTGTTATTGATTGGAGGCATTTGGGAAAATGAAGTTAGGGAGAAAAGTACAGCTGCGCATACCATAATTCCCAAGGGTTGTCGATAAAAAAAGAGTTTTCCGTTATTGGTTGTAATTGATATCCTGCTGATTTAGGTAAATTTTTCGCACTAACAGTTTCTACCCGAACTTAAAAGTTACGTATTTGAGGTATCGGCTTTCTTTAGATAATTTGTTCATAGACTAGTTAATAAAAACGTACATATGCACAGAGCTATGTGGACAGATAAAGGTGCGTACCCAAATACTAAAATCGTCATTTCTCTACCAAACCCTATACCGTGACCACTCTTTAGAATCGTCTCGAAGAGTATAGGGTTCGGTGGAGAAATAACCCTTTCCTCCATAAATACGCCTTTCTACGCCTCTGTAATAACCACTTCTTGAAACCATTGTGATAAAAAGAGCATTTGCTCCTAAAGGAGCAAATTAACGCTCTATTTGTCGCAATGGTTTCAAACTACAAAATTCTAAACTTTTACTTTTCTCTAGTAAATGCTCCTTTTGGGTAGATTCATTCAAAGAGGTTGGGTCTAAAAATAGCCTATGGAGGAGCTATTCTTGAAAATGTTTAGATTTACGCATCTTATCTGGACCTCTGTATGCTCTCACTTGCTAATGATTAAATCCCATTCTTGTTAATCCTCATGGCAAAAGTTGAAGATTTCCAATTATAAATTCTTAACCCTTTCCTTCATATAAACACCTTTACATGCATTAAGTAAACAGCTCCAATTTTGCCGTAATCAAATGCTATGGCAAATTTCAATTATAAGCCCCTGATCAGACGGCTACAACAAGAGTTGTCATATCTTGGTCAACACTTTCCTTATTATAAATGCTTAAAAAGAGTACACTGGCCAGATTAGATCTGATCAGAATCTACTTTATTTGCTTATGGAATTATATAGATCTGATCCAACAGGTTTTGTTAAAGCAAAATATTCCGTAGAAACTTTCACATTATGAAAAGTGACTTGATGAATATTCATGAAATACCAATTCATGTTTAACCCTTTCCTCCATGAATATTCATGGAAGGAATAATGACATATGATCATGAATAGTAATTAGATTAATTTGTTATAATAGAACTCAAAGGAATTTTTGTCCATGGCAGAAACTGTAGAATCATATCTATATTATATCATAAGCAAACAGAGCAGACCCTGATCAGGCGGCTCCTATAGGAGCTGTCTGGTCAGGGTTTACTCTGTTCGCAAAGGTGTAGAAAGGCGTGTTTATGGAGTTCAGGGCTACATGTTATTTTAATCAACTTAGTATAACAAAAATAAATCTTGAGACAGAACAATGAAGCTTGACCCTTTATAATATGGAAATCTGAAAGTGGATTCCTTACCCAGCTTTCCCTGCTAAATGTTCATGTAAGAAATAATAACATGTTTATATTAATTCAATTATTGTTTGTAATGGCATAAATATGAGGACTTTCTGTGGGGATACCCTACTCTAACTACCCCATGTGACCCTTTCCTCTGTAATGATACACCTTTCTATGCCTTTGCAAACAGAGTACTAGACCCAGATCAGACGGTTCCTATAGGAGCTGTCTGATCTAGATCTGCTCTGTTTGCTTATGATATAATATAGATATGATTCTATAGTTTCTACTTTGGCAAAGATGTGTTTTGCCATTTTGAAAATTATCTAACAATTGATGATGTCATCATTTCTTGCATACCGGTAATAATTCATGGACTAAAAGGGTTACTATTTGGACAGACACACTTAAGCAATAAGTGCAGACCTAGATCAAACAGATCCTGAAGGAACTGAGCTTGTCCAGGGTCTACTATGTTTGTTACTAATGTCAATCTAAGTGAAAGTCATCAAAATCTGGGTATAAATCGAATTGACTTACTTTGCTTTACAATCCAATGTTTGCTTTACAATCCAATGGAGAGAAGATCGTATGTCGGAAAATTGAGAGTTTGGTTTGGTTTTTATCAGGTTTTACACCGCTTTAACAGTATTTCAATCATATCACAACGTCCAGCTAATTATAGACCAGGAGTAAGACCCCAGAGGTTCCTCTCTGCACAGAACAAATTGCATTGTTTAGTGCACAGAAAAACATCCAGGTAGAACCATCGACCTACTGCAAGCCAGCAGGAAGGCTTCCTCACATGAAAAATCCAAATGCCCAGACCTGGATTCGAACCCACAGCAGTGAGGGGCTAATTTAAGTGATTGTCGGTCGAAGAATTGGCCACGGAGGTTCTGAACATTGAGGGTAAATAGGATATTCTGAAATTATTTATATCATTCATTCACAAAGGGAGGAGGGGGACTTTCATGAAATGCCAGTTTATCCATGCCAGGCTGCTGTTGTTGACAGGTTAACCCTTACTTACCCTGTTTTATGTTATTCCAAATTTCAATACCTACTGAATATTCATGGACAAATAGTTACAACGAAATATAAAAGGTAGAATAGTGTAGCCATTTTAGAAAGTAAAGAAATAGATCTTTCAAATTCCATTAGCAAACAGAGCAGACCCTGATCTGAAGGCTCCTATAGGAGCTGTCTGATCTGGGGCTACTCTGTTTGTAAATGCATGAAAACACGTTTATATGAAGGAAAGGGTTTAATTCTAGACTAGGCAGCTGCATGATTCAGCCAATATCTAAGATGTCCAAGAAATGATCTCGTGTTTGGTGATGCAAATGGAACCAAAAATATGCATGAAAATTCAGGATTGCAGAAGATGCTGTCTGATACACTGATATTGATCGACTAGGAGGATTTGGACGGATCCTTGGGTATATCCTCCTAACGCCTGTCAAGTGACTTTGGCAAGATAAAACTAAGACCGAGAATTGTAGGCTTGTAATTATGGTGGATTTCGTGCCATTGCTGTTGGGGATCTTTGCCATACAGGGATATTATGTAGTAAGTCAGCCAATAAATTAAAGACTGTCTATCTTGCAACAAATGATAGAGGAATGGGTATTGAAAACTCTGGAAGTAGACCTTGAACAGTTAAATTTATGGCCAGTCTGATCTGATAGGAGGGTAAAGGGCACTTTAACATTTTTTTACCCCTTTAATCCATGAATATTCATGTTATGACATCATGAATATTAATTAGATTAATTTTCATAAAGGCATAATGAATAATTATAGGAAATGTTAGTAATGTCATATTTATATTATTTCATAAGCAAATAGAGCAGACCCTAAGATCAGACGACTCCTACAGGAGCCGTCTGATCTGAGTCTACTCTGTTTGCAAAGGCTTAGAAAGGCGTATTTATGGAATATTTAAAGGGTTAAGAGTTTCATGACGTCACGAATATTCATTAACTTAATTTTGATAATGCCTGTGTACAAGGTTTTCTTTTGCCATTTCACAATGTAGAATCAAAGATATGTTAATTGATCAGACAGCTTCTACAGGAGAGATCTGATCTAGGTCCTGCTCTGTTGGCTTATGATGAAATATGGATCTGATTCTTCAACATCTCGCTGTCATTAATCACAAATTCCCTTGTACAAGATGCCATAATCCAATTTCAGCTCAATTAATATTCATACATTCATTATTTCTAACATGAATATTCACGAGAGTTAATTTACACATACATTGTATGCCTCTTACAGTACACAATTTGTATTCAAATCTCCCTCTTGCTGTGTAAATATACTGAAAAAAACAACAAACCAACATAAAACATTACCAAACGAAAGTCTAGTATGCATTATAAACCTGATCTCTGAAGCGTTGATAAATTTTAAATGTAATTGAGCAAAATATAAGCATTTACTAAGAACAGAATAATTATGGCTGTAAAAATATTTGATAGAAATTATCTTCTAGATTTTGTCAGGCTATATGTGTGAAATTTCCATGGTAATGACCTTGAAATTTCTTCATTGGAACCAGTATATTGTTTGTTTGTCTGAATTATGTAAATTGAGCTTGTTGGAACAAGACAATATGGAGAAATGCCCACATTAAGATGCACATAGCATTTTTTCCTTCCAGATTTTGTTGCAAATATATTTAAAGATTATTCATGGTCGAAGATCTCTGCGTCGCACCAATAACAAAATTGAATGTAACTTAACCGTGCAACCGATTTAACCCTTTGAATGTTGGGAACAAGAGTTTTTGCCATTAGTAAATAATGTAGACCTAAATCAGAGGGCTGTAAGAGGTGCTCTCTGATCAAGACCTGCGCTGTTTGTCATTCAAACTCTTTGCCAATTATACCCATTCATACTATTGTTAGACTATCGTTAACCCATTCCTCCATAGGCTATTTTAAGACCCATCCTCTTTGAATAAATCTACCAAGAAGGAGCATTTACTAGAGAAAAGGAACATTTTAGAATTGTGTAGTTTAGAAACCATTGTGATAAATAGAGCATTTGCTCCTATGGAGCAAATGCTCTATTTATCGCAATGGTTTCAAAAAGTTGACTTTTACAAAGGCGTAGAAAGGCATATTTATTTAGGAGATGGTTAAATTAATTGTGATAGACCTTCCACCTGAATAATTCAAAGTGTTAAAGTGGACGAGCCTATGAAGTCTCGATGATTTTCTTTTCATTTCCATGAGTACAGTAGAACCTGTCTAAAGCATCAATTCATTTATTGAACACTAAAGAGTCTTTAAAAACAGGTGGTTGATTAATGCAGGACAAAAGTAATGCAGAAAGCTCTTAAAGGAGACCTGCATTAAGCTACCACCTGCCTTACAGACCCATAATTAGACCTTTTTGATGGTCGCTTAAGACAGGTTCTTCTGTAGTATCATACAAGTACATTATTGGGGAAAATTTGATAATGTGAAACAGCGGTTTTGTAAAAACTTTTAGAGTTCTCATCGTAATGGCATATCTTTGAAGTTAAGCTAATTGTCTGTATTCTCTGGTTCTTGTGTTAGACAAGAGACAGCTTCAGTCATATGCTCTAAATGCCCTCGAAATGTCCTATTGTTTCGGCATGGTTCCTCATGAAAATACTGGAAGTAGACCAATGTGTTAATAATTAATGGGCTACAGAGATATACGGAGATAAAAATGGTGCTCAAATGCTACTGGAATGATTACACTATCATGTACACATATTGTATTACACACACAGCTTTAGATAAAGGTGCATATTCAAATACTAAAATTGTCATTTCGTCACCCGAGACGATTCTAAAGAATGGTCATAACATGTGGTCTGGTGGAGAAGTAAAGGAGCTTTTCTTAACCCTTTACTCCATGAATATTTATGTAAGAAATAATGACACCATGAATATTAATTACCGAAGATATGTTTATTTAATAGCACATACCCACAGAAATGTTTTGGCCTTGGCAGAAACTGTAGAATCATGTCTATATTATATCATAAGCAAACAGAGCAGACCCTGATCAGACGGCTCCAATAGGAGCCATCTGATTTGGGTCTACTCTGTTTGCAGAGGCATAGAAAGGCGTATGGAGTAAAGGGTAAAAAATGTTTTGATTTACGAGTCTTATCACATATTCCTCTGATTACAAACTGATCAAAGAGTTATATTTGGAAAGTTAGCTACTCGGCCATGACTTTTTGATTATGTGTCAAGAGAAATTTGTACTGCATGTCTTTGAAAATATGTTTGACATACAGCCATCAAACTTCTCATCTGTGAACATTATCTTCGTGTCACTACAAATGTTAAAATGCCCCCAAGGTCTTGAGCAAGAGCGTATTGTTTTTAGCCAGTCCTTTTGTTTGTAACTCACAGTGCTCTAGATCTGTCTGAAACTTTAAACCGAACCTTGGTCATAACTTTTGAAATGTTAGAGAAAGAGACATCATACTTGATGTGTATTATTACTCCTCTTATGAATTGCCACTTTTATAATATGTTGCATTGTCAAGGTTAGATTCAAACTTCAAAGTCAAAGGTCAATATTTTAGGTCAAAACACCTGTTTGTGCATTATGTCTTATTTTCTTTTACTTCTGAAACAAAGCATATTTCAAACCATTTCGATTCTGTTTACCCGCTACCTGATGAATATTCTTAACCCATTCCCGCATATTGACGCTTTTTGACGCCTCTGTAAAAGTCATGTTTTGAAACCATTCTGATAAATAGAGCATTTGCTCCATAGGAGCAAATGCTCTATTTATAAGAATGGTTTCAATACTACACAATTCTAATTCTATTTCGACAATGTGATTGGTTCGTCAATAAAAATGAGATGTAGCCCCGCGCATGCGCAGACAGTGGCTTAAGCGTTATGGCGGCGTTTTGACTAGCGAAGTTTTCCTTGCTGGAAATTGCTTGGATTTTTAGCTTTATATTGGGTGTCCGAGGTGTCCAGTTGTGGCCATCGGCACGGAAACTTTTACAGTGTCATTTTTAGACCTGAGGTTTTAGTTGACAATAGTTCTTACGGCGAGTGTTCGTGTTTTTCTCTACAACACGTGGTTCGGTGTTTCCATTCATAATGGCGGACGTTTCGCCATCTCGGAAGACTTCGTCGTTGACGAGTGGCAGTACAGGTGGAAGTACTTCGGGAAAAGTCACTCAGAAGAAGCAGACAGGGACATCGTCGGCTTCAAATAAGTCCGTGAAGGAAAAGACTGTGTCTTATTTCGACTTGCAGTCGAAAATCCTGGCGGCTTTGTCCGACATTAAACAACAACAAGCATCCACCGATGCTAAATTCACGGAACTTGTAAATCGTGTTACAGCGTTAGAGGATACGCCATTGGAATATGGCTATGAAGATTACGGAGAAGAAGGGGAGTTGGAAGAAGGGGAGATGTCAAACGTGTCTCGCCCTCAAATAAGACATCACGAAGACAGTTCACGTTTTAATATTTCCTTTTCTCTAGTAAATGTTCCTTTTGGGTAGACCTTTTCAAAGAGGTTAGGTCTAAAATTGGCATAAGTGGGAATGGGTTAAAAGAACAATACCCATTCTGTATACATTGTCACACATTTGCAAACAGTATATCATCAATATTAATTAGATTGTTATTACAGCACATGGAAACAGGATTTTTTGGTCGTAGCAGAAACTGAAGAATCATATCTATATTATATCATAAGCAAACAGAGCAGACGGCTATAGGAGCATCTGATCTGGGTCTACTCTTTTTGCAAAGGTGTAGAAATGTGTATTTATGGAGTAATAATTTATGGAGTAAAGAGTTAACTCTTTACTCCATGAATATTAATGTAAGAAATCATGAATATAAATTAGATTATGTTTTATTCAAAGGTGTAGAAAGGCGACTATATATTTATGAAGTAAAGGGTTAATGCCTTTGCAAATAGAGTAGTCCTAGATCAGACAGCTCCTATAATAGTCCTAGATCAGACAGCTCCTATAGTAGTCCTAGATCAGACAGCTCCTATAGTATTCATCTGATCAGGGTGTGCTCTGTTTGCTTATAGAATAATATAGATCTGATTCTTAGTAACACGCCGTTCCTGCAATGGTCAAATATGTTCAGGTGCCTTTATTGAAATTAATCTAATAAATATTTATGATGTTATTATTTCTTACAAGAATATTCATTGAGTAAATGGTTAATGGGTGTTATGCCTTGCTGTTTGGGTAAAAGTGCACACACTATGGGTTTGTTTCTGAATTAAGACTAGATATAGTAATTGCCATAAAGAAACTGAATCGGTATTAATTTCATTTCTGTGGCTATCAATTCTGATTATGGAATTTTATTATCGTCTTCATTGAATCAATATCAGGGGCTCTAGGTTAGACTGAAACTTAATAGGTTTGGTTCCGTTTGTCAGATATTTTGGAGTTGGTGAGTTTTATACAATTATGTTATATTCAGTTAAACCTTTCAATAATAGTCCAATTCAGGTTTTTAACACTTTCCTCTATAAATACGCCTTTCTATGCCTTTGCAAACAGAGGAGCCGCTGTCTGATCAGGGTCTGCTCTGGTTGCTTATGGAATAATACAGATATGATTCTATAGTTTATACTTTCACAAAAAATTGATATACCATTTTGAAAATTAATCTGATCAATGTTCATGTCATGTTGTCACTTCTTACATGAATATTCATGGAGCAAACAAAGGGTTGAGGGAGGTGGTAGCTTAATGCAGAATGAAAGTTATGCAAAAAGCTCCCTTAAGAATTATCAGCAGCATCTTTCTGCATTAACCATTTCCTTCATAGAAATGCTTTTTCATGCACTTGCAAACAGGGTAGACCCAGATTAGAGGGCTCCTATAGTTCCATACACATGCAGGGTGTCATTTGCTTTACAGTGGGATTGAACTTAGTCAATGAAAACAAAGAATATCAATAATTTTGTGTGCATTATAGGACAAAAAATGGGTTTATGTATATAAATATGTACACTAAACTAGTCTCCTTGTATAACTAGTTAACCCATTCCTTATTGAACTTTTAGGCATGAATTGATCACTTCATGAATATTTATTAATATTATTTTCATAAGCGACATTTTTAAAGGCAATTGTTGGCTTAGGCAAAAACTGTAGGAATATCTGATCTATATAATTTCATACGCAAACAGAACACTAACATACCCTGATCAGATGGCCCCTACAGGAGCAGTCTGATCTGGGTTTACGCTGCTTGTAAAGGTGTTTATAGTAAGGAAAAGGTTTAAGTGAACAGGTTCATTAATGTTCCAAGAGGATGTTTCATCAACATCAACAACCATATTGTTAATTTTATGATATAATCAGTGTTTACGATTTCAGATTTTCCTGACTTTCAGCCATAAACATACAATCATTGTAATATATTAGCCATGAAGGTTTACAGAATCGGCCTTAAAATGAATTGATGAAACACTTTTCATTGAAGTACCTAAATAATGTTCAGAGCAACAGATAACGGTGTATTACTCAAATATTAAAATCATCATTTATCTCTTCAGGACGATTCTAAAGAGTGGTCACAACATAGGGTTTGGTGGAGAAATAAAGAAGTTTATAATTCTTAAAAATGTTTTTAATTTAACCCTTTCCTCCATAAATATGCCTTTGCAAACCAAGTAGACCCAGATCAGACAGCTCCTATAGGAGCCGTCTGATCAGGGTCTGCCCTGTTTGATTATAAAATAATATTGATAGTTTCTACTATAGCCAAAACAGTCCTGTGTCAATTTGTCGTTACCAAAATTAATCTTATTTATATTCATGACATTATTATTTCTTTCATAAATATTCATGGAGTTAACGGTTAAGCATCGTGAATGATTGGTGGTGCCATCAGTATGTGCATCAAGCCCCTGAGTTTCAAGATATTTTCCTACATAACAAGGTTATCTGGTGCATCAGGTAGATCTTTTTCACTATTTCCTCCTTTTCTCAACGATGTGTTGAAATAATCCAAGGAGAAATTTTATCAATGAAATTCCTTGGCACAGACAAAGTGGATCCTGTCTAATTACATAATTACAATGTGAACTACCTGTCCCATATGGTATACAGTTTTCAGTGAAATTCAAATTTTAACACTATCAGTGCTCTGGACACTAGTAATTAACCCTTTACTCCATAAATACACCTTTCTCTGCCTTTGCAAACTGAGTAGACCAGATCAGACGGATACTATAGGAGCCGTCTGATCGGGGTCTGCTCTGTTTGCAAAATGAGATAGATATGACAATAGCCAAAAACCCTGATCAGATATCTCCATCAAACTTCAATGGTCAAAGTTCTAAAAAAAACAACAACATAATATTCAATCAAAGATCACAAACAAGAGTCATAAGTTTCATGAAAGGCATTGTTTTTGTTGAAAAAAGGCAACTTTTGCCTAAGTCAAAATAGGGGGATAAGTGTCTTGTCTATCCATCCGTCTCCGTCATTCTTCATCAATCAGTTGTTGGTGCTTTTTTTGGAAGTGGTTTGAAATATTAACTTTATATTGGGTATTCTAGATGAATAACAGCCTAAGGTCAGATCTCAGTTCAGTTGAATAAATTTGCCAGAGTTATTGCCCTTGAATTTTCAATTGTCCAGACTTTTGCAAGTGGTTTGAGATAGTTATCAACTTTATATTTGGTATAAACTTAAATCTAGATGACTTACAGCTTGAGTTCGAATCTCAGTCCGGTTGAACAATTTTTGCCAGAGTTATGTTCCTTGAACTTGAAATGTTTTGTCAAATTTCATTTTCCTGAGTTCTTTTTGAAGTGGTTTGAGATATTAACTTTTATGTTTGGAATAAGGCTAAATCTTATAGCTTAAGATTAAATCTCAATGCTGGTAAATAATTTTTGCCAGAGTTGTGACCTTTGAACTTGAAATTATTCATCAAATTTTCAATTGTCCACACTTTTTTGGTTGTTTGAGATATTAACTTTATATTTGGCATAAAGCTTAATCTAGATGAGGTATAGCTTAAGTTTTTGAATCAAGGTCTGGTTTAATAATTTTTGCCGGAGTTAATGGTCTGTCACTGTCTGATCTGGGTCTTCTCTTTTTGCAAACATTTGAAAAGGCATTTATATGAAGGAAAGGGTTAAAGACTATTTAGAACATAGTACTGAACTTACCAAACTGCAGCGATGTAATTATTGTGTTCTGGAAATAGATAATAGATGTGGGAATCGGCCTCATTGGAGAAAGATTCTGTCAGAGTAATTTACTGAAATCCTCTGACAGCGCTCTTTAACCTTTTAAAACCATTTTGCCTGAAGAAAGATAAAGATTTTTTAAATTATTTGCAAGTTGCTTAGACTGAGCCTGTTCTGACTTGTAATTCCAGTCTGTAAATTGATCTGTATTTAACCCTTTGAATGCTGAATATTCATGGGAAATCAGAGGCCCTGAGATAAGATGCTTAAATTTAAACATTTTCAAGAATAACTTCTTTATTTCTCCACCAAACCCTATGATGTGACCACTCTTTAGAATCGTCTCTTCGAGACGATTCTAAAGAGTGGTCAGATCATAGGGTTTGGTGGAGAAATGATGATTTTAGTATTTGTGTACACTTTACCATTCTGTAACTCTGGGAATGATCCATCAGTGTTTAACTTTAGAGTCCATTTAGTATGAAAAACTGAAATTTGTTACAGGATTTTGAATGACAAAAAATTAAAAAACTATTTTGTCCATTAACCCATTCCCGTATAGGCTGTTTTTAGATCCAACCTCTTTGAACAAATCTACCGAAAGGAGCATTTACTACTGAAATGGAAAATTAAAGAATTGTGTAGAGTTGAAACCATTGTGATAAATAGAACATTTGCTTCTATGGAGCAAAATTTTATGCTCTATTTATCACAATGGTTTCACAAAGTGACTTTTACAGAAGTGTCAAAAGGCGTCTATATGCCGGAATGGGTTAATATACAGTAGGTATTGAAATTTAGAATAAATATATACAACAGCGAAAGGGTTTAGCTAAAACTGGTATTATATTTACTATAGGGTATCATTTAGTTCTGTTTAAACTGTTGTTAAAGTTCATGTAAAAGTAATTATATGTTTATGTCTTTTGTGAGATGCTTTTGTAATTTATCATGCAAGCCTATGTTTTACAACCAAAGAGTTATTAGGTAACCTTGCACAAAGTACCAAGGTGAGCTATTGGGATGCACTGTGTCAGTCAATCATGTGTCATCATCGGTCTTCAACAATATCTTCAAATGACATCTCCTTAACTAGTACTACTGACTGCATTTTTAACCAAATTTCACAGGAGTGATCTGCTAGTGACCCTCTCAAATTTTGTGTTAATTATGGTTTCAGTCTGCTACGTAAGTATATCACAGGAGCTAAAAATAGAGTTTCTTCAAACGGCTCTGAATTGATTTCCATCGAATTTCACAGGACTAATCTTCAGGGCTGCACAGGAAAGTGAGCTGGGAATAGGTTTTTAAACAGCAGTTTCTGTAAATGACATCTAAGTCAGGAACTGGATTTTCATCAAATGTAACAGGAATGAAGTTCCATATCAGATTTGTATAAACTGTTATGGGCTGCTGTAGAAGTAGGTCACAGGAGTTTCTTCAACGATTAAATTTTTCTCCATGAATATTCATGTAAGAAGTAATGACACCAGGAGTATTAACCCATTCCCTCATACTGACACCTTTTGATGCCGCAGTAGAAGTCACTTTCTGAAACCATTATCACATTATGGTTTCAAAACTACATAATTCTGAAATTTTCCTTTTCTCTAGTAAATGAGCTCCTTTTAGGTAGCTTTATTTAAAGAGGTAGGAGTTAAAAAAGCCTATGAATGGGTTAATAAGATTATGTTTTTATAACTGCACATGAACACAATAAATTTTGGCCATAGCAGAACTGTAGAGTCAGATCTATATTATTTCATAGGCAAACAGAGCCGATCCTTAACAAGAATTGAGCTAATATATTCATGTTGTCATTATTTCTTACATGATTATACTGAACAGGGAACGGGATAATCTAGTGATTAACTGTGATATATATAATGATATCGTTACATATTAATATAGTTATATTTGATGTAACATTAGGGGTCAAATGTCCGACCATAACATACTAATAAGGGGGCAAAATTAATGTCAGTCCATCAAAAACATCCAAGGGTGCAAATGCCCGCCTATCGAAAAATGAGTGGAAGGGGGTGGGGTAGCTAATGTCCGGTTAACTGTTCGGAGACCCAGTCTCCACTCTCAAGCGGTTTGTAAAGCTGAATTAGTTGATTTAGTAGTACCATATGGATAACTTTAACCCTTTCCACCATGAATATTCATATAAGAATTAATGGGCATCATGCATATTAATTAGATTAATTTGTTATAATAGCACATGGACACATGAGTTTTTGGCCATGACAGAAACTAGAATCAGATCTACATAATTTCATAAGCAAACAGAGCAGACCCAGATTTCAGCCAGTTGAATATTGTGTACATCCCAAGTGGTTTTTCTCACTCTTAGTCTAAATATGTCAGACAGATCAAAAGTAAACAAACAAACAAGTAAAATAACAGCAATAATCACAGTTCTTTTTATAGCTGGATGTTGTTTTTGGGTTTATAAAAAACTTTGGATAAGTAAACATGATAACGTTATCTCCGCTGATCATCCCTTTCCTTTGGATGCTGAGATGCTGCTTGCATGTGGCCACTCACCTGTTGATTTTGTTTATCTACACTTTGTCGAGAGCAAGTTTTGTAGTCAATATTCTGCGGAGATGGACTGTTCTTTTATTTCCTTTGAAATGGTCAATTCTTTATGGAAGGGAGAATATTATTTGGAGAATAGGACAGCCTACAATGACATAACATTTGAAGACTTTAAACGAAGGACTACTTTAGAAGCCCATTGATCAGGATCAACACTGGTTTTTGAATGCTTGTTAAATTGTTTCAAAGCACTGTAATGAGTTATCTGGCATGTAGAAGTTATCTCTTTACTGGAGTTAGCCATATATTTATTTACCTTTAACCAATTCCCTGTTCTATGTTTATTTCAAATTTCAATACCTGAATATTCATTAACAAAATAGCTATAATGAAATCTGGAATGTGGATTATTGTAGTCATTTTAGAAAGTAAATAAACAGAACTATCAAATTCTATTAGCAAACAGAGCAGACCCTGATCAGACGGCTCCTATAGGAGCCGTCTGATCTGGGTCTACTCTGTTTGCAAATGCGTGAAAACACGTTTGTATGAGGGAAAGGGTTAATATTAGGCAAACTGGGTCTCCCAACTGTATCACTTTGTTTAGCTGAATTAAGTCCCATTTTGATTATGGATGGTACTAACCATAGCAGCCAATAGTGTAGACTGAGAGTAATCTTGCCTTATTTATTTCTGTTAAATATATAACCCTTTACTCTGTATGCAAAAGGAGTAGATCCAGATTAGACAGCACCTGTATGAGCTGTTTGATCCGGGTCTACTCTGTTTGCTTATTAGGATATAACATAGATCTGAGTCTACAGTTCCTTCAAATTAACCTGTTCCCTGTTCTATGTTTATTCCAAATTTCAATACCTTCTGAATATTAATGGACATAATTATATAAAGAAATATGGAAGTTGGAAGTTGTAGCCATTTTAGAAACTAAAGAAACACATCATTCTATCAAATTCCATTAGCAAACAGAGCAGACCCTGATCAGACGCCTCCTGGGTCTTCTCTGTTTGCAAATGCATGAAAAGGCATTTATATGAAGGAAAGTCATGTACACATGTCATGCACAGCATTGTGACAAACCCGTTAATAAACCAGCTGAACATTGAACTTTATTAACCCATTCTCTCATATTTATGCCTTTTAATGCCTAGAAATTTTTGCCTTTTAATTCCTAGATATAAAAAAAAATCATTGTGATAAATAGGACAAAATTTGCTCCATAGGAGCGAAATTGATGCTGTATTTATCGCAATGGTTTCAATACATGTACTACACAGTAGTATAATTTATAATTCCATCAGCAGACTCTGGTTAGATGGCTGACATACAACTTGGCCATATGATCTGGGTTTACTCTGTTTGTAACCGTGGTAAACAACCTATCTATATCTGGAGTAAAGGTTAACCCTTTACTCCATGAATATTCATGAAAGAAATAACATCATGAATATTGATTAGATTATTTTTTTATAATTACACATTGGACACTGGAACTTTTGGCCATGGCAGAAACTATAGAATCGTATCAGATCTATAAAACTATAGAATCATATCAGATCTATAAAACTATAGAATCATATCAGATCTATAAAACTATAGAATCATATCAGATCTATAAAACTATAGAACTATATCAGATCTTTAAAACTAGAATCATATCAGATCTATAAAACTATAGAATCATATCAGATCTATAAAACTATAGAATCATTTCAGATCTATATTAGATCATAAGCAAACAGAGCCAACCGTGATCGGAGATGACTCCTGTTAGGAGCCATCCAATCTTGGTCCACACTGTTTGCAAAGGTGTAGAAAGGCATACTTATGGAGTAAAGGGTTAAATTGCCACCGAGACAGTAAGCAAACTCTTAGTAATTGATGCCCAATATTTTTATATGAAAGAAACAACATCACAGAAATGGGAACAAATGCAGTACTACCAATAAGTCTTAAGTGTGTCTGATACAACATAGCAACTGTTATCTGCTTCACTTCTTAACCCTTTCCCTGGTCTATATTTAGTCAAAATTTCAATACCTACTGAATATTCATGGTCAGTATAGTTATAATGAAATATAGAATGTTGAACATTGTGGCGATTTTAGAATCTAAAGAAACAGATCTATCATATTCCATTAGCAAACAGGGCAGACCCTGATCAGACGGTTCCTACAGGAGTCGTCTGATCTGTGTCTTCTCTGGTTGCAAATGCATGAAAAAGCATTTATATGAAGGAATAACTAAGGGTTAAAGAACATTTTTCTAATCCCATTTTGTTGCAAAACACAGTGTCAAACAATTTGGATTCTCAGATGAGCGAGGCAGAGTAAGCATTTGATCTGGATCCAAACTATTTACTAAGGCTTTCACAAATTTCACCATGCCAATATTATGTTGTTGCCTTCAAGGACCAAGGCAACATTCTTTATCATCTAGGTTTAGCCTAATTACACCAAGTATTTGGACAGACAGACTTAGGCAAATAGTGCAGACCCAGATCAAATGGCTTCTGAAGAATCTGGGTCTTCACTGTTTGCTACTGAGTCATTCTGATTTAAAGTTATAAGAATGGTGATGAATTGATTATTCAGGTGTACCAGCCCATGCAGAGGAGAGTTTGGGTGTCTGAATACTATGGGTAATGAGGGTAGTCTGAAATATTGCTTTGATATTATCATCTGACTTAGCCTGTCTGTCAGGGATTGCATGGTGAATGGTTATTTTATATGTCAGTACCAGTTTAGTATGTGTTCTATGATACAGGAGGATCAAAAAGAATCTCAAGCATCAGGCAGTAACATGGAAAATAATTACCTTGTTGCTGCCAGAGTTATGTAAAGGTTACTATGATTCCCCTAGGTATTTGGCCTGACAGACTTTGGCATATCCCAGGATACTCCAGACCCTGATCAAACTTATCCTTTAGAAATAGTTTGATCAGAGTCTGTAATAATTGTTTGCAACTCCATTACTAGTATTTTGAATTGTCAGAATAGCAGAGCAACAGATAAAAGTGTGTTACAAATACTAAAATCTTCATTTCTCCACCAAACCCAATGTTGTGACCACTCTTTAGAATCGTCTGAAGAGTGGTCACAACATAGGGTTTGGTGAAGTTCCTGAAAATGTTTTAATTCACGCATCTTATCTGGAGCTGAGACTGGAATAGAACTTCAACCGTTGGGATTGACTTATTCAGCTTTACAAGTAAGTGGGAAGGGAAGGCAGTTGTGACTCAAGATTTATGGTAAGGTTACAGAATGTTACCTTCCAATTTTATGTGCTACACTTGTCAGTTTTATTAACCCTTTACTCCATGAATATTTGTGTAAAATAGATTGACTTCATGGATACTAATTAGATTATTTTTATATGCCTGTCTTCATTATGTTGTGGCGCTGTCTGTCCGTCCGTGAACTTTTGCTTGTCTGCTCTCTAACTCAAACAAATGCAATTCAATCCTTTCCAAGTTTTTTTAGCGTGTACTATATTACCATAACGTATCAGCCAAGTTTGATAACCAGCAAGATTGCCCAGACACTCCAGAATTATCTCCAATTACTTTTTGAATTTCCTTGAATTTTTGTTTGTCCATTCTCTAACTCGAACAAATGTAATCCAATCTTTTTCAAATTTTGTCAGCATTGTATATTGCTATAATGTCTCAGTCATGTTCCATAACCAGCAAGACCACCAGACATTTCTGAATTATCCCCCCTTACTTTTGAATTTCCGTGAATTTTTGCTTGTCTGCTCTTTAACTCAAACAAATGCAATCGAATCCTTTTCAGATTTGTTCAGTATGAATATTACCATAATGTCTCGGTCAAGTTAGATAGCCAGCAAGATTCTTTCTGACACTCAAGAATTATCTCCCCTTATTTTATGAATTTTTGTGAACTTTTGCTTGTCCTCTCTAACTCAAACAATTGTAATCCAATCCTTTTCAATTTGGTCGACATGTATATTACCATAATGTCTCATTCAAATTCAATAAATAACAAGATTGCCCTTGACACTCCACAATTATCTCCCCTTACTTTATGCCACCTGATATGGCGTATATATTGTGACATTTTGGCACTCTTGTTTATAATGGCACAGGAACGCAGCAAAGTTTGGCCGTGACAGAAATGATACAATCAGATCTGTATAACATCATAAGCAAACGGAGCAGACCCTGACAGACAGCTCCTATAGAAGCTGTCTGATTTCAGTCTACTCTGTTTGCAAAGGCATAAAAAGTTGTACTCTGTTAATGCAGTAAGGGGTTGAAGACAACCATCTGAGTTGGATATTGTAAAATTACACAATAAATTATAATCATGAAACTTGTAAGCGTGCCAAAACACTATTAAAATATGATTTTAAAATGTAAGACTTTAGAATTATCTACACAAATAATAGTAATAACCTCCCTTCCACTTTTTATGTAAAAATAAATAGAGGTGTAACAATAGGTCGAAATATCGAGCTATCGCAATAGTTGAGCTTGCAATAGTAATAGTTCGATAGTAATTCTGACTATCGAGAACTATCGCCAATAATTAATTCAACTATCGATAGTTTCAATAGTTTACTTAAGTACAATGGAAACACTTATCGATCATATGAAAAGAAAACATCCATCTCTTATTTGAGTCTACCCTGTTTGCAAAGATATGAAAACATGTTTGTTTATATCATTTAAATGGTTAACTGACATGCATATGTATTTGTGTTGCTTAGTATGCTGGTTTTATAATTATTGAGACAAAAAGGCTGATCTTATGTGTTGATCTAGTCATTTTGATTTGTTACCCTTCTCTTATAAGTGTGAGAAGAAAACTATCGTGATAGTAAATGCAATAGTTTTTAAACTATTGCAATAGTATCATGATAGTATTTTGACTATCGCAATACTATCATGGTAGTCATTTTGGCCTCAATAGTCACCGCTAAAAATAACTCACCAATGTGATATCACATTGATATTTTGTTCTAAAACAAGAAATTATAAGTGATATTATAAACCATAAGTTACTCATTCACAAATGCCTTTAACGATACAAGTTCTTCAGGGAAATCTTCATAAAATGGTTCTCAATGGTTATGAGATAATTTCAAAGCACACATTAGTTATAAACAGAATACCTGTCATCTTTAACTCCATAAATACACCTTGCAGACAGAGTAGACCCTTTAGGAGCCGTCTGATTAGGGTCTACAGTTTCTGCTATTGCCAAAATGCCCTATGTTCATGATCCATTATAAAAAATAATGTAATTAATATTCATGATGTCATTATTTCTTACATGAATATTCATGGATAAAGGATTCAACAGTGATGGACCATTCCACTTTGAATATTCAGCATTCAAAGGGTTAAAGGATAGGTATATATTATTGGTACAGTAAAACCTCTCTATAACGACCACTAAATTACACCAAGCATTTTGTGTTAAATGCAGGTGGATGCTTAAAGCAAGGTGAAAGTAAAACAGAACGCTCCTATAGGAGCATTCTGTTTTATTTTCACCTTGCTTTAAGCAACCACCTGCCCAAAATACCAATGAATTAACACAATTTAGTGGTCGTTATAGAGAGGTTTTACTGTATTTTCTTATCATCATTATAAGTTCGTTATTCTAATCAATTTCAGATTCATATTCTCAAGCTTGTTTTGTTGTCCTTTATGAATATTAAAAAAAGGCTTCCAGGAGCAAACTGTCTGCTGCTCTTGGCTAGCCAGTGCTGATAATGGCTATGGACTCGTAGTCTGCTGCTCTTGGCTAGCCAGTGCTGATAATGGCTATGGACTCGTAACTAATTGCATACTTATTGTCTGAAGAGAATAATGTAAATAGCCCAATTTCTCTGAACAAGACATACCATGTCTCTGGAGTTAGTTTGAAGGACTATGTCTGGTCATTGAGTTGCTAAGCATCAATTAGCTTTAAGTAACCCTTTACTCCATATGCCTTTGAAAACAGAATAGACTCAGATCAGACGGCTCCTACTAGAGCTCTAAAATGCTCTAGTAGGAGCCGTCTGATCAGAGTCTGCTTTGTTTTGCTTATGGGATAATATAGATAAAATTTTACTGTTTCGGCTGCATGTCCAAAACTGTTCATATAATTGCCATTAAAGAATTTCAGCTTATTAATATTCATATTGTCATTATTTCTGATGTAAATATTTACTCCAAGAATATTCATGTAACAAAAAATGACATCATGAATTTTAATTAGATTAATTGTTATAACAGCACTTACGGACACAAGAAATTTTGGCCAAGGCAGAAACTAGAATCATATCTGTGTTATAATATAAGCAAACAGAGCAGACCCTGATCAGACAGTTCCTATAGGAACCATCTGATCAGAGTCTACTCTGTTTGCAAAGGTGTAGAAAAGCGTATTTATGGAGTAATGGGTTAGATACAGGAAATAAGTTAGCTTTAGATGACTTTTGCAAACATATTGGATTGAGTATACTTAACTTCTCACCAGGATCAACGCTCCATTTAAGACACTGTTTTTGGAAAAGAAATTGAAGAAAAATGTACTTTTAACCCTTTACTCTGTGAATATTCCTGTAAGAAATAATCACATCATGAATATTAATTAGATTAATCTTTAAAATGACATTAACATGAATTTTTTGCCACAGTTAGAATCTATAGAATCAGATCTTATATATTATTTTATAAGCAAACAGAGCAGATCCTGATCAGACGGCTCCTGTGGGAGCTGTCTGATCAGGGTCTGCTCTGTTTGCTAATGGAATTTGATAGATATGTTTCTTTAGTTTCTAAAAATGTTCCACCTTCCATAGTTCATTGCAACTACCGGTATTTTGTCCATGAGTAGTCGGTAGATATTGAAATTTGAAATAAATGTAGAACAAGGAAAGGGTTAAAGATGTTGATGTATGTTCAATAAATGAATAGCTGCTTAGAATATATTAACTCTACTGTATATCACAACAAAATGGTATTGCAATAGAAGAGACTTGTGTGTAAATTTGAACTCTCCTGTTATTGTAAAGCATAAAGCATTTCTCTGGTAATTCTCATTGGGAATTTCAATGGATATAATTACCAGTGGCAACAATAAGATAGGTAAATTAACACACCCCTGTTGTATGTAAGAAATAATAACATCATGAATATTTATGAGCTGAATTATTATAATGGCATATGTCTACAGGATTGTTTGGCATTAGAAATTAAAATTTCATAAGCATGCAGAGTAGACTCATCAGACGGCTCCTATTGGAGCCATCTGATCTAGGTCTACTTTGTTTGCAAAGTCGTAAAAAAGGGTTTGTGTGAAGGAAAGGATAGAGAAGTAAAGTAATACACAGAGCAGATAACTTTTATCCTGCATTGGGCTAGCTGTAACCATGCACCTGGTCGAAAAATATCAGACCGTTATAATTCAATAAGCAAACAGAGCAAACAGAGCAGACCTTAACAGATGGCTGGAGTTTTCTAATCTGAGTTAACTCTGTTTGCAAAGGCATTAAAAGGCATATCTATGGAGTAAAGGTTTAAAGAAACAGTAGCAAGACTTTCATAAAGTGCAGTTATTACGCAGGTGAATGATGTCATGAAAATTAATTTAAACCAAACACTTATCTATCTACGCATTTTGTTTGGCTATTTATAGATACAACTGATAGTTAACATGCCTGTAATGAAGACGATTTACAGCTTTTATAATTATCTTCTACAGGAAATTCTCTAAATTAAGACTATTATCAAGTACATTAAAAGGTAGGTAACAAAAAAAATAAAACAAGGGAGGTAATGAAAGTGATCCATCACCAAAAACCATTAATTGGAATATATGGCACCTCTCCTGACAGTAGCTTGGGTCTGTGATATATGCCTGTCTGAAGATAAGCCATCAGTTGGTGGCTGCATTGCTGTAGTAAGTTCTGTCTCTACAATTCACTTTCTTCTTTAGATGAACACCTGTGTTTATTCAGCTATTACATAACTGATGGTGATTTTTACCTTCTCCCACTCTATGTAGTTAGTATCATACGGTATCCATGATTTTTGGTGTGCTTTTTTAGGTTCCAAGGTTACTAGATTGCTTGTAAAACTAGAGATTCTTGTGTTGAGCTATTTTTCTATCAAGGACTAATTCTTTTTATCGTAGTAGTGCAAGGATACATACACATATGCATGTTTGTCCTTAACCCTTCACACCATTTACTCATTTCCTCCTAGACTATTTTCAGACCCAACCTCTTTGAATAAATCTACTGAAAAGGAGCATTTACTACAGAAAAGGAACATTTTAGAATTGTGTAGTATTGAAACAATTGTGATAAATAGAGCATTTTCTCATATTGGAGCAAATGCTCTATTTATCACAATGGTTTCAAGAAGTGACTATTACAGAGATGTAGAAAGGCGTATTATGGAGGAAAGGGTTAATATTCATGGAATTCATTTTTATATGCCCAAAGGTAACGCCCGAAGGTAACTTCGGTCGTATTATGTTATGGTGCTTTATGTCCGTCCGACCGTCCGTCTGGCTGTCCATCTATTAGCCACTTCTTTGTCTGCTCAATAACTTGACAACTATTAGGTGTGCTGTCTTCATACTTAGTAGGAAGGTTGGTCATGGCTAGTAGATGACCCCTAATGATGTTGAGGTCAATTAGTCAAAGGTCAAGGTCACAGTGACCTTCAACTAAAAACTCTTGTCCGCTCAATAACTTGATATGTATTAGGTGTGCTGTCTTCATACTTAGTAAGAAGGTTGGTCATGGCGAGTACATGACCCCTATTGATTTTGAGCTCAGTTGGTCAAGGGTCAAGGTCATGGTGACCTTCAACTCAAAAATCTTGTCCGCTCAATAGCTTGATAAGTATTAAGTGTGCTGTCTTCATACTTAGTAGGAAGGTTGGTCATGGCCAGTACATGATCCTATTGATTTTGAGGTCAGTTGGTCAAAGGTCAAGGTCACGGTGACCTTCAACTCAAATTAATATTTTGCATGTCATGACAGCACATACTTCGGGTGTATAATGCTCCGACATACGGGGCTCTTGTTATAATGGCTGATGAACTTACAATATGTCTGTCAATGGTAGAATTAACTAAGAAACTTGTCCGCTCAATAACTTGATATGTATTAGGTGTGCTGTCTTCATACTTAGTAAGAAGGTTGGTCATGGCGAGTACATGACCCCTATTGATTTTGAGCTCAGTTGGTCAAGGGTCAAGGTCATGGTGACCTTCAACTCAAAAATCTTGTCCGCTCAATAGCTTGATAAGTATTAAGTGTGCTGTCTTCATACTTAGTAGGAAGGTTGGTCATGGCCAGTACATGATCCTATTGATTTTGAGGTCAGTTGGTCAAAGGTCAAGGTCACGGTGACCTTCAACTCAAATTAATATTTTGCATGTCATGACAGCGCATACTTCGGGTGTATAATGCTCCGACATACGGGGCTCTTGTTATAATGGCTGATGAACTTACAATATGTCTGTCAATGGTAGAATTAACTAAGAAACTGTAGGATCATATTCTATATTATTTCATAATCAAACAAAGCAGACCCTGATCGGACGAACCCTACAGGGGCCATCTAATCTAGGTCTACTCTGTTTGCAAAGGCATAGAAAGGCGTATTTATGGAGTAAAGGGGTAACCCTTGCAGTGCTGAATATTCCAAGTAGAATGGCTCTACCGTGTTTAATTATAGTTCCATTCAGTATGAAAGGGTTAACTTTGTAGAGGATTTTGGATGACCCTGATTCTCTAGGTCTCTGGGTCTACACTGTTTGCAAGTGCCAGTGTTCTCGTTTCCCACATTCAAAGGGTTAAATATACCCTGGCTAGGTAACTTGTCATCTCCAAGAATTTCATCTAATTGTTGTTTAATTTCTCTTCCAAACTGTAGTCCAAGAGTGTCCTGAGGACACACCAAGCTACTGGACATTTAGCCTGGATCCAGACTGTTTGTATAGGTCATGAATTCGCTGCTAACATGCAAACACTTGATAAATTGAAGCAGATGACAATTTTGCAGAACACAGTTACTTAACATGTTAAAGTTAAAGGAATTAGAATTTCGTTTCCTGGGTTGACATTTTAAGAATTCCAGCTTGACAGCACACCATCTGTTCAGGAAATATTTCAAATGACTGCTCACATTTAATTCTTTCGCCACCATAGGCGAAACCATAATGACTTTTGCAAACAGTTTGGACCCAGATGGGACACTGAGTAACTGAGCGTCTCATCAGTCAGAAGTTGAGGATCTAGACTGTTGGACAATTTGTTTTAAAAAAGAAATTGAAGACACTGAGTTCTATTTGAAACCTGACAGCAAATGATTATCTTAACAAACGAAATTTTAATTTGGTGACGAAAGGGTTAAACCTTTGTATGTTAGGATGTATTTATGATAACCTTTGTATTGGCAGTTTGGATCCAGATGAGACTAGAGAGGGCAAGTAACACAGAATCTCATCAGCCATCAAACGTAACATGAAGTGCTGATTGTATTTCTAGAGAGCAATGGAAAAAATCCATTCTTACGATAGAAGCAAGATAGCAGTATTTGCAAAGGACTTAATACTTTGTGTGTTAAAATGTGGAATCAATTGGACTCAAAACTTGAGTCTCATAAACTGCTGAAAAAAGGGCGACATGGAAAAAAGATGATTAGGCAAAACTGTCATGGAACATCCTCATTTGGATTTGCACAAATGTTTCATGCACTTAGTAATGAAACGTGATTCCTTGTTCCTTGTATCTGTATAAATGTAGAAAAATGCAGAATGCATTATAGAAATTATTTGAAGGAACAATTAAGTTCATATATATTTATAAACCCCTTATTTCATGAATATTCATGTCAGACATAATGACATCATGAATTTTAAATAAATTAATTATTATAACAGCGTATAAACACTGAAAATTTGGACATACAGGCAGCGAAGGCTGATATAAAGTCATTGTCAAAGATAATGAAATTCATTCTTAATGTGTATACCGGTACTGATTACCTTGACCTTTGACATATCTGGCATTATCAAATACAATTGGTGCTTAATCTGTCACCTCATGAACATTTAGTAAGACATATTGACATAATGAATATCAGTTGAATAATGGCATTATGACCATGGGAATATTTTACAACAGCAGAACTGAATTAAATCTGCATTATTGGGTAGGCATCTACAGGAGCTATCTGATCTTCGCCGTGGAAAGGCATTTACATTCATGAAGTAAATTGTTGAAGTAAAATTGTCATCTGTTTAACCTTTGACATTATGAATATTAGATGATTTTTGTCAAGGGATAATTATAAACACAGGGATGTTTGGCCTTGTAGAATCTGTATAATCATCCCTATACTTCTGTAGGAGCCATGATCTGATCTTGGTCCACTCTGTTTGCATATAGGAATGATAAGGTGTCTCTGAGATAAAGGTTAGTGCAATCTCAGAGTATGTTTTCTTTCCATTCCTTTTGAACAACACAACACAATTCAGTCCTACTTTCTGAAACCTGATAAAAGCTCAGGTTGCTTGGTATCTCAACATGAACGTTACTGTTTACAAGGATACAATTACAATTTTGTCCTAATCGAATGCAATTAACCCTTTCTTTCATGGATATTTACGTAAGAAATAGTGACCTCATGAATATTAATCACATTAATTTATAAAAGCACAATGTCATGGACACCGGAAGTTTTGGCCATGTCAGAAACTGTAGAATCATATCTATATTATATCAATCATAAGAAAACAGACCAAACCCTGATCAGATGGCTCTTCTCTGTTTGCAAGGGCATAGAAAGGCGTAATTATGGAGTAAAGGGTTGACTCTTTGCAAACTACTGATGTCTGCAAAATATTCTCTATGCAATCATTGTCGCCATTTTTTTTCTCAATTTGGTGTCTTAGCTGGATCCAAAAGAAAACTGTTATGGATTATTGCCACTTTCTGCTAGCATGCAGAATAAAAGTGTTTTTTTCGAATGAAACTCTTAATTCATAGTTGTCCAAAATATTTATAAACCATATGCGACTATAAACATTTTACGAACTTTTTAATGTCTGGCTGCCAGCATTTTCTCTGCAAGTCAGACATGACAGTAACATGTAATCCATCATAGGCTGCAAGTTCCTGTTACCCCTATGCTTTCAAAGGAAAGTTTGAGATATTGTTATTTTCTCTGTCATTCAGTACGTCACTCAGTAAGGTATACTTCATGAAAGATGAAATATATAAGATTAAAACTGAATTTTGGGATGCCATTGAAGACATTAAAAAAAAAGTGCAAAGTAGTATCTGAATTTTTTTATGTGCAGGGCAGGACAATTTATTAAAGGGGAAGAGGGGGGGGGGGGGGGGGGAACAACCCTTTACCTTGAGACACCCTTTAGTGCCAGTTTGCAGAGTAGACCCAGTTCAGATGGGTCCAGTAGAAGCTGTCAACACGATCTGCTTTAATGATAGATGTAATTGTACAGTTTCTGCCATTGGTAAATAAATCCTATGTTTATATGCAATTCTATAAATTAATATTCATGATACCATTATTTCTTACATGAATATTCATCTGTTATGGGGTCAACATGACTCTTTGCACTCTAGCGGTGAAACTGTGATTACCTATGTAAAGAAATATGGCATCTCATTAGAATCCAAACTGTTTGACACTTTGACCATATTTATATCCCCAGACTTCTAAAGAAGTGGGGACTATATTAGAATCGCGCATGTCTGTGTGTCAGTACTCCCGTCAGATTTTTGTCCGGAACCTAATAATTAAATACTCCTAAAGTGTTATAGGCACAGCTGTGAAACTTTATATATGGATAGAGGGTGACAGAGGATGTGCAGTCAACAAGGGTTGTAACTCTAAATTCATTTTTGAGGGAGTTATTCCCCTTAGTTACTTTTCATAAGCATGTTTTTTTCTGGAGCATAACTTCTCAAGTATTGTAGGCACAACTGTGAAACTTTATATTTGGATAGAGGGTGATGAGAGGATGTGCAGTCAACAAGGACTGTAACTCTAAATTCCTTTTTGAAGGAGTTATTCCCCTTTGTTACTTTTCATCAGCAATATTTTATCCAGAGCATAACTTGCCAAATACATGTATTGTAGGCACAGCTGTTAAACTTTATATATGAATAGAGGGTGCTTAGAGGATCCTGGATGTGCAGTCAACATTAAGGGTTGTAAATTCATTTTTGAGTGAGTTATTCCCCTTTGTTACTTTTCATAAGCATCAGTGTCTGCAGTATGGAGTATAACTTCTAACAAGTTGTTGGTATAATTGTGAAACTTTAAACATTGATAGAGGTTGAGAAGAGGAAGTGCATCAATGAAGCTCAAATTTTGCATGTGCATTTATAATGAAGTGTAGATGTTGATCACATTGATTTCATATTAGTCATTCCAAGAATTAGTTATTGCCCCTTATTGAACCCTAAAAATCTTGTGACCCAAAGTACTACTTCTACATTTCTTCACCAAGTCCAATGAACCTCAAATTTTGCATATGCATTTATAATAATGTGTAGATGTGTGTGACATAATTTTCATGCGAGTCATTCCCTGATTGCACTTTAAAAAAATTATTTTCACAAGTGTGGATGATAGGATCATTGAGCTATTGCCTCTTGTATTGAAGTCATTGGATCTTGTGACAAGGTGGTGGTGGGGGTATTATTCACCTTTAGTGATAACTCTAGTTTTGCATAGAAATGACAGAAGTTTTATTCTAAAACCAAAGCAGTCGACAATTGTTGCATTATGAAAAACTACTCAGCATGCAATTAGTTAAAAACCATCGCGCTTTGATAGACTGTGCATTCCAGTCAGAAAATGGCGTATTCAAGAGGTTAATGTTAGTATTATTGATGTAAACGAAATCGTGCCATATTGTATCAATGATTTTTGTTAGCACAATCGAAAGGGTTAAATGTGTTCATATTGATATTGTATTATGTTACAATCAGCTAATTGGTCTGTGTATAACTATGGCGTTTGGTTATACATGTACTTTATCATCATTCACTGCCGATAATTAATCCCCACAGTGAGAAAAATAACCTTTGTAAATTGCACACAGTGAACACCAAGATCCATTGATATATTAACCCATTCCCTCATATAAACGTGTTTTCACGCATTTGCAAACAGAGCAGACCCAGATCAGACGGCTCCTAGAGGAGCCGTCTGATCAGGGTCTGCTCTGTTTGCTGATAGAATTTGATAGATCTGTTTCTTTGCCTTCTAAAATGTCTACAATGTTCCACCTTCCATATTTCTTTGTAACTATTTTGCTAATGAATATTCAGTAGGTATTGAAATTTGTAATAAACACGGAACAGGGAAAGGGTTAAAATGAACTGATCTGATAAGCCCCTTTATAGGTGGATGCCAATAAGTATACTGGCATTTGCAAATAGTATAAATCCAGATCAGATAACTCCAGAGAAATTGGATTTATACTAAATTATACTACCTACCGTACATATCATATTGGTTATATGATACAGATGTTAGCACTTTATTCCATATTTATGCCTTTTTAGCTCGCCTGTTCATAGAACAGCAGAGCTTATGTTATACCCTACAGGAACTGTCTGATCTGGGTCTACTCTATTTGCAAATGTGTGAAAAGGCGTTTATTATGAAGGAAAAAGTTAAGAAATATTTCTTATACATTTATTGGATTAGTGTGCTTAAGCCCTTTTCAGAGGAAAATTTAATTTCCAGGGGACATGTTGAGTTAGCCTTTCACTCATATAAACACCTTTTCACGCCTTTGCAAACAAAGTAGACCCAAATCAGACATCTCCTACAGGAGTCATCTCATCATGGTCTGCTCTGGTTGCTTATGAAATACTATATATTGGTATGATTCTACAATTCCTGCCATGACCAAAGATTCCTACATGTCTGTGTGCTATTTTAACAATTAATCTAATTAACACTCATGATATCATTATTTCTTACATGGATTTTCATGGGGTAAATGATTACAGCATGAAATTAGGATAATTAAGTTTTTATAGAGTAGTGAAAATTATTTATTACAAAGCATCTGCTGTGTCTTTCCCCTTAACTCATTCCCTCTTATCGACACCAGTCTGTGAAAGTTCCTTTTGGAAACCATTGTGATAAATAGAGCATTATTTTGTTCGTTTGAATAGGAGCAAACGCTCTATTTATCACAATGGTTTCACAACTACACAATTCTAAAATTGCCCCCCCCCCCTTTTCCTTGTTTTAGTAAATGCTCCTTTTCGGTAGATTTATTCAAAGAGGTTGTATCTAAAAATAGCCTAAGAAGGAATGGGTTAACCTTCTCATGCTGAAAAACTGGTTTGCAGAATATTTCACTGACTTCTGATTACATCAGTCTTGTGAGTACTGTTGACCAAATGTCAAACAGCTTGGATTCTGTTGTGATGCCGAGGTTGCCTGGATCCAAAGTTTTTGCAAATGTCGGTCAAGACACACTGAGTATGTGAAGAGTTAACCCTTTGAATCGGGTGTATTAGCATAGTCCAGCAGTATACAGTAAAATCTCGATTATTCGAAATTTGAATATAGAACATTTTAGGCAGGTGTCTCCTTAATGCAGGGTGAAAGTCGTGCAGAAATCTCCTAGAGGAGCTTTCTCTATGACTTTCGCCCTGCATTAAGCTGCCACCTGTCTTAAGGATCGATAACGATACAGGTTTTAGTATTCGAATAATCGAGATTTTACTGTAGGTCCAAATTAGGGGACTCCTAGAGGAGTCTCTGATTGGGGTCAGGACTGTTAACTGTCATGCATACTGAATGGGCTCAATCGTGAAATGATGGTGAACCATTTCACTTTGAAAATTCAGTATTCACGGTTAACTCTTTCCCTGTTCTATATTTATTTCCATATTTCAATACCTACTGAATATTTATGGACAAAATAGTTACAATGGAACATTGAATGTGGAACATTCAGCCACTTTAGAAACTAAAGAAACAGATCTATCTATTTTCATTAGCAAACAGAGCATATATAACCGGGGAAGGCCTGATCAGAAGGCTCCTCTAGGAGCCGTCTGATCTAGGTCTACTCTGTTTGCAAATGCATGAAAAGGCATTTATATGAGGAACACGGTTCAAGATGCTATTCATTTGTTTGATTTGTGAGTTAAGTATGTTTATATGTAAGAACTATGATAATGATCATAACATTGTGTAAATTGCCTGTTTTTGTTAAGTACAATAATCAGATCATTATTACTCAGACACCTATTAGCAATAATTTTCAAAAGCTTCAAAGAGATTATATTTATTAAAACATTTTATTGATAAGTTTGTTGAGTTATTAATCTGTTTTGATGGGAATTAAGTGTTGTTGATTAGTATCGGAGCTCTTGAGCAATTGCTTATGAGCCCACAACTGCAGGATTTATAATGTACTATTGGCAGAGTGGAGCAATGAATTATACTGATTGTAGATCATTATACCCCAGATAAGGGTTACCTCAGGATTCCCAACATTTCTTTAACCCTTACTCCATAAATATTGTCGCCTCTCTACGCCTTTGCAAACAGAGTAGACCCTGATCAGATGGTTCCTGTTGTAGCCAATCAGGGTCTACTCTATTTGCTTTTGATATACATGTAATATAGATATGATTATACAGTTTCTGCCATGGCCAAGAATTTCTGTGTCCATGAACTATTATAAAATTAATCTAATTTATATTCATGATGTCATTCTTTCTTACATTATTATTCATGGAGTAAAGGGTTAACCCTTTACTCCATGAATATTCATGTAAGAAAAAAAGTGTGTATGAATATTAATTTGTTAATTACAATGGCATACAAACAAGATCACGTTTGGCCATGGCAGAATTATAGAATCAGATCTATAATTTCATAGCAAACAGAGTAGTCTGTAGACCCTGATCAGACGACTACTACAACAATCATATGTAAAGTCCTACTTTCTGGTAACCTGAAAATCAGAAGTTTCCAGCAATAACACGGTCTGTTTGAAAAACACACATCAGTTGTGCTTGGAAATGAGGAAATCACACATCTTTCTGGGGCTGTGTAACTCTCCTGTGAATTGTGTAGAGTGACTTGCCCCTGATGACTCTTCAAGATGACCTTTTCTAACCTCCTTGATTGCTTTATCTGCTGCAAGGTGGCATCTGGCAAAATCCTCAAGTGCTTCTCTCATATATATATCACTACATAAACAGACCCTAAAATAAACACATTGAACACTGTGAAATGTTGAAACAGTACATGTTGTATAAAGTAAGTTACCATGTATTAAAGAACACATTGTCTTCATATAGCTGCCTTTTCATGCCTGTGCAAACAGGTTGGACCCAGATCAGATGGCTCCTGTAACAATGTCTGATCAGGGTCTGCTCTGGTTGCTTACGGAATGATAAAGATCTAATTTTACAGTTTCTACCTTGGCCAAAACTTCGTGTTCACATGTCATTATAAAAAATGATCATATAGTTACACTATGTCATTATATACAGTTATACTATATCATTATATATAGTTATACTATGTCATTAAATATAGTTATATATCATTATATATAGTTATACTATGTCATTATATATAGTTATACTATGTCATTACATATAGTTATACTATGTCATTATATATAGTTATACTATGTCATTAAATATAGTTATATATCATTATATATAGTTATACTATGTCATTATATATAGTTATACTATGTCATTAAATATAGTTATATATCATTATATATAGTTATACTATGTCATTATATATAGTTATACTATGTCATTATATACAGTTATACTATATCATTATATATAGTTATACTATGTCATTAAATATAGTTATATATCATTATATATAGTTATACTATGTCATTATATATAGTTATACTATGTCATTACATATAGTTATACTATGTCATTATATATAGTTATACTATGTCATTAAATATAGTTATACTATGTCATTACATATAGTTATACTATGTCATTATATATAGTTATACTATGTCATTACATATAGTTATACTATGTCATTATATATAGTTATACTATGTCATTACATATAGTTATACTATGTCATTATATATAGTTATACTATGTCATTACATATAGTTATACTATGTCATTATATATAGTTATACTATGTCATTATATATAGTTATACTATGTCATTATATATAGTTATACTATGTCATTATATACAGTTATACTATGTCATTACATATAGTTATACTATGTCATTATATATAGTTATACTATGTCATTATATATAGTTATACTATGTCATTATATATAGTTATACTATGTCATTAAATATAGTTATACTATGTCATTATATATAGTTATACTATGTCATTAAATATAGTTATATATCATTATATATAGTTATACTATGTCATTATATATAGTTATACTATGTCATTATATACAGTTATACTATGTCATTATATATAGTTATACTATGTCATTATATATAGTTATACTATGTCATTATATATAGTTATACTATGTCATTATATATAGTTATACTATGTCATTATATATAGTTATACTATGTCATTATATATAGTTATATATCATTATATATAGTTATACTATGTCATTATATATAGTTATACTATGTCATTATATATAGTTATACTATGTCATTATATATAGTTATACTATGTCATTATATATAGTTATACTATGTCATTATATATAGTTATACTATGTCATTATATATAGTTATACTATGTCATTATATATAGTTATACTATGTCATTATATATAGTTATACTATGTCATTATATATAGTTATACTATGTCATTATTTCTTACATAAAATAAAGGGCTAAATGTAGGAGATTTTTGCTATTACATTTGTTAAGAAGGTGCAATAATTTATATGGCCGCAGATTGGATGTAGCAATGAAGGTGTGTAAGTGGTAGCGTCAGACTAACCAGTCTCCACAAATTCAAAATACACCATTTGGCGGCTGAAACATAATGACCACTGCAGTATATGGTCGTAGGAATTCTGAGGCTTCAGCTTAAATGCTATTGGCTGTAGAAACCACACGGCCACTGTGGCAAATGTTACAGAGGCATTACTTTCTCTTCTGCATTAACCCATTCCCTCATATTGACGCTTCTGTAGAAGTTATTTTTGGAAACTATTGTGATAAATAGAGCATTTTCTCCATAGTAGAAAATGCTCTATTTATCACAATGGTTTCAAAACTACAAAATTCTAAAGGCTCCATTTTCTCCAGTAAATGCTCCTTTTTGGTAGATTTGTTAAGAGGCTTGGTCTAAAAATAGCCTATGAGGTAATGAGTTAAGCAACCACCTACTTTTTAAAGACACCCATGTTTTAATCCTTAACACTTTCAGTGATCTACTGTAGTGGAATGTAGTAGTTTAAAAGTTACTTGGGCACATTTTAGAAATTTCTTGACACAAGACAAACTTTAATGACCATCTGCTTTTTTCTCATTACAGGTGCTATGGTTGGAACAACAGGTGGCCAAAAAGAGAGTAAAACGATATGTCGAGTTTAATGATCCAAAATGGCCAAAAATGTGGTACCTGGTAAGTTTAACCCATTCTTTCATAGAAATGCCTCTTCTTTGCAAACGGAGCAGACCTAGATCAGACGACTCCTGTAGGAGCCATCTGATCAGGTCTGCTCTGTTTGCTTATTAACCCTTTCCCTGTTCATGTTTATTCCAAATCTCAATACCTACTGTATAGTCAAGGACAAAACAGTTATTATAAATAAAAATATGGAAGGTGTAACATTGTATCCATTTCAGAAAGTAAAGAAATATATATTTCAAATTCCATTAGCAAACAGAGCAGACCCTTATCAGAGGGCTCCTATTGGAGCCGTCTGATATGGGTCTATTCTGTTTGCAGATACGTGAAAATGCTGAGGGAAAGGGTTAATTGTAATATATTTTTAGCTCTACAGTTTCTACCAATACCAAACGATCCTATGTACATGCCATTATAGAAATTCAGCTAATCAATATTTAGGATATCATTATTTCTTACATAAATATTCAACAGTGGAAGGATTAAAGTTAATGTTCAAATTTGTGTATAAAGTTGAGTCTTGGACAATATAGACAGTGTCATGTCAAAGTTGACCCTATATTAAAATGTTTTCAAGTATAACTTCTTTATTTCTCCACCAAACCCTATGTTGTGACCACTCGTCTCGGAGACGATTCTAAAGAGTGGTCACAACATAGGGTTTGGTGGAGAAATGAAGATTTTATTATTTGAGTATGCACTGTTATCTGTAGCCGTGACATTGGATTTTGTGACATCAGTGTTTTGGGTAGACATGCTTTTTGAAGCAGTACCGGATAAAACACTGATCAGTGAAATCATCGATCTAGATCAGCATTCACAAATTGTTTAAATTTCTTAGTATAATGAATGAATGAATGAATGAATGAAAGACTTTATTTAACGAGGGTCGCTCAATTAGTCATAATAACTAATCTACCTTGAGGCCCTCAAACAAAAGCATTTTATACAAAATACAAAACAGTAAAAACACAGATATATATACGCACAATAAATCAATGTTCAGAAACAAACTCATTGCAGTTTCTGCCGTTTTAAGTATATGATGTACTATGGCAGTGGACAGTTTATGTTCGCGCCATAGGAAATATATCTGATCGTTTCTCATTATCTAATCCATCAATTATGTTTCCTTTTGGAATGAATGCATTGAAATATGAAAAACAACAGCAAAAGCCGCTTGGGAGATGCAGCATTATATTTGCAAGGTTAAGCCAGCTCAAGGTTTGGGGTCCCATTTGATTCACACTTGCATTATTATGCTGTATACAACGGAGGCATCCAGCTGGCAGAAGCATAATAAACCATACTTGACAACACCGTAATGAAAGTGATGGAGGGCAACAGTTAAATAAATAGTTATCAACTCTTTATCACACTGCGGCTCATTTCATGATTACCTTTGCAAACAGTTTAGATCCAGATGAGACTATGAGTAACTCTGCTTCTCATCTGGTTCTAAACTGTTTGACATACCAATTTTATATTTGCAGAGAGTAGGACTAAAGTACGTATTTTGAAAATGATAACGATTAAAATTTCATCAGAGAATAGAATTTCCTAGCTAGCGAAAGGTTAAGCAGATGACCTTCATGCGTATAATCTACTCCCCACAGCGTGTTTTGAAAATAAACATTTATTCAGAATAATGTTTCATTCATTTTCAATACAGTCATTCACAGACCCTTAATACCAGTTAATACACCTTGTGCCCTCAGTAATTGAAATTACAGATGAATGGATCCTAATGTCAGATGTCTAAGTTTTATAAATCGGTAATAATTGGTAAACAAGAATGAAGTATTGGACTGTATTTATTTTATGTTCCCAAAGATTATTTTCACAGTCAAATTGTAACTCTAACCCTTTGATTGCTGATTTTAGAAAGTGGAACTTGGCCCATCATTACTCCATTTATATAAATACACCTTTCAACACCTTTGCAAACAGAGTAGACCCAGATCAGATGGCTCCTATAGGAGTCGTCTGATCAGGGTCTGCTCTGTTTGTTTATGATATAATATAGTCATAAATCTACAGTTTCTGCCATGGCCAAATAGTCCTGTGTCCATGTGCTATTATAAATCAACCTAATTAATATTCATGATGTCATTATTTATTACATGAATATACATGGAGTGATGGGTTAAAGATATGGTCTGTTCAGTGTAAAAAGGTATTATTTGCTAGATGATTTTGGATAACAAACAGTGCAGACCCATTGATCAGACTGGGCTCCTTATATTGGGCTTTTATGGAAATCTCCTGAAAGCACTGGCTAGATTTCAATATAATTTTGCAGGTAACCAGACTAAACTTCTACCAAAATTGTTCATATTGTTTTGATTTGTTAAAAAACAGGGCCATCAAGGGTGTTGGTTTTTAGCTCACCTGAGCAAAGCTCAGGGTGAGCTTTTGGGAGACTTGAATGTCCGGCGTCAACAATTTGCTTGTGAACACTCTAGTGGTCACAATTGTAGTCCAATCTTCATGAAACTTTGTCAGAATGAATGTCTTGATAAAATCTCGGACGAGTTCGAAAGTAGGTCAAGTTGGGTTAAAAACTAGGTCAAATAGTAGGAAAACCTTGTGAACCCTCTAGAGGTCACATTTTTAGCCCAATTTTCATGAAACTTGGTCAGAATGATTGTCTTGATAAAATCTCGGAGGAGTTTGAAAAGTGAGTTACGTGGGGTAAAAAACTAGGACACTAGGTCAAACAGTAGAAAAACCTTGTGAACACTCCAGTGGTCACAATCTTAGTCCAATCTTCATGAAACTTGGTCAGAATGAATGTCTTGATAAAATCTCGGACGAGTGTGAAAGTTGGTCAAGTGGGGTTAAAAACTAGGTCACTAGGTCAAACAGTAGAAAAACTTTGTGAACACTCTTTTGGTCACATTTTTTGTCCAATCTTCATAAAGCCTAGTCAGAATTATTGTCTTGATAAAATCTCAGACGAAATTGAAAGTGGGTCAAGTTGGGTTAAAAACTAGGTCACTAGGTCAAATAGGAAAACCTTTTGAACCCTCTAGAGGTCACATTTTTAGCCCAATTTTCATGAAACTTGATCAGAATGATTGTCTTGATAAAATCTAGGAGGAGTTTGAAAAGTGGGTTATGTGGGGTAAAAAACTAGGTCACTAGGTCAAACAGTAGAAAAACCTTGTGAACACTCCAGTGGTCACAATTTTAGTCCAGTCTTCATGAAACTTGGTCAGAATGAATGTCTTGATAAAATCTCAGATGAGTGTGAAAGTGGGTCTAGTGGGGTTAAAAACTAGGTCACTAGGTCAAACAGTAGATAAACCTTGTGAACACTCTAGTGGTCACATTTTTTGTCCAATCTTCATGAAACTTAGTCATAATCATTGTCTTGATAAAATCTCAAACGAGTTTGAAAGTGGATTATGTGGGGTTAAAAACTAGGTCACTAGGTCAAATAGTAGGAAAACCTTGTGAACGCTCTAGAGGTCACATTTATAGCCAAATCTTCATGAAAATTGGTCAGATTGATTGTCCTAATAAAATCTTAGACAAGTTTGAAAGTGGGTTATGTGAGGTCAAAAAGTAGGTCACTGGGTCATATCTTAGAAAAATCTAGTTTACACTCCAGCGGCCACATTTTTAGCCCAGTCTTCCTCAAACTTGCTCAGAGTGTTTGTCTTGGTGATATCAAGGTTGAGTATGATCATGGGTTGGGTGGGAATGAAAAGTAGGTCACTTGGTCAAATCTTAGAAAAATTACTCTAGAGGGCACATTTTAGCCCAATCTTCATTGGTCAGAATCATTGTCTTGATAAAATCAATATACTAAATCTTTGAAAATCTTGTTCTGCAGAACCACTGCTCATGATTCACTATCAACATTGTTCAAATATTGTCCCTAAGGTCAATATTTGCCCTACCCATGGGCTACCCAGCAAAAATCTTAAATCTATGGTAATCAGGTGAGCGATTAAGGGCCATCTTGGCCCTCTTGTTTTTCTTATTTGACTTATAGTGTAAATTTTAAAAAATCTTCTCCTGAAACCATTGGGCAGATTTCAATGTATTTGTGCAAGAATTATCCTTTGGTTACCCTCTTTTAAAATTATTGTTCTCATCTTTTTTATGCCCCCCCCCTTTCATACTTCAAACTTGGCATGCTTGTGCAACTTACAGAGGCAAACATTTTTAGGGGTGACTTGTTAAGGTCAAGGTCATTCATCAAGATCAAGGGTCATATTGGGGGCATAGTGTTTCACAAACACATCTTGTTATTCATTAACCCATTTCCTAGTAGGCTATTTTTAGACCCAACCTCTTTGAATAAATCTACCGAAAAGGAGCATTTACTAGAGAATATGAAAATGTTAGAATTGTGTAGTATTGAAACCATTTTGATAAATAGAGCATTTGCTCCTATGGAGCAAAATTAATGCTCTATTTATCACAATGGTTTCAAAAGTGACTATTACAGAGGCGTTGAATGGCATATTTATGGAGGAAAGGGTTAAAAACATCTGAAACCAATTGGCAGATTTCAATATAATTCGGTAGAAATGTTGCTTAGGTGACTGTCTACCAAAATTTCCATGACATTTTGATTCATTAAAAAAAATTTGCCGTCTTATTTTCCTCGTATGCCTATTAGTATAGTGAAAATGTTCAAAAATCTTCTGAAATGACTGGGCAGGTTTTTATATGATTGAGCAGGCATGTTTCTTAGGTCACCCTTTACCAAAGCTGTACAAACTATTGCGAGTCTAACATAAAGGGCTAAGTGTAGGAGATTTTAAAACTTTACCTTATAAAGAATACATTAACTCTTTGCACGCTAAGTAATTTTGCGTCTGCAACAATTGTCGTCTGCTTCAATTCTTAAAATAAACTTTCTCTCATTTTTTTGGCAAAAATAGTGTCAAGATGACAAACAGTTTGGATCCTGATGAGACGCCGCATTATGTGGCGTCTCATCTGGATCCAAACTGTTTGCATAGGTAATCACAATTTCTCCGCTAGCGTGCAAAGAGTTAATGAATACCCATGGACTGATCAGTTCATACAAAAATGTTCATTAGAAAAAGGGTTAAAGAATTATGGCCCTTTACAATATTGATCATCGGGACAACAGATAAGAAATAGTGTCTGCTTTTGGTGCTCTTGTTAACTCATCTGACAACAATTTCAAAAATGTTTCAAATATTTCTTGAATGATCAGTCTACCAAATTCCTTTAAAAATTTTTTAATACAATACAAGAATAATCCTACCAGGAACAAAGCTGTTTTTCCATTATTCAGAGCAAATACCAAAGTTGGACTGTTACTAACAAGCGTATCAGTGGAAATTGTAATTATGTAACAAGTATGCCTAATTGTCTCTATTAAAGTTATAATTACCTCCAGAGAAGATTTGCTGTGCAGATGCCAGGCATGCTTCTTGTTGGCCCGGAACTTGACTTCTGGCTTCCAGAATATCATAGCTGCTGCATTGTAATTTGTCAATTGGACCCCCTGCAAAGAAACTCTGCAGATTACAAACAATGGCACTTGGCACAGCACAAAAACATGGCAGAACTCTTCACAGAACAAATTGTTGTGAATTATAACCTTTCTGCACTTTACCTGCTGGAAGTTTTTCTATCTTCAAGTATATTATTGCTGTCTTAAACTTTCATCAAACACTTTTAACCCTGTCCCTCATATAAATGCCTTTTCACGCATTTGCAAATAGAGTAGACCCAGATCAGACGGCTCCTATAGGAACCGTCTGATCAGGGTCTGATCTGTTTGCTCATGACATTTGATAGATCTGTTTCTTTACTTTCTAAAATGGCTTCAATGTTCCACTTTCCATATTTCATTATAACTATTTTGTCTATGAATATTCAGTAGATATTGAAATTTGAAATAAATATAGAACAGGGAAAGGGTTAATACAAAATTTTAATGTATCAAACATTTAACTATGGCATTGTGTTTTGAATGATGACTTGCCAAATAATATTTCTTACAAATCTTTTTTGTCATTTTGAAGGATGAAAGGTCTGGTATACAGCACACTTATAGTACAGCCATGGACAAAATAGCTTTTTAAGTTCCCATGAATTGCATTTCATTCAGTATAAAAGCTAAATCTAACTTAGTGATGCAAGTCACCTAACCCTTTACTCCATTTCTGGTAATACGCTAAGTTGCTTTTTATCTCTGTTACAAACATTAGACCTAGACAAGACAGTCCTTTGTTTGCTTATAGAATTATATTATAGATCTGATTCTACAGTTTCTGTCATGGCTAAGATTTCCTGTGTTCAATTTCCATTTTAAAAGTTCACCTCAAATTAATGATGTGATTATTTCTACACAAATATTCATGGAGGAAAGGGTTACAGGAACTAGTCAGCTCTTACATGGACCAGTAGGTGGAACAATGGGTAGGAATAATTCCCCTTTCTTGGTGATACGTTTATGCAGTGCAGTTTGTATACAAATACGTGTTTCAGGTTTTTACTATTACATGTTGTCTCTGAGTTTGCTATTTAACCCTTTCCTCCATTAATACCCCTTTCCACGCCTCTGTAATAACCACTTCTTGAAACCATTGTGATAAATAGAGCATTTGCTCCTATAGGAGCAAAATTTAATGCTCTATTTTATCACAATGGTTTCAACTACAAAATTCTAAAATTTTACTTTTCTCTAGTAAAATTAATGCTCCTTTTGGGTATATTCATTCAAAGAGGTTGGGTCTAAAAATAGCCTATGGAGGAAAGGGTTAATGAATTGCTTGGACAGTGAAGTTTGTTGACAAAGAAACATCTATATAAGCCAATATATAATTTCAAATAAATTACTTTCCATGTTTTGTTTTGGAAACTAATATGACAGTCTTGGAAGGGTCAACATCTAAGTTTTTATAGAACTGAAATAGAAATTTTATACTAACCTTTTCATGCTAATGATCCGACTGAGCCATATTTCTTGTAACTGCAGATTGTAAACTTTTCACAAGTATTGCAACAGATATACGAGGATTGATTCAATATGTTTTTTCTCTACAACTTTAGATTAGATTTTTGCCTGCGTTCTATTAGGTAATCCTATTGCTAATCTGTATTTGACACACAACCATTTTTTATGCTGACAAAATTTAATGTAGAATTAATTAAAGACAAAGCATACCGAGTATACTTACAATTATTCCCACCCCGGGTGAAAGTCATGGACTACGCCCACTTGTCAGTCAGTCAGTATTTAACCCATTTCCACATATTGACACCTTTGTAAAGTCACTTTGTGAAACCATTGTGATGAATAAAGCATTTGCTTCACAGGAGCAAATGCTCTAGCTATCACAATGGTTTCAAAACTGCAAAATTCTGAAATTTTCCTTTTCTCTAGTAAATGCTCCTTTTTGGTAGACTTATGAAAGAGGTTCGGTCTTAAAATAGCCTATACAGGAATGGGTTAAGGTGCAAAAAAATTGTTTTAACAAGTAGGACATAGTATGTATGGATATTTTGGTATAATAACCTGTCAAACTAGACATGATCTTCTAGACAATTTTAACAGCATTTTGTCCATCTGTGTAATATTTGTCTGCAAAACATGTCTTCTAGTGCATTACTCAAAGATGAATTTCCTTCTATTTCTCAAAATAGAGTAAGAATTTTAATACCCTTTCCTCCATAAATACGCCTTTCTACGCCTCTGTAAATTCACTTTTTGAAATCATTGTGATAAATAGAACATTTGCTCCATAGGAACAAAATTAATGCTCTATTTATCACAATGGTTTCAAAACTACACAATTCTAACATTTTCCTTTTCTCTAGTAAATGCTCCTTCTTGGTAGATTTTTTTCAAGCCAATAAAATATCAGGGAATGGACTAAACAGTTATTGGCCTAATGGGATGGTTTCACATCTGAATTGTAATTTGCATATAGGTTATAACATAATTTGCCGCTCACATGCAAATAGTTGAATGAAAATGTTTTGTTAACCCATTCCCTCATATTGACGACTTTTGATGACTCTGTAGAAGTCACTTTGTGAAACCATTGTGATAAATAGAGCATTTGCTCCTATAGGAGCAAATGCTCTATTTATCACAATGGTTTCAAACTACAAAATTCTAAAATTTTACTTTTCTCTAGTAAATGCTCCTTTTGGGTAAATTCATTCAAAGAGTCTAAAGGGTCTAAAGATAGCCTATGGAGGAAAGGGTTAATCCTTCTGAAGACCCTGTACACAGGTGTTTGCGTAATGCAGAAAGGAATCAATGCAGCAAGCTCCCAGGAGAGCTTTCTGCATTGCTTTCAGTCTGCATTAAGCCACTTGTATTTTGAAGAAAAAAACTATTTCTTTATGTAATGGTTATTATATATATCGTTTTAGCTGTTTTATTGATTGTTTAAGTTCCTCCTCACACATGATGGAGTTTGTTTATTAAGTGTTTATAAGGTGGGGATGTTTATTAGAGAGAATACAGTATATCAAATTAGCTTTAGCTCACATGAGATTTTGGTTGGTAATGTTTGAAGGGTTTCCAATGAAGAGAATCAAGTGAAGGTAATTAGCATGAGTGGAACTATTTTGCTTTTAACAAGTTTTTACAAAACCACACTCGATTTTTTTGGATTTTATTTTACCTAGGCTATACGCCAACACAAATGATCATTCCTAAGTCATTCAGATTATATTGTTACCATGTTAAACCATTGAATGTGAGAAGCCAGTGATCTGGCGTTTGTAAACATTGTAGACCCACATCAGTAGACTCCTAGAGGAGACTGATTCATGTTCTGCTCTATTTGTGATTCAAAATCGTTGCAGAATGCTTCAAAGAAACTGTAGAACTATGTCTGCTCCATTTATAATGGGCAGGATTTAGGCACGTGGGTCAAAGGTCAAGGTCACAATCCAAGGTTATGGTCACATTTCAAGGTCAATTATCCCCATTTAATTGTCCAGATGATAACCCCTATATGGCCGATACCATTTGATTGAAACTTCATGGATGGAAAGAGCATGATAAGAGGAAGTGTCATGTATAAGGGCCATAACTCTGGCTTCAATACTATTGGAGTTATTACCCTTTGTTACATTTTGTTTTGTGCGATCAATAACTCCAGATCTACTGATGCTATAGTAATGACATTTCATTTATGGAAAGGGCATGATGGAAGGAAGTGTTATGCACAAGTTTCATAACTCTGGCTTCAATAATATTGGAGTTATTGCCCCCACTTTTCTGCAAAGTTGTTGGACTTTGAAATTTTTACATGGAAATTTTGACTGCTGGGTTTCTCCAAAACCTTTAATTGGATATTCATTCAATTTCATAGGATTGATTAGCATCATGCCTAGTTGTGCATATCTTATTCCTGTTCCAGTTTGATGATTTTCTGCAGAGTTATGGGACTTTGAAATCTTACATGGAAAATTTTGTCCTTGGGGTTTCCCCAAAATCTTTGGTCAGATTTTCATGAAACTTCTGCAGAGTTATGGGACTTTGAAATCTTACATGGAAAATTTTGTCCCTAGTGTTTCCCCAAAATCTTTGGTTAGATTTTCATGAAACTTCACAGGATTGATCAGCACCATGCCTTGTTGTGCATAGTTTATTCCTTTTCCGGTTTGATGATTTATGAGACTTTGGAAAAGTTTGTCCACACATGCACGCTGGGGGAGACATCAGTTTTTGTATCAAAAACAATTCTAGTTATTAAACCCTTTCCTTCATATACATTTTCACGCATCTGCAAACAGAGTAGACCCAGACCATACAGCTCCTATATGAGCCGTCTGATCAGGGTCTGCTCTGTTTCCTAGTGGAATTTGATTGATCTGTTTCTTTAGTTTCTAAAATGGCTACAATGTTCCGCCTTCCATATATCATTGTAACTATTTTGTCTGTGAATATTCATATTTTGTCTGAGTATTCAGTAGGTGTTCAATGTTGGACTAAATATAGAACAGAAAGGGTAGAATACATAATAGTAAATCTTCCTAAGGGAAGTTATAATGTAGCATACATTATTTCATGTGCAAACAGAGTAGATCGTGCTCTGACAACAACTATAGGTGGGTCTGCTCGGTTTGCAGATATGTAAATATGCGTCTCTGTCATGTTTGTGTGAATGGGTGATAAAACTTAGACAGCAGCGGTCTAGATAATATGCATAAATGAAAACAATTTCAAGAATAATTCCTTTATTTCTCCACCAAGCCCTATGTTGTGACCATTATTTAGAATCGTCTCTTTGAGACGATTCTAAACAGTGGTCACACTATAGGGTTTAGTGGAGAAATGAAGATTCTAGTATCTGTCAGTATGCTCTGTTACAGTTTGGATCCATATAAGATTTTGAGTTACTAGGCATCTCATCTGGATCCAAACTACTTGTTACTCTGATAGTATTTTAAAAATAAAATGGAAGAGAATATCTTTGAAAATTGTAAAAGAAAACAGTTTTTGCTAAAGACAATTAATAAGCAATCAAAGAATTCAAGATTCCAAAGTGTTTGCTTAACGCTTTCCCTCATGAATATTTATGCAATAATGAATCATTTCATAAATATTCATTAACTAAATTTTTGTAATGTCACATTGTCAAGGGAATTTTTATTTTGGCAATGAAAGGTTCTATAAAATTCCTACGCAAACAGAGCAGACCTTGAACTGGGTCGAGTCTGTTTGCAAAGGAGTGAAAAGGCGTTTCTATTAGATAAAGGCTAAAAGAATTCCATTGTATTGTAAATCGTAACTTGAAAAGTCTGCAAGCCAGTATTGATAAAATGTCTGTTTAACCAACGATGTGTGAGGTTCTGTTGTGTGGTAATTATCTCCTTGAATTTTTATAGTTATTAACTGCAGAGGTCTGCACTACGAAATGGCACTATAAGAACCACAGTGTTGGGATTTTCAAGATTTTTGCAAGATTTTTCAATTAATGCGTTATGTTTTCTTGCTTGGAATGAAATTAGTAAGATGGGACTTGTATAGTAGATTCATTGTGATGAATGAAGAGGCGTATCAAATTTTGATCAGATCCCTTTAAATACCTCTGAATTAAGTACGAAGAGCTAATATGTAACAAATGAGGTACTTTTTAAGAACAATCAAATAGCTGAGTGTTTTATCATTGTTTTATGCCCACCAACGGCGGGCATATAGTAATCGCATTGTCCGTCCTTCCGTCTGTCCTTCTATCCGTCCGTCCCAAATTTCGTGTCCCTTCTGTAACTATTTTATCTGTGAATAGATTTCAAAATAACCTGGCACAATTTTTTTTTTTTTTTATGTTCACCACACAAAGACGATGTGTCGCGTTCAACTCCCTGGTCCATGGGTCTTAAGGTCAAAGTCATCCTTCAGGGTCAAAGGTTGGGGGCATAAGTGTTTCACAAACACACTCTTGTGGTTTTTAGCTCACCAGAGCACAAAGTGCTCAGGGTGAGCTTTTGTGATCGCCAGATGTCTGTCGTCCGTCGGCGTGCGTCGTCCGTCGTCGGGCGTCAACAATTTGAACCTTTAAAAATCTTCTCCTCTGAATCTACAGGGTTCTCAGCTTTCATCTTTGGTACATAGCATCACCTATAGGTCCTCTACAAAAGTTATATAAATTATGCCCCTGGGGTCAAAATTGGCCCCGCCCCAGGGGTTGGAAGTTTTCAATAGAAACATATAGTAAAACTTTGAAAATCTTCTCCTCTGAAACCAGAAGGTTCTCAGCTTTCATATTTGGCACATAGCATCATGTTCAGGTCCTCTACAAAAGTTATATAAATTATGGCCCTGGGGTCAAAATTGGCCCCGCCCCAGGGGTGGGCAGTTTTCAATGGAAACAAATAGTGAAATCTTTGAAAATCTTCTCCTCTGAAACTGGAAGGCTCACAGCTTTCATATTTGGCACAGAGCATCATGTTCAGGTCCTCTACAAATTTTTTATAAATTATGCCCCTGGGGTCAAAATTGGGCCCGCCCCAGGGGTGGGAAGTTTTCAATAGAAACAAATAGTGAAATCTTTGAAAATCTTCTCCTCTGAAACTGGAAGGCGCTCAGCTTTCATATTTGGCACAGAGCATCATGTTCAGGTCCTCTACAAAAGTTATATTAATTTTGGCCCTGGGGTCAAAATTGGCCCCGCCCCAGGGGTGGGTACTTTTCAGAATAGAAACAATAGTGAAATCTTTGAAATTCTTCTCCTCTGAAACTGAAAGGCTCTCATCTTTCATATTTGGCACAGAGAATCATGTTCAGGTCCTCTACAAAAATTATATAAATTATGGCCCTGGGGTTAAAATTGGCCCCGCCCCAGGGTTGGGCAGTTTTCAATAGAAACAAATAGTGAAATCTTTGAAAATCTTCTCCTCTGAAACTGGAAGGCTCTCAGCTTTCATATTTGGCACAGAGCATCATGTTCAGGTCCTCTACAAAAGTTATATTAATTATTGCCCTGGGGTCAAAATTGGCCCCGCCCCAGTGGTGGGTAGTTTTCAGTAGAAACATATAGAGAAAACTTTGAAAATCTTCTCCTCTTAAACTGAAAGGTTCTCAGCTTTCATATTTGGCTCATAGCATCATGTTCAAGTCCTCTACAAAAGTTATATAAATTATGTCCCTGGGGTCAAAATTGGCCCGCCCCAGGGCCGGCTAGTTTTCTATAAAAACATATAGTGAAAACTTTGAAAATCTTCTCCTGATTGTCTGGTGAGCGCTTCAGGGCCATTCTGGCCCTCTTGTTTTGCTTTAATTCTTTCCCTCATAGTAACACCTTTTCTCACCTTTGCAAACAGAGTAGAACCAGATCAGAGTCTGCTCTGTTTGCTTATGAAATCATATAGATGAATTCATATGGATCTGATCTTACCCAACTTAAATACAGCGGCGCTGCAAACTACAGTAATACTTCATTCCTACTGACTCCCTTTACTCCATGATAGTTCATGTAAGAAATAATGACATCATGAATATTAATTAAGATTAATTTTTATAATGGCACATGGACACAGAAATTTTTGACCATAGTACAAACTGTAGAATCAGATCTATATCATTTCAACAGAGCAGACCCTGATCAGATGGCTCCTACAGGAGCCGTCTGATCTTGGTCTTCTCTGTTTGCAACGGCATAGAAAAAAGTGTATTTATGGAGTAAAGGGTTATAATTATCCTACTGTATAATTATACAGCAGTGCTATAGTAGTCACTTTAATACTGCTGTACACGTATAATTATACAGCAGTGCTATAGTAGTCACTTTAATACTGCTGTACACGTATAATTATACAGCAGTTCTACAGTAGTCACTTTAATACTGCTGTACACGTATAATTATACAGCAGTTCTACAGTAGTCACTTTAATATTGCTGTACACGTATAATTATACAGCAGTGCTATAGTAGTCACTTTAATACTGCTGTACACGTATTATTATACAGCAGTGCTATAGAAGTCACTTTAATACTGCTGTACACGTATAATTATACAGCAGTTCTACAGTAGTCACTTTAATACTGCTGTACACGTATAATTATACAGCAGTTCTACAGTAGTCACTTTAATTCTGCTGTACACGTATAATTATAATACAGCAGTGCTATAGTAGTCACTTTAATACTGCTGTACACTTATAATTATACAGCAGTTCTACAGTAGTCACTTTAATACTGCTGTACACGTATAGTTATTTAGCAGTTCTACAGACTACAGTTGGATTCAAGCAGCTGCTGTCAATCCCTGTTGTATAATCTCTGTTTCTGCATTATACAGTCTTGTCTTAGAACAAAAACTGCCCTTGAAAAGTTTGCCATATAAAAATTATGTTAATGAATATTCATGAGTTGATCAATTTATGCAAAGTTGTGTTCATTAGGGAAATAGTTAAGAACTTTAGTATTGGCTTAAACCTGAAACTTAATAGAATCAGATCTTTGGAAATCCATAAGCAAACAGTCTGATCAGACAGGTCATACAGGAACCATCCAAGCTGGATCTACTCTTGTTTGCAAATACATTAACCCATCGCCACTTAGGCTATTTTAAGACCTAACCTCTTTGAAAAAATCTATCAAAAATGAGCATTTACTACAGAAAAGGACATTTTAGAATTGTGTAGTTTTGAAACCATTCTGATAAATAGAGTATTTGCTCCATAGGAACAAATGCTCTATTTATCAGAATGGTTTCAAAAAGTGACTTTTACGGAGGTGCCAAAAGGTGCCAATATGCAGCAATGGGTTAAAAGATGGAGACTAAAAGGTGAAAGAGATGTTTCAAATGAGTATCAACAAGATAGGGTAATTGTATTGGCTAGATTTATCACAACAATTACCCAATATATTCGTACAGACAAACCTAGGCAAATAGTGTAGAGCCAGATCAAAATGCTCCTGAAGGAGCCATTTGATCAAAGACTGCACTTTATGCCTCTCCATTAGTTTCATTTAAAATTATTAATGACATCTTCAGGCCATTTAGCATCAGTTGAGGGGGAGATTTGGTGTCCAGTCCAAGTGCTCTGGCATTTGCAGTGTAGATCCAGATCAGCGGGTCCCTATTTGGATCACCCTGTGTCTGTCCTCCATAGTCCATCGTCAACATTTTATTTCAAAGGACATCTTTAAAATTATAAGGTCAAAATTAATATAATGAAACTCCAAAGATGGTCTTTGGGTGATCCTTATAACAGATCTGAGTACAGTCCGATACAGGAAGTTAATGGGTACATTATGCCATTATAAAATTGAGATCATAAATTTTCATGACATCATTGTTTTTACATGAATATTCAACAGTGAAAGGGAAGGTTATAAGCCGTATACTAGCCATGAGTTGAAGAATTTGGTAAACTCTTTGTATGCTGTGATATATTTTCCTTTGCAAACTTGGTCTTTCTTTCAATCCCCAAAGTGTTTGGATATTGTTTTTACACTTTGAAAAACAACACTATCAAGTGTCTGTTTGGATCGTTATGAGAGAAATTACTTGGCTTTTCATCTGGTTCTAAACTGTTTTATAGGATAATATTACAAATTAACTTATTGTGCGCTGAAGTATAAATTGAATCTGTCTCCCATTTAGGCCCATCAGCTGCACTTTAAGTTGGTTAGAGTCCCATCATAATATGCCGTAATAACCGTAATGCAGCCTAATAGGCCTTTTCCTGCTGTCATTTCTGGTTTGCGGATCAGCGTCTTTAGTAAGAATTTGAGACTATTACAGCATATTAAAATATTATAAAAATAGAGGAAACAGACAATGGACCCATTATGCTTTGATTGTCCTGCCGGAAGTAAGATAAATGAACAATATACACATGAGTGAGAGACCTGAACTCCTTGTATTTTTAACCCCTTATAATTATTCATTGAATATTCATGTAAGAAGTAACAATGTCATGAGTAATTTTGGCCATGGGCCTTTGCAGAAACTGAATTAATTCCGAAGAAAACAGAGCAGACCCTGATCAGATGGTTCCTGATCTGGGTCTACTCTGTTTGTAGAGGCGTAGAAAGATGTATTCATGGAGTAAAATGGTTAAACTGTACAATGTAAGTGTTATCTGTGAAGAATCATTAAGAAGCTTTATCAAGTTGCTTTTTCCCTTCATTAACCTTTTGAATGCTGTATTTTCAAAGTGGAATGGTCTATCATTGTGTAACGGTTTCCTCGTTCAATATTCATATAAGAAATAATGACATTATGAATATTTATTTGCTGACTGTTTATAATGGCATATTTACAAGTTCATCATTGTTTAATGATAGAGTCAACTCTGTATGAAAGGGTATAATCTGGAAGAGATAATCATTAATAAAAACTAGTGAAACATTGGATCAGAGATCATCCTTCTAGGATTTAACAGTATTCAGGTTGCAAACAAAGGAGACCCAGATCAGACAACTCCTTTAGGAGCCATCTGATCAGGGTCTGCTCTGTTTGCTTTTGATAGACATGTAATATAGATCTGATTATACAGTTTCTGTTATGGAAAAGAGTTATTTTGTTCATTACATTATGCCATTATAAAGATTCAATGAATTCATATTCAGTATGTTGTTATTTCTTGCCTGTAAGACTTGTAGATTTGTATGCTTGTGATGAAATATGTGGTAATCCATGCAATCAATTGTCACGTTTCTAATGACTGCATTAACCCTTTCCATGTTCTATATTTATTCCAAAGTTTGATACCTACTGAATATTCAGGACAAAATAGTTATTATAAATGAAATATGTAAGATGTAACACTGTAGCCATATTAGAAAGTAATGAAGCAAGATCTATCAAATTCAAATGGCAAACAGAGCAGATCCTGATCAGATAGGAGCCGTCTGATCTGGGTCTACTCTGTTTGCAAATGCATGAAAACACGTTTATATGAGGGAAAAGGTTAAGCCATCTTCAGGATTCAAACTGTTCAACTCTAATTAAGTATGATAAGAAATAGAAGAGTAGGGACAAAAGTCACTACATTTTAAATCCTGACAAGATCTTGCACTCTTAGATAGCCCTAAATGACTGCTACAGAAACATTAAGGCAGGTTAACTTCAAAAAGTTTATATTGTTTCAGTGAACCAAAGGTCAAATTTTACTCCACTAATATCTGGTGATGCATAGCCTTTTAAATTTAATATCAAAGGAAGTGTGGATTTATGATAAAAACCTGATGTGACCTAAAATTGATGGCAGCAATTTGAGGCAATTATCAATGAAGACACACAGGAAATTACTTTGAACAAATGTACATAGTTAACCCATTCCCTTACACTGACAACTTTTGACGACTCAGTAAAAGTCACTATGTGAAACCATTGTGATAAATAGAGCATTTGCTCCTATAGGAGCAAATGCTCTATTTATCACAATGGTTTGAAACTACTAAATTCTAAACTTTTCCTTTTCTCTAGTTAATGCTCCTTTTCGGTAGATTTATTCAAAAGAGGCTGGGTCTAAAAATAGCCTATGAGGTAATGGGTTAAACCTTTGAATGCTGTGAACAGTTGGGTACTGGCATTTGTAAACAGTGTAGACTCAGACATTCAGAGAGCTGCTATATTTGCAAATACTATAGACTGTGTCATTCATGAAGCTCCTATAGGTAAGCATGGTGATGAGGGTCTTGTCTGTCACTTGAAATCCTCTAGCGAATTAACCTGTTCTTTCATATAAACATCTTTCTACGCCTTTGCATATTTCAGCATCCAAAAAGGCTAACCCTTCCAACTAATTAAGCAACTGATATCTATAATATATGACATTCTATGTCTATTTGAATTCTAAAAGTTCAGTTTTTTAGCTCACCTGGCACAAAGTGCCAAGGTGAGCTATTGGGATGATCCTATGTCCGGCGTCCGGCGTCGTGCGTCGTGCGTATGTGCGTCTGTGCGTCGTGCGTACGTGCAGGCGTCAACAATTTACTTAAACATCTTCTTCTCTGGAACTACAAAGCCAAGAGCTTTGATATTTGGTATGTAGTATGATGTAATGGTCCTCTACAAAGATTGTTCAAATTATGTCCCCCGGGCCAAATATGGCCCCGCCCTAGGGCTTATCAGTTTTTCATAGGAAAATCTTTAAAAATCTTCTTCTCTGAAACTGTAAGGCATAGACCTTTGATATTTGGTATGTAGCATCATCTAATGGTCCTCTACTAAGATTGTTCAAATTATGACCCCTGGGCCAAAAATGGCCCCGCCCCGGGGCTTATCAGTTTTTCATAGGAAAATCTTTAAAAATCTTCTTCTCTGAAACTGTAAGGCATAGACCTTTGGAATTTGGTATGTAGCATCATCTAATGGTCCTCTACTAAGATTGTTCAAATTATGACCCCTGGGCCAAAAATGGCCCCGCCCCAGGGCTTATCAGTTTTTCATAGGAAAATCTTTAAAAATCTTCTTCTCTGAAACTGTCAGGCATAGACCTTTGGTATTTGGTATGTAGCATCATCTAATGGTCCTCTACTAAGATTGTTCAAATTATGACCCCTGGGCTAAAAATGGCCCCGCCCCAGGGCTTATCAGTTTTTCATAGGAACATCTTTAAAAATCATCTTCTCTGAAACTGTAAGGTATAGACCTTTGATATTTGGTATGTAGCATCATCTAATGGTCCTCTACTAAGATTGTTCAAATTATGACCCCTGGGCCAAAAATGGCCCCGCCCCGGGGCTTATCAGTTTTTCATAGGAAAATCTTTAAAAATCTTCTTCTCTGAAAATGTTAGGCATAGACCTTTGGTATTTGGTATGTAGCATCATCTAATGGTCCTCTACTAAGATTGTTCAAATTATGACCCCCAGGACAAAAATGGCCCCGCCCCAGGGCTTATCAGTTTTACATAGGAAAATATTTAAAAAAATTCTTCTTTGAAACTGTCAGGCATAGACCTTTGGTATTTGTAATGTAGCATCATCTAATGGTCCTCTACTGCGATTGTTCAAATTATGACCCCTGGGCCAAAAATGGCCCCGCCCCGGGGCTTGTCAGTTTTTCATAGGAAAATCTTTAAAAATCTTCTTCTCTAAAATTATAAGGTATAGACCTTTGATATTTGGTATGTAGCATTATTTAATGGTCCTCTACCAAGATGAATCAAATTATGATCCCCGGACCAAAAATGGCCCCGCCCAAGGGCTTATCAGTTTTTCATAGGAAAATCTTTAAAAATCTTCTCCTCCAAAACTGTAAGGTCTAGACCCTTGATATTTGGTATGTAGCATCATCTAATGGTTTTCTACCAAGATTATTCAAATTTAATACCCCTGGGTCAAAAATGGCCCCGCCCTGGGGCTTATCAGTTTTTCATATGAAAATCTTTAAGAATCTTCTACTCCAAAACTGTAAGGCCGAGAGCTTTAATACTTTGTATGTACATGTAGCGTTATCTAATAGTTTTCTACCAAGATTGTTCAAATTATGTCCCCTGGGTTGAAAATGGCCCCGCCCCCGGGCATATCCGTTTTTCATAGGAAAGTCTTAAAAAATCTTCTTCTCTTAAAAATCTTTAAAAGTCTTCTCTGAAATTGTAAGGCATAGACCTTAGATATTCGGTATGTTGCATTATCTAATAGTCCTCTACCAAGATTGTTCAAATTATGACCCCGGATCAAAAATGGCCCCGCCCTGGGGCTTTACAGTTTTTCATAGGAAAATCTTTAAAAAATCTTCTCCTCCAAATCTGTAAGGTCTAGACCCTTTATATTTAGTATTTAGCATCATCTAATGGTTTTCTACCAAGATTTTTCAAATTATGCAATCTGTCATTGAAATCATAAATCTGTTACGAACAGGTGAGCGATTAAGGGCCATCATGGCCCTCTTGTTTCTTGTGTCAGACAGTGTCCGAGTGTCAAACAGTTTGGATACTGATGAGACAGAGCAGTTACTGACAGTACGAAAAGGGTCCAGAACATGCAAATAACAAATAGCTGGAGATGTTGATGGTATTTTTGAAGGAAATGGAAGTATAAAATAACTCATGAATCTTAACAGACAGGATCTTTAACCCATTACTCATAAATATACCTTTTTATGCCGCCTTTTGCAAACAGAGTAGACCAAGATCAGACTGTTCTGTTTGCTTATGAAAATGTAATACAATATCGAACTGACTACAGTTCCTACCAATAGAGATAAGAAATCAGCTAATAAATATTCATGATGTCATTATTAATATTACATGCGCATGAATATTGAACAGAGAAAGGGTTCAGCATACTTATGGTGTAAAGAGTTGTGCAATGATGGAAGTTAAGCTTACAAAGGGTTAAAGGTTGAAATGTTACAATGTGCTGCTGCATTGTTGTAGATGATGATCATAAGCACACACTTGGGCCCTAAGTGGGTTTTATTATTCATGGTCATATGGTTTCTGTGATCTAGACAACAGTTTATCATATTAAATTTTGTTCTGGTGTGCAGGTATGCTTGAAACCCTAATTACCCAAAGTGTTCAGACACCCAATCTCCCTCCCCTCTCCACTGGTTTATAAAGTTCAATAATTTATTTTTCTACCATTTCATAACTTAACCTTTTCCCTGTTGCATATTCATGTAAGAAATAATGGCATTGTGAATATTAATTAGATTTCATTTAATGGCATATGAACATAAATGGTTCGGACAAAAGCTGTAGCTTCATATCTATATTATACCATATTGCAAACAGAGCAGACCCAGATGAGATGGCTACTACAGGAACCAAAGGAGTTTGCAAAGGAGTGAAAAGGCATTTATATGAAGGAAAGGGTTAAGTTAGACTGACTAAGTTTCAAATAGTGTAGACCTTTATCAAACAGCTTTATCTTGGTTAATTAAAGTAAGTAGGGCTGAGTGCAAGTAGGGCTGAGTGCAAAAGGTTACAGTGACTTTTGCGTGTAATGGTTAAAGCTATTGAATCTCCATAAACAGTGGCAATTGTTTTAAGTTTCCAGTATTTCAAGTGCAGTAAATCTCGGAAATGCACTAGTTAAAATTAGCAATTTGAATCTGCCCAATGATCTTAAAGAGAAAATGTGAAACCAATGCATGACACATTTAATCGTTAGCCAATCGTAGCGTCCAGTACATAAAATCTGTATTATTGATTCCATAAGCAAACAGAGCAGACCCTGATTAGATGGCTCCTATAGGACTCAGGAGCTGTCTGATCTGGGTCTACTCTGTTTGCAAAGGCGTAGAAAGGTGTATTTATGGATTAAAGGGTTAAACTATTTTTTGTTTTTCCCCACCAAACCCAATCTTGCTGCAAATCAAGAAAACCACCTGTCGGAGGTGTTTCAAATGAATTGCAGCAAGATTGGGTTTGGCTGAGAAATGAGATTTTTACAGATCAGTGTGCATCTTGTCTTTAGCCCTCGGGTTAACCCTTTTCTTAATGAACATTTATGCATGAACTGATCGCAGTATCTTTATAATTCCATAAGCAAACAGAGCAGACCCTTACCTGACAGCTTCAGTACAGATGTCTGATCTTGGTATACTCTGTTTGCAAATGGAGTAGACCCTGAGATCAATATTTCTTACATGAATATTCATGCATGAAGTAAAGGGTTAACCCTGTCCCTCTTATAAACGTGTTTTCACGCATTTGCAAACAGAGTAGACCCAGATCAGACGGCTCCTAGAGGAGCCGTCTGATCAGGGTCTACTCTGTTTACTAATAGAATTTGATAGATCTGGTTCTTTTCTTTCTAAAATGTCTACAATGTTCCACCTTCCATATTTCTTTATACCTGATTTGTTAATGAATATTCAGTACGTATTGAAATTTAGCCTAAATACAGAACAGGGAAATATAGGGTTAAAAGGCTGTGAGGTAAAGGGTAACGATTTGACATCTATCTGTTGTACCTCTTGATTATATAGTAAATTAGTGTCTTGTCAGGATATCTGAGGTCCAGATAAGATGTAAATTTTCAAGAATAACTTCTGTATTTTTTCCACCAAACCCTATGTTGTTACCACTCTTTAGAACCGTCTCTTTGAGACGAATCTAAAGAGTGGTCTCAACATACCTGGGTTTGGCGAAGAAATTACGATTTTAGTATCTGAAAACGCACCTTTATCAGTTGCCCTGTAAATTGTTTGACTTTATGACATTATTTATGAAAATAAAGAAAATGTGTATGAGAAGAATTGAAGTTGATGGCAGCAGCATTTGTTGGACAGTAACTGTGGCATGGAACAGTATCTGATGGTGGTCCATTTGAGCTGCGGTTACGGCGGTAATAACCATGTCGACAGTGAGACTGACAAGACTCCTTCATCGGAGCCAAGGAATCTATATGGCAATCTTATGGTGTTGGAAAATATTAATTCTCTCATTATGCTATATTACCGTTACACTTTATGATTGTTTGACTGCCTTGTTTGTGATAAAAAGCTTCTCTTTGTCTTCAGATAGTTTTTTTTACAAGAGTCGTAAAAATATAGGTGCAAAAATTAATACTTAAACTGTTTTTGCCCTTTGTCAGATCGGATTTGTGTGAAAACAAATTTGTTGTTTTTTCTTAGGCTATTACTTTGATGGTAAACTTCCGCTTGAACAAGATTAAATACGGTTAATTGGGAATTAACCCTTCCCTTGTTGAATATTCATGCAAGAAATAATGGCATCATTAATATTTATTAGGTTAAGTTTTTATAATGGCATAATTATGAACACAGGACATTTTGGCTCAAGCAGAAACTAGAATCAGATCTATATAATCCAATAAGCAAACAGAGCAGAGTCAGCAGACCCTGATCAAAGGCATAGAAAGGTATATTTATGGAGTAAAGGTTTAACCCATTCCCTCATATTGACACCTTTTGACGCCTCTGCAAGTGTCACCTGTTGAAACTATTGTGATAAATAGAGCATTTGCTCCTATAGGAGTAAATCAAGGGCTTGGTGCAAAACTATTCTAACTCCTTCACTTTGTGAAGGAGTTAGAATAGTTTTGCACCAAGCCCTCGAAATGCTCTATTTATCACAATGGTGTCAAACTACAGAATTCTAAAATTGACCTTTTCTCTAGTTAATGCTTCATTTCGGTAGATTTACTCAAAGTGGTTGGATCTAAAAATAGTGTATGAGGTAAAGGGTTAAATACTGATAGGCTACTCAAACCAGATCAGGCTGCTCCTGTAAGAGCAGTTTCAGGGTATATATTTAACTCTGCTGTTTCTACATGCATACCATTGTAAAAATTCAGCTAATAAATATTCATGATGTCATTATTAAGTCTAGCCTGTATATTTAACAGGGAAAGTGTTAACTGACAATTTGTGATAACCTTTGTAAACTGGCTGGATTCAGATAAGTAATTTGGCATCTGATAAGAATAATGTAAACTGTTTGACATTCTGTTTCAGAAAAGTTTAACTGTAATCAAAGTGATAACGGCCCTCTCCCCTATTTAATATTCAAGTAAGAAATAATGACATGAGTATTTATTGACTGAATTTTTATCATGGCTTATGTACACAGGATATTTTGGTACATGTTTATTGGTAGAAACTGTTGTCAGATCTATTATAGTTTCATCAGCAAACAGAGCAGACCCTGATCAGATGGCTCCTATCAGAGCCATCTGATCTTGGTCTACTCTGTTTGCAAATGTGTTTATATTTGCAAATGTGTTTATATAAAGGAAAGTGTTAAAGTTGTTTTTGCAACAGCCTGCTTTTGTTGGGCTATTAACTATTAATTCTTTAACCATTTGTACTCCATGAATATTCGTGTAAGAAATAATGACATCATGATTATTAGTTTTTTATACGCCCAAAGGTAACTTTGGTCTCATTATGGTATTGCGCTCGTCTGTCCATCCGTTAGCCACATCTTTGTCCGCTCAATAACTTGACATTGGGTGTGCTGTCTTTATACTTAGTAGGAAGTGTGGCCATGGCTAATAGATGAACCCTATTCAGATTGAGGTCAGTTGGTCAAAGGTCAAGGTCACAGTGGCCTTCAACTCTAAAATATTGTCAGCTCAATAACTTGATGAGTATTAGGTGAGCTGTCTTCCTACTTAGTAGGAAGATTGGTCATGACTAGTAGATGACCCCTATTGATTTTGAGGTCAGTCAGTCAAAGGTCAAGGTCACTGACCTTCAACTCAAACATCTTGTCAGCTCAATAACTTGATAAGTATTAGGTGAGCTGTCTTCATACTTAGTAGGAAGGTTGGTCATGGCTAGTAGATGGCCCCAATTGATTTTGAGGTCAGTAGATCAAAGGTCAAGGTCACTGTGATCTTAAAATCAAAAATCCTGTCAGCTCAATAACTTGATAAGTATTAGGTGTGCTGTCTTCATACTTAGTAGGAAGGTTGGTCATGGCTAGTAGATGACCCCTATTGATTTTGAGGTCAGTAGGTCAAAGGCCAAGTTAACAGTTACTTTCAACTCAAATTAATATAGTGCATGTTACGACAGCACAGACTTCAGGCGTATAATGCTCCTATAGTAGCCATCTGATCTGGGTCTACTCCGTTTGCAAATGTCTGAAAATATATACATATGAAGGTTAAAGCATCTGGAAAAGAATGCATCTGGAAAAGAAAGTTTATGTACAGTTGAATCTGTCATGTACCGAAACATATGGTATGGTGAGACATAAGGGGTGAGTGTTCTCATAACTGATACTAAGAGTGTCTTATCTGGCATTTGCAAACAGCTTTGATCCAGATGAGATGTGAAGTAACTGATCTGCATCTCATCAAGATCCAAGCTGTTTGACACTCGGTCAACTATTTCTCAAAAGTTTTTATCAAATTGGATTTCAATGAAAAGTTGTACAGATCAGGTTCCATGCTTATAAAATATTTTAGTTGAGTCTGAGTTCGTTCTCAAGTTTTTGATTGGTCAGATTTGAGCCTTTGGCTCAAATCTGACCGATCAAAAACTTGAGAACAAACTCAGATTCAGCTAAAAAGCTTTATAAGCATGGACCCAGAGATTGAACAGACACTATTTATATAAGGACGGCTAAGATATCATTCAACAGAAATATTTGTGGAATGCAGTTCCCAGAATCTTATCTGGTATGACATTTCATTTAGTAAAATAAATAAAGACTTTACTATGCACTTGGCACTTGATATTTAGTTCATGGTTTATACCCATCAATGAATCTTTACAGTTTTATAATTCTGTATATTTAATGATGAATAGATGAGTAAATGTTAACAGGATAGTGTTGGATTGATTACAATTTTATTTTCTTCTTTGCAGAATCGTGGGAATGGCCTGGACATGAACGTACAGAAAGCATGGGCAATGGGCGTGACAGGGAAAGGTGTAGCGGTCACCATCCTAGATGACGGCATTGAATACAAACACCCAGACCTTGCTCTCAACTATGTAAGTTCTTGTTGTGAACGTTAAGCATTGTTAACCCTTACCAGGCTGAATTTTCAAATGGACTACAGTAAAACGGCGATAATCCGAGGAGCGATTTTCCGAGTATGTGGCCTAATCCGAGGGAATTTGTATGGTCCGGACATGAAATCTATTATTTCAATACAGCTATGTACCGTGTAATCCGAGTCTCGATAATCCGATTTTTCGAGCACGCTTCTCGTCCCTTCAATCAATTGCTTCATTAAATTACCTGCCTGATCCGAGCATGCATCGCGGACACTTCGAAGTCAATTTATCACACCTTCATTGTTGATGTCTCGCGACTCCGTGTGTCCCCAGCAATTAGAGGTGCCACTGTGTTAGTTTGCTGCTATGTGTGAATAACACTGGGTCCAGCAGTATACACGTATGTTGGCAGTAATTGTGAGCGCATAATTGTGTATAATGCATCGATTCTTTACTTATATATAAGTGAAAACGGTAAACACCATTCACAGCCGAGACCGAAGTTTCACTGTAGTTTGCTCCGTTTTACGGACCCTTCACAATAAACCCAAATTTGGTTTCAAACTATTAGACATAGAACAGTCGTAGCTTCTAACCTCATACTTATGTATTTTAGTTTGCCTAAGTTTCCATTCGTCGACATTTCATTTTAGTTTTGGATGTTTAAAAACAATATCGCTTCGCTCCCGTACTGTTTCGTGATAAGAAAAATCAGGACGAGTTGAATTAATTAATAATCAGAACACTCGGTGTTATTCGTCTGAAATACTCAATAAAGATTGTTTACTCTCGTAATAAGCGTTTGGTTGAACGAGACTTTTCTAAAAATACGCAAACATATCAATTTATCTTTTATGCATTCTGTAGGCAAACAACACATGTATGTGCATACACTGTACGATATATTTGGCACGTTGAATCCACAAAGTATGAATTCATGGATAATCCGAGGGTAGCGGTAATCCGAGCATTTTCTCAGTTCCCGACAGTCCTCGGATTATCGCCATTTTACTGTATTCCAAAACTCAGCAGGTCAAGCTTATGGTGAAATATTAGGGATATTTCTAAAGATAAGTGTAACATGACAAATAGTTCAGACCCTGATGAGAGGGGCCTCCATGGCCGAGTAGTAATGGTCTTCGACTGACAATCGCTTATCCCCTCACTGCAGTGGGTTCGAATCCCGGTCTGGGCATTTAGATTTTTCATGTGACGAAGCCTTCTAGCTGGCTTGTAGTAGGTCGTGATTATGCTTAGATGCTTTTGTGTGCATGAAACGATGCAATTTGTTCTGTGCACAGAACTTCTGGGGTCTTCCACCTGTAATGAGCAGGATCGTGATATGACTGAAATACTGTTAAAACAACGTAAAACCTGATAAAAATTAAAACCAAACCCTGATGAGACAGCTCCTCTAGGAACCCTCTTATCTGGGTCTATACTGATTACAAAGGATATTAGTGACTTGCGGCCCACAGTCTTAAAGTTAATAGCGAATTTGTCATTTCTTATTGCAGACAAAACTACAGATAAAGGTACATATTCAGATATAAAAATCATCATTTCTCCAACAACCCCACGTTGTGAACGGTCACAAGTGGTTACAACCTCGGGTTGTTGAAAAAATGAAGTAAACAGAGCAGACTGATCAGACAGCTCCTGCAGTAGCCATCTAATCTGGTTCTACTCTGTTTGCAAATGCGTGAAAAGGCGTTTATATAATTTATGAGGTAAAGTGTTAATTCATGCTTCTTATCTATTCCTCTTGAAATGGGTAGGTGATTTAACCCTGACATTTGCTACAGACAACATGTTTAGCCCTTTTCTCCATAAATACTCTTTTTTACGCCTTTGCATACAGAGTAGACCCAGATCAGGCGGCTCCTATAGGAGCTTATAATATACTCGCAGATAGGATTCTACAATTTCTGCCGTGACAAAAACTTTCTGAGTCCATGTGCTATTATGATAATTAATCTTATTAATATTCATGATGTCATTATTTTTTGCATAAATATTCATGGAGTAAAGGGTTTAGTAAATACATGGGTTATAAGACAAACTTTACAAGTTCTGCTTATAATGGTTTCATAAAAAAGAAGTCTGAAGCTGAAATGCTACAGTACAAGGAACCAATTTTTCTCCATTATTCATAATATTCTTATGTCTATTTTATTGTATTTCACTCTTTGACTGCAGGAAACCAGTAGACTGGCATTTGCAAACAGTGTAGATCCTAAAACAGACAGCTGACTCTTTAGAGGAACCCTCTGTTCATGGTTTGCACTGTTTGTGTATCAAAGTCCTCTAGGAAAGTAACACTTTTTATACCAAATAGACTGTACCGTTAAACACTGATGGGCCAGTCCACGTGGAATATTCAGTGTCCAAAGGGTTAAATGTGTTGTTTGCCATTTGCATACTGTGGATTTCTTGCCTTAACCCTTTCACTGTTCTATGTTTATTTCAAATTTTAATACCTACTGAATATTCATGGTCGAAATAGTTATAATGAAATATGGAAGGTAGAACATTGTAGCCATTTTAGAAAGTAAAGAAACATATCTATCAAAGTCTATGAGCAAACAGAGCAGACCCTGATCAGACGGCTCCTCTAGGAGCCGTCTGATCTGGGTCTACTCTGTTTGCAAATGCGTGAAAACACGTTTCTATGAGGGAAAGGGTTAACTCCTGGTACACTTGGTAATATGTGTCCTCTGCAAAACAAATTCCATCTGCCACAATTCTAACAGTTAATTTTCATCCTTTTCATTAACCCTTTACTCCATAAAATACGCCTTTGCAAACAGAGTAGACCTAGATCAGACGGCTTCTGTAGGAGCCATCTGATCTGAGGGTCTGTTCTGTTTGCTTATGGATATAATATAGATAGGACTATATACTATCCATCGTGGCCAAAATTTCTTGTTCGTAGGCAATTATAAAAATGAATCTAATTAATATTCATGATGTCATTATATTTTATATGAATATTCATGGGGTAAAGGGTTAAAACAACATTACAAGAATGTCAAACAGTTAAGATTTGAATAACATTTCGATTTCCTTTTTTGTTTAAATTAATCCTTTCCTTCATATAAACACCTTTTCATGCATTTGCAAACAAAGTAGACCCAGATCCTACGGAAGCTGTCTGATCTGGGTTTGCTCGATTTACTTTTGATGTGATATAGATCTAATTTTACAGTTTTTGTCAAAGCAGAATATTTCCTTGAAAAGATTACAGTATAAAAATTCAACTTATAAATATTCATGATGTCAATATTTCTGACATGAATATTGAATAGGGAAGGGTCAATCAATGTATCAAAGAAGTTTGCACGGGTTATCGTGAATTCATTGCGAGCATGCAAAAGAGTAAAGGAGAGAAATGTATAAATTTTTAATAACCTTTCTACAAAAGTATGAAAATATTCATGTTTGGCTCATCTGTTTTTCTCGGAAAAAATGTCGAGTTATTGCCATTGCCTAAATGAGCTTTGGTGTCGTCGCCATTGTTGCTGTGGATGTCATCATTGTTGCTGTGCAAGACTTTGACATTATGTTGCTGTTTAGCCATCAGGACAACTATCTGTATCAAACTAAATACTCCTTGTTCACCATCATAACGGCTAAACTGTTAACCCTTTCCCTCATACACACCTTTCGACGCATTTGCAAACAGAGAGGAGCCGTCTGATCAGGGTCTGCTCAGTTTGCTAATGGAATTTCATAGATCTGTTTCTTTAGTTTCTAAAATGGTTACAATATTCCACCTTCCATATTAGATTATAACTATTTTGTCCATGAATATTCAGTAGGTATTGAAATTTGAAATAAACATAGAACAGGATAAAGGTGGCTAACATTAACTCTATACCTCATGGATATGCATGTCAGAATTAATTACTTTACGAACTTTATATAGGAGCCGTCTGATCAGGGTTTGCTCTGTTTGCTAATGGAATTGGAAAGATCTGTTTCTTTACTGTCTAAAATGGCTACAATGTACCACTTTTCATATTTCATTATAGCTATTTTGTCCATGAATATTCAGTAGAATGATATTGAAAATTTTAATAAACATAGAACAGAGAAAGGGTTAAAATTAGTTCTGATTGAGGACAATTTTGGAGGTTTGATAAAGATTAAAGTACTATATGGCTTCAAATTCTTTCACGTCTTGTTGGATATCGTAGCAAAGGCAAAAACAGGTGGAGAAAAAATCACCTCACTGGTAATAACATCAGATCGGGTTGTTGCGGAAACAAAATATTGGCAACTAGCCTATGACTGAACCTTTATCACATAAGTAAATTGTGGACAGAATAAATGGTTATGTAGTTTCAGTTTGAAATTATGTGTGTTCTTTATTTTATTTCAAGAATGAACTCCGTAACAAACAGTTTGAATTCTTACGAAATATTTAGTTACATAGTGTCTCGTATTGATCTGAAACTCTTTGCATAGATGTTACAATTTCGCCCCCAGTTTGCACAAGGTTAAATTCGTAGCAACTATATCAACACTGAAATTCGACATGGTTGCTCCTACCCGCCTAATCAGAGAAAGAAAACAAATTATTTGTGAAGGTGCTAGCAGGCGATTCCGTGTAGTCATACCATCTTTCATCTCTTGTCAACAGAGCTATCTGCAAATTGTTTTTGAGGTTTTTCCTGAGTAATTTGACGTAAGTGTGATTAGTTAAGTTGTTGGGTAAGTGGGCTTAGACGGCTGTTATAGTTGTGGAATGATTGAAGATTACACAAGGTCCCTGCAGTCTTCTAGCTATGTTATCCCTTTCCCTGTTTTATATTTATTCCAAATTTCAGTACCTTAACTGAATATTCATGGGAAAAATAGTTATAATGAAATATGGAAGGTGGAAAATTGTAGCCATTTTAGAAAGTTAAAAATCAGATCCTTCAAATTCTTCCAGCAAACAGAGCAAACCCTGATCAGACAGCTCCCCTAGGAGCGGTCTGATCTGGGTCTACTCTGTTTGCAAATGCATGAAAACACGTTTATATGAGGGAAAGGGTATTGGTGCACGATTTTCAAATCATATTTTACGAAGAAGCAAGCTTTAGGTACTGTATAATGATTTAAACATAGATATAGACATTAGATTCAGAGCAAGTCTCAGACTCTCTGAAGTTATTGATGTATTCCGATAATTTGGCTGTAAGCTACGACTCGATAGAGGCATCAATTTCTGGATAGTTTTTGGGGGGCTTTTTACGATTATTGTAAAGAGAATCTGATTAAAATGATGAATACAGCTAGCTGGAAAGTACAAATATAAAATAGGGGAACAAACAAATAATATGTTAGCCAGTATCTAGGAAAATATTTTAGTAGACAATTTTTGACCATTTTGTTTTGATCCAGATGAGATGCTGAATAAATGGGTGTTTCATCAGGAGATGAACTTGTTTGAACTCTGATCATGGTCTTTGAATATTTATAAATATCGAAAATCAACTGTAAGAATTTGTAGCAAATGCTAAATTTTGCAGACAACAGATATTTATTGAGTGCAAAAAATGTATTACCTTAATTACGTTAGCCATTTACTTCATGAATATTCATTTAAGAAATATTTGCTTCATGCATACTAATTAGATTAATTGTTATAATAGCACATGGACACGACGTTTTGGACGTGGCAGATACTGTAGAATGGTATCCATATTATTATACCATAAGCAATTTTAACAGCTAGAGCAGACTCTGGTTAGATAGCTCCTATACGAGCTGTCTTATCTGGATCTACTGTTTGCAAAGGCATAGAAAGGCATGCAGAGGCATATTCATGGAGTAAAGGGTAAAGTATTCCAACAGACTAACAGTGTAGACCCAGATCAAACTGTTCCTGAAGGGCTAGCTTGATCTGAGAGTCTGCACTATTTGACACTATAATGCCAGTCTTAACCTATTACCTCATAGGCTATTTTTAGATACCTCTTTGAATAAAAGTACCAGAAAGGAGCATTTACTAGAGAAAAGGAAAAGGTTGGAATTGTGTAGTATTGAAACCATTGTGATAAATAGAGCATTTGCTCCTATGGAGCAAATGCTCTATTTATCACAATGGTATCAAGAAGTGACTATAACAGAGGCGTAGAAAGGCGTATTAATGGAGGAAAGGGTTGAAGAAGTAATCAAAATGGTGCAAAATTTAGGGTTCTTCAGTTGTACAACTGGTGGAAAGGTCAGTAACATTGGGGGACCACATTTTGGGGGTAATTCTAAGAGTTAAAACATTAACCCTTTCCCTGTTTTATGTTTATTCCAAAGTTCAATACTTATTGAATATTGATGGACAAAATAGTTATAATGAAATGATGTTGGAAAGTAGAAAATTGTAGCCATATATTCTTGAAAGCAAAGAAACAGATCTTTCAAATTCTAATTAGCAAACAAAGCAGACCCTGATCAGATTTGCAAATGTGTGATAACATGTTAAATTCAGAGCCTTAATTAGTGCAAAACTATTATTTGTTGCAAAACTATTATTTGTTACTTAATTTTTATGCCACTTGAGAGGGGGGGGGGGCATAGTGTTTCACAAATACATCCATCTTGTTAAATCTTCAAACACGATGACAGAAAGTTTGTATTTTATATAATTCTTTTCAAAACTTAATCTGATTGTCAAACTTTAGACCCTGAACATGTTTAGATCCTGAGTATCACATTGCTCTCTCTGGATGCAGACTGTTTGCAAAACTTTGAATGCATTCATCTCATATAGTTTGCACTATGAGCTTGAAGTTTGGACTGTCATGTCACTCATCATAAAAAAGGAGAATCATTTTTATATATGTATAGAAAATTAGTCATGCTTGATTTTATAGGGAATGTTAACCCTTTCCCTTATATAAATATTAAAGCTTTCTCAAGCCTTCACAAGCAGGAGACCCAGATCAGACTGCTCTAGTAGAGGCCATCCTATCAGCCTTCCGGCCTTCTCTGTTTGCTGATGAAATTATGATAGATACGATTCTATAGTCTTTACCAATACCAAAACATCCTGTATACGGTACATAATGCCGTCATAATGGTTCAGCTTATAAATATTCATGATGTCATTATTTCTAACTTGAATATGCAACACGGAAAGGGTTTAGTCACAACTAGCCTGCTATGTTACAGTAATTACCCTATGTATTTGGATAGACAAACTTAGGCAAATAGTGTAGATCCAGATCAAACTGTTCCTGAATGGTCATTGTGATCAGGGTCTACACTTTCTGCTACTTTGTCAGTCTAAATTAACCCTTTCCCAGTTCTATATTTAGTCCATATTTCAAAGTTTCATAATTCCATCAGCAAACAGAGCAGACCCTTATTAGATGGCTCCTATATAGGAGCTGTCTGATCTGGGTCTTCTCTGTTTGCAATTGCATGAAAATGGGTTTAAAATGAGGGAAATGGTTAAAGTTATCAAAATGGTTGCCAATTTGATTTATTGTCATGGAGAGGGGGAGAGTCAGCATTTACTTACTGGCTGAATACTTGGACTAATTAGGGTAGTCATTCAGTCCTCCGTCTCTTACCTCATACAGTCAGCAGGATTTGACAGATTGGCAGTACAAATGTCACTGAAATTGACAGAAGGTGAAGTCCTGCCAAACAAAACAAGAACACCCAAATGTACTAGTTTACATTAGCCCTGTGTTGCCATCCTATTGTCACTTTGGTTATTGTTACATTAACAGTTACTCTTACCATTGAAAGCTGTTATTGTCATTTTCAAATATATAAGTAGAATTTGTCTCCCATTTTCTGTTATACTGTGTCATGCTGTTAGCCCTTTCCCTGTTTAAACCTTTTCCTCATATAAACAGGTTTTCATGCATTTGCAAACAGAGTAGACCCAGATTAGACGGCTGCTATAGGAGCCGTCTAATCAGGGTCTGCTCTGTTTGCTAGTGGAATTTGAAATATCTCTTTCTTTACTTTCTAAAATGGCTACAATGGTTTATCTTCAGTATTTCATTATAACTATTTTGTCCATGAATATTCAGCAGGTATTGAAATTTGGAACAAGCATAGAACAGGGAATGGGTTAACGTTCATGTAAGGAATCTAAAGGACATTGTGAATATCTATCAGCTGAGTGTTTATGATGGCATATTAATGTACACAAGATGTTTTGGATCCAGTAGAAACTGTAGAATCAGACCTATATTATGTCAAAAGCAAACAGAGTAGACCCTGACCAGATGGCTTTTATAGGAGCCGTCTGATCTGGGCCTACTCTGTTCGCAAATGTGTGAAAGGGCGTTTCTATGAAGGAAAGGGTTAATTCATTTTTATGCCTCAGGTGACAAAAAAGAATGATTGATGTGCTATAAAGTAGTATTAAATAATTATGTAAAATGTGTAAAAGCTTACCAATGTTTTTGCATTTACTAAATTTGATATTACCGATTTCTGATGATAATATATATGCACCATCATATGAAGAGACAAGTCACTTAGACATCTGAAACAGTGCCTTACCCAGATCTGATGTTGCAGTAGAAAGTAAAACCTGATTAGGTTCAGAATTATTTTCCCCGACGTTCTTTTGTTCCCCAATTGTGCAGCGAGTTACAGTACAATTCCACAAATATTCAACAAACATTCGCATATAGTGTAGACCCAACTCAAACTGCTCCTGAAAGAGTGTATGTTGTTCCATTTAATCCTTTCCCTGTTCTTTGTTTTTTTCCAAATTTCACTAACTATTGAATATTCTTGGACAAAATAGTTATAATGACATATGAAAAGTGGAAGATTGTAGCTATTTTATAAAGTAAAGAAACATCTTTCAAATTCCATTAGCAAACAGCAGACCCTGATCAGACGGCTCCTGTAGGAGCCGTCTGATTTGGGTCTACTCTGTTTGCAAATGTGTGAAAATATGTTTATATGAAGGAAAGGGTTAATCATTTACTCCATAAATGATCATGTAAGAAATGATAATATCATGAATATTAATTACATTGATTGTTCTTAACCCTTTCCCTCATATAATTGGTTTCTGCGCATTTGCAAAGTAGACCCAGATCAGACGGCTCCTAGCTCCTACAGGAGCCGTCTGCTCAGGGTCTGCTCTGTTTGCTTATGGAATTTGATAAATCTATTTCTTTACTTTCTAAAATGGCTACACTGATCCACCTACCATATTTCATTATAACTATTTTGTCCATGAATATTCAGTAAGTATTGGAAATTGGAATAAACATAGAACAGGGAAAGGGTTAATAGCACATGAACACAGGAATGTTTTGCCATGGCAGAAACTGTTAGAATCATAGCTATATCATAAGCAATAGAGCAGACCCTGATCAGACAGCTCCTGCAGGAGCTGTTTGATCTGTGTCTGCTCTGTTTGCAGTATGGAATAAAGGGTTAAACCTTCTCATGCAGAAAAAATAATGCCTGCTTAATCTCCGATTTGCTCAACTTTTCACCGACTTCCAGTTTGATCCAAGTTTTGAGAAACTGTGGGCCACGTTTCAAACAGCTTGGATCCTGATCATAGATGCCAAATTACTTGGTGTCTCATCTAACAGGGTTTAAGCTGTTTTCAAATGCCAGGATAAAATGTAGGTAGCATGAAAAGAAACAGTGTCAGATGGACTTAACCATAAATTCCCCACAGAAATGACTTTTGCAAACATAGAAGACCTAGATAAGACAGCTCCAGTAAGAGCTGCCTGATCAATTTAGTCTGCTCTGTTTGCTTAAGAAATAATCTAGAGATGATTTTACTGTTTCTTATATAGCAAGAGTTTTCTGTGTTAATAAGCCATTTAAAAAAATCATATACAGTAAAACCTCTCTATAACGGCCAATTAATTACATCAAGTATTTTGTGTTAAAGGCAGGTGGCTGCTTAAAGCAAGGTGAAAGTAAAACAGTCAACGCTCCTATAGGAGCATTCTGTTTTACTTTCATGCGTTACTTTAAGCGACCACCTGCCCTAAAGTAACAAAATAACACAATCTAGTGGCCATTATAGAGAGGTTTTACTGTAATCAATATTGATGGTGTCATTATTTCTTACATGAATATTCATGAGGGAGAGTGTTAACCCATTCCCTCCTCAGTATTCATATAAGGAATAAAGACAGCTGCATGACTTGGCTGACATTCTATAATGTAAAACTTTCAAGGCAGTCAAACTGTAAAAAAAAATATATTGTGTCATAAGCAAACAGAGCAGACCTTGATCAGACAGCTCTTGCAGGAGCCATCTGATCTAGGCCTACTCTGTTTGCTAAGTCGTGTTTATGAAGTAAATCGTTAAAGAAACTCAAGAACTAGACTTGTGCGTCTTACGTGGATTAAATTCATTGATTTTTCAGACACGACCCTCCAAAATTAGTAGTCTTGTCGAAGGTTGAGCATTATTTTGAACCCTGCTGACGAGAGAAATAGCCATGAAAAGAATTATTATTAAGTAGCAACAGAGCCAATTGAAACAAAGACCTATAATAACACAGTTATCATAAGTCTTTGATTGAAATAACTAGTGCAGCTGACTTTGAATTTTATCTGTTAGTGACAGTTTGTTTTAGAATGTACAAAAGTTCTATAAATGCAAACATTTAGACTTTTAAGGAATAGTAGACTCTGCTTCTGCATTTGAAGTAGATTTTTCAACCATTTTTTCCTAGTTTTATTAGTTGAAGGGCCTAAGGTCTTGAGAGAGTGCCATGTTTTTTAGCTACTCTTGGGACAAGATGTTCGGAGCTCCTGTCAAAAGAATTACTTCAATGAGAGGGATTTGACCTTAATCTATCCATTATAGAGTCAGCAGTCTTTTTGCAAACCATGATTTTTATCATGATGTCTTTGTTAGTTTGTTTTGTGTTAGTCTTTTTTAGGCTCAAGGCTTTTAAAGTTTTGAATTTCAAATATTTGTTCCATTCTTTAATTGGAAAAAATGCTAATTTTCATTAATTTGATATCCATTGCTTTTATCCTGAGCAAGATTTTTGTAACAAGCCATTAAGACATGGGTGACATGTTGTCATGAGACGTGATTAATTTTTTTTGTGTTTTCGTGTTTTAAGGGCTCAGTTTTTGTTCTCTTTGTTGAAGATTTTGGGCATTTTCATCATGCCCATTATCAGCTCATTTTGTTTTGTAATGAAAAACAATGGTTTAGTTGTAGGCTTTATGTCGTCATAGTCTCTTCAGCATCTCAAAGGAATTTCAAAAATGGCCCTTGTACAAATGTTTTTCACACGTTTTGTAACAGTAGACCCAGATCGGATGGCTCCTGTAGGAGCGTTTGATTAAGGTCTGCTCTGCTTATGAAATTATGATAGATCTGACTGTACAATTTCCACCTGAGTACCAAAATATCCTGTGTACATCATTATGCCATCCAGGTTATAAATATTGATAATGTCGCTTTTATTTTTTACATGAATATTCAACCCAAGTTTCCTCAAACCGTTACTTCTAAATACGCCTTTCTTTACCTTTGCAAACAGTGTAGACCCGACAGCTCTGTTGGAGCCATTTCCTGCAATGGCCAAAATCCATGTGTTCATTATGCCGTCATAAAAACTAACGGACTTAAAATTCATAATGTCATTATTTTCATGAATATTTATGGAGTAAAGGGTTAAGGAAAATTTATGAAAGAAATTATGACATCATGAATAATATAATGAAAAACATTTATTTAGAAAGAATTATTTGGTATTGACGGAAAGTGTGAAAGGAGTACTATATAATAATATTTCATGAGCAAACAGAGCAGACCCAGATCAGACAGCTCCAATAGGATCCGTACGCACATCTAGAAGAATTTGTCCAGGCTCTTTCTTGGAAAGCATTAATTTTGTCTAGTTAATCCAAACCAAACTTTACACACATGTTTGTGGCCATTAAATTCACACCAAACTTTATACACATGTTTGTGACCATTATATCTTGGTCAAGTTAGATAGCCATGTAATTAATCGCTTCAGTCATTTAGGAGTTGTGGCCCTTTATTTGCAAAAATAACTTTAAAAATACCTTTTCCAGACTCTTTCTTGGAAAGTATTTGTTCCATCCACACCAAACTTTACACACATGTGTGTTGCCATTATATCTTGGTCAAATTAAGTTCCATTAACAAACAGAGCAGATTGATCAGATGGCTCCTATAGGAGCTACCTGATCTGGGTCTACTCTGTTTGCAGATGTGTGAAAACAGGTAACAACACATGTCATGATAAACCTGATCTTACTGGCAGTTGCCAACAGTTTGGATTAAGATGAGAAATGTAGTTACTCAGTATCTCAATGCAGAATCCTGGCATTTTTACTTTTTGTCAGTAATTTCGAATATCCATGTAAAAAATAATTTCCTTTGAATATTAATTTGATTAATTGTTAAAATAGCACATGGTCACAGAAACTTTTGGCCATGGCAGAAACTGTATAATCATATCTATATTATATCATAAATAAACAGAGCAGACCCTGATCAGACAGCTCCTACAGGAGCCATCTGATCTCTGTTTGCAAAGGCGTATGAATGGAGTAAAGGGTTAAACAGAAATAATTTTGTCAGCATGATAAGGGCTAATGCTTTGAAAGTGCAGAAGTTCATTTAGTCTTGATGAATATTCATGAAAGAAATGATGGCATCATAAGCATTAATCAGAATAGCTGGTAATGAACTCTGGAATACTTGACCATGGCAGAAAAATGTAGTATCTGAGCTACAGTAAAACCTCTCTATAACGGCCACTAAATTACACCAGGTATTTTGTGTTAAAGGCAGGTGGCTGCTTAAAGCAAGGTGAAAGTAAAACAGAACGCTCCTATAGGAGCGTTCTGTTTTACTTTCTCCTTGCTTTAAGCAACCACCTGCCCCGAATACAAACTAATTAACACAATTTAGTGGTCGTTATAGAGAGGTTTTACTGTATATATATTATTCCATAAGCAAACAGAGCAGAGACTGATCTGTGACAGCTCATACAGAAGTTTTCTGATCTGGGTCCACTCTTGTGTGCAGAGGTATCAAGACACTTCTAGCAAGTAAAGGATAAGCTGTACAAAAGCAAATTTGTTTGCAAATAAATGGAAATGTGGTTTCTTGTAATTCTCAAAGTACATTTTTCTTCTATTTCTTTTCTAATACTCAAGCAGAGTGCCTAAAGAGTTTTGATTCTAATGAGATGAGGTGTCTTGAATTCAACCCTCCAGCGATAAGAGTTAAATAATTCAAATGAGAGATAACTTCTGTCTTGGTCGAGATAAGTGTTTATTGTAACCCTTTCACTGCTGGAAACAAGTCACTAATGTCTTCTGCAAACAATGTAGACCCAGTTGGGAGGACTCCAAGTTTGTGACACCAACTACCCATGTAACAGGACCAAATGACAAAAATACTAAGTTCAAGTGGAGAAAAGTCTGTAATGGCTGCCACTAAACACAGGACAATTGTGTCTTGCACATGTACTATTCGTGTTTAGTATGTATGGCAAGTATCAATTCAATAAGTTTCATATGAAGGAGGAGTTCGTGACACCAACTCCCCATGTTTCATGCAAAAATGACAAAAAATATTCAAAGTTCAGGGGGAGGTAATTCTGCAATGGCCAGCCGTAAACACATGAAAATTGCATCTTGCACATCTACCATTTGTGGTTACTATGTATACCAAATATAAGTTCAATAACTTTAAAACTGAAAGAGGAATTCTCGACACTTAAACCTGAACTCTCCATGTTACATGCCAAAATGACAAAAAATACTAAAAGTTCATGGGGAGATAATTCTGCCATGGCCAGCGGTAAACACATGAAAATTGCGTCTTGCACATCTACAACTACTCATGTTTCATGCAAAAATGACAAAAAATCTCAACGTTCAGGGGGAGATAATTATGCAATGGCCTGTAGTAAACACATGAAAATTGCGTCTTTCACATCTACCATATGTGGTTATTATGTATACCAAATATACGTTCAGTAACTTTAAAACTGAAAGAGGAGTTCGCGACACTTAAACTACCAATGTTCAACTGCGGACCGACCGCCGGACAGAGTGATTCCAATATACCCCCCTCAAACAAGTTTGTGGAGGTATAATAATAACAATGAATATTTATAAGCTAATTTATATAGTGGCATAAGAATACGGGAATATTTTGGCCATGGGGTTGCTCGATCTGGGTCTACTCAGTTTACATATATCATATGGGTAAACAAATTTTTTACTTGAATTTTGACATTTGTCCTAGTATTTTGCTATACTTCACTACTAGCAGTATTTATGTGAATGAAACCACCACCTCCAAGAGGGCATTAAGTGTATTAGCAGAAGTGCTTCTTTGAATGCAATAAACTATATGTCATTTGAAATAATCATTTATTCTATCCTGGGTATCTTGGGGACCTATTCTCACTATCTATAAAACTGATGTAAACCGTTTTTTTTTCATCCTGGTATTCCCCTGGTACCTACGTTTATAGACAGTTTTAGGACATCAGCACCCGAAGACTGTATTGATGTGAACAGCATTACTGAATTATAGATGGAGGAAAGGGTATTATAGGCCAAAACAAGTCCTGCTTTTCAACACTAATAATCTTTCCAGGACAGCAAAATGTTGTCTGCATGAATATCACAATGTTATGAAATTCAGGTTTTTGGGGTGTTGCAAACTGTGTACATCTGTTCATAAAATATCATAGAATTAGTTCCTATCAGGACCTCCTCATTTGTTTGATTGTTCCCTTCATATAAACACCTTTTCAGACATTTGCAAACAGAGTAGACCCAGATCAGACGGCTCCTATAGGAGCCGTCTGATCAGGGTCTTCTCTGTTTGCCAATGGAATTTGATAGATCTGTTTCTTTAGTTTCTAATATTTCATTACTATGAACTATTTTTCCATGAATATTCAGTAAGTATAGAAAATTGGAATAAACAGTGAACAGGGTATGGGTTAACAAAAAATCATGGATAGGAGAGATTTGATGTCTGAATATTAAGGGTAATAATGGTATCGTATAATGTAACTCTTTGTGTGAAAAATTTGCCAACTGCAACAATTCTCCAAATTTAATTTTTTTTAATTTTCCTTCAGAACCGATCTCAGAGTGACAAACAGTTTAAAACTTGATTAGCTGTAGCATTCAGAGAGCTATTATCCATTATCCAAAACATCGTACAATTAGAAATCCTTGATATTAGATCAAGTTTCAATTAAATTTAACATGAGCTAGTTTGGCTGCTGTCTTCTCAGGAAGAAAAATGATTGAAGATTAACCATTTCCTCCATATATACGCCTGTCTACGTCTTTGCAAACAGAGTAGACCCAGATCAGACAGCTCCTACAGGAGCTGTCTGATCAGGGTCTGCTATGTTTGCTTATGATGTAATATAGATATTATTTTATAGTTTCTGCCTACTTTTAGCTAAAATTTCCAGCGTCCATGTGCTATTACAACAACTTAATCTAATTAATATTCATATTGTCATTATTTTTTACATGAATATTTATGGAGGAAAGGGATACAAAAGGTATCCTCATTGTCTATTTGCTTATAGACTATCTCAGATCTGATTCTCACTACTTGGTATTGTTATATATATTCACTGGTTTTTATACAACAGTATAATATTAGTAAATTAATATTCATAATGGGTGGACTGTGTACCATGAATAATTATAGAGTGAAGGGTTTTTCTGTTTAACCCTTTCCCTCATATAAACACCTTTTCAAGCATTTGCAAACAGAGTAGACCCAGATCAGACGGCTGATAGGAGCGGTCTGATCAGGGTCTGTCTGTTTGCTTATGGAATTTGAAAAATCTTGTTTCTTTCCTTTCTAAAATGGTTACAATGTTATACCTTCCATATTCCATTATAACTATTTTTTCCATGAATATTTAGTAGGTATTGAAATTTGGAATAAACATAGAACAGGGAATTAAAGGTCTAAATTAGTTTCCAAACATTTATCATTGTAAGAAAACCAGAGTTGCCCTTATTTTATACAGTAGCATTTCAGTTCCTTTTGTTGTAATTTTATTGTCAACTCCGTCACACTGGAATCTTCAAAAGAATTAACATCAGAAAAGTCTAGATAAAAATTAAAACATTTTATAAAATAGCTCTTTTTTTCTCCACCAAACACTATGTTATGTATCTTTAATCCACACTCATTAGAATCATCCCTTCAACCAAAACACTATGTTCAATCAGTGACCACTCTTTAGAATCATCTCTTCAACCAAAACACTATGTTGTGAATCGTCTCAGAGAGGTTCTTTCAAAGAGAAAAGTTCATATCTAGTTTCCAGTATAAAAAGAATATAATCACATTTGTATACAAGGAACCATTGTTACCTCTAGCAACCTTTCTTTTCAAAATGCTGACCAACATTAGGTTTTAAATGCTGTTCAGGAAAAGAATCTAGATTTTGTGGGCAATCATGATTATCATTTATTTTTTCACAGAGATGTTTGTTCATACATTATACTACAGATATTTGTCTCGTTCATGATTAGTTGTCTTGCTAATATCTTGCTAATGATTTTCAGTGTTTTTTCCCCAACATGTTTATCACCTCGGGAAGTTAAAAGAGCTACTTGGATATCAGTTTTAAGTATTGTAGTGAAAAGATAAGCTGACAGTGTTCTGTAAAATTTGTACTTTCATTATAAATAGAAGACATGATGACTGCTGAAGCTAAGTATCTGTATACATGTATAGTTGTTTGATTTGGGAAGTGGGCATGTCTATATATACATAGTATCAGCATTGTAACCGTATGGACCAATTTCCTGTAGGTCTCTTCAGAGTAAATTATAGTGTAGTATAGTATAGTATAGTATAGTCAAGTAGCTTAGTGTATTATATTATAATAGTATAGTTGTATAGTGTAGTATAGTATAGTTGTATAGTGTAGTATAGTATAGTTGTATAGTGTAGTATAGTATAGTTGTATAGTGTAGTATAGTATAGTTGTATAGTGTAGTATAGTATAGTTGTATAGTGTAGTATAGTATAGTTGTATAGTGTAGTATAGTATAGTTGTATAGTGTAGTATAGTATAGTTGTATAAGATAGTGTTGTATAGTATACTATACTGTAGTATGATGTTATACTGTATAGTGTAGTATAGTATAGTTGTATAAGATAGTGTTGTATAGTATACTATACTGTAGTATGATGTTATACTGTATAGTGTAGTATAGTATAGTTGTATAAGATAGTGTTGTATAGTATACTATACTGTAGTATGATGTTATACTGTATAGTGTAGTATAGTATAATTGTATAGTGTAATATAATAATGTAATACTGTATAGTGTAGTGTAGTATAGTGTAGTATAATAATGTAGTACTGTATAGTATGGTATAGTATAGTGTAATATAGAATAATAGTATAGTATAATCATTAAGTATGGTATAGTATAGTACAGTTCAGTGTACACGAATAGTCCTTATTGCAGAAGAGATTTAAATCATTACCAAATTAGTATAGTTGTATAGTGTAGTATAGTATAGCTGTATAGGATAGTGTTGTATAGTATAGTATACTGTAGTATGATGTAATACTATATAGTGTAGTATAGTATAGTTGTATAGGATAGTGTTGTATAGTATAGTGTACTGTAGTATATTGTAGTATGATGTAATACTGTATAGTGTAATATAGTATAGTATAGCAGCGATTTTTTTCCTTATATAACTGGTACCGTAAAACGGACCCTATCACAATTTGAAACGGACCTTCACAATTTACAAGCAGGGTCCGTCGGACCAATTCACAAAGCTGTTTAATTATTTCACAATCGGCCTTTGCAAAGTTTTGTATCTCAAACGGTTTCATGGGATAAAGTCCGAGGTATTCGAATTTCGTATCGCTTTTCTTTACACGTCTCGGGCACTTTTACAAGAATATGAATAAAATGTATGCGTCTCGGTCCGCAAATTTATATTCGGCCGAAAATTCTTTCAAAAGGTGATTCACAATTTTTGTAAAAACACCGATACTTTTTTCACATTTTTTGCCAAAACGGCGCTAATTTTTCACAATTCAAGGGGTACCGGACCCATTCACAATCCCAGGAAAAAAATCGCTGGTATAGTGTAATATAGAATAGTAGTATAGTATAATTGTTAAGTATCATGTATAGTATAGTCATAGTATAGTACAATTCAGTGTACATGAATAGTCCTTATTGCAGAAGAGATTTAAATCATTACCAAATTTGATCACATGATCTCTTGAACCATTTCCCTGTTCTGTTTTTATTCCAGATTTCAATACCTACTGTATATTATTGGACATAATAGTTATACAGAAATATGGAAAGTGGATTATTGTAGCCATGTTAGAAAGTAAAGTAACAGATCTTTCAAATTCCACTAGCAAACAGAGCAGACCCTGATCAGACGGCTCCTACAGGAGCCGTCTGATCTGGGTCTACTCTGTTTGCAAATGCGTGAAAACATGTTTATATAAAGGAAAGGATTAACAAATAGTCAAGTTAGATATAGACTCATCATTATTCGGTAACATTTCTTTTGCAGGACGAGAAGGCAAGCTATGATGTAAACGGCCATGACAATGATCCTACACCAAGATATGAGATCACCAATGAAAACAGGTAAACACTTACTGTCATTATATATTAATCCTTTATCTCATGAATATTTATGAGTGTTTACAAGTTGAAATTTTATAATGATGTTTGAATATAGGATTATTTGGCCATGTCAGAAAATGTAGAATCAGAACCATACAGAGCAGACCCTGATCAGACAGCTCCAGCAGGGGCCGTCAGATCTGTTTGCAAAGGCATTGAAGAGTGTATCTGTCAGCTAAAGGGTTTTCAACTATAGAAATACTTAAAACTTTTTAACATGGTTTGTCATTATGTAACTTGTGCACATGAGGAATGGTTATTTTATGCACTCAGTTACATCAGAGTAATGGCCCTTGTCACAGTTCATGCTATTATACTCTTTGGATCCAATACTTGCCATCTCCCATGAATCCACCAAACTGTTTGCAAAGGTGATCATGGATTCACTCACAGAGTGGATGTTGTTTTAACCCTTTCCCTGTTCTATGTTTATTCTCAAGTTGACAATACCTTCAGATTATTCATGGACAATATAGTGATAATGAAATACGGAAGGTGAATTATTGTAGCCATTTTAGAAAGTAAAGAAACAGATTTTTCAAATTCCATTAGCAAACTCCGATAGGAGCCGTCTGATCAAGGTCTACTCTGTTTGCGAATGCGTTAAATCACGTTTATTTGAAGGAAAGGGCTAAGAGAGGTAAAATATGATCAGGGATTCAGTCACAGAGTGGATGTCTTGTAAGAGAGGTAGATTCTTTGAGGAGCTTTGTAGGTGATGCTAATCTTTAATCAGATAAGAGCGATCAGTGTTCTGAAATAGAGCTTGAGCTATCAGACAGATAATAGGAGTGTTATCAAAGGCACTCAAGATAAACAACATGCTGATTTGTCTGGGATTTAACCTTGTTTAAATCCGGTATACGCACATATACTAAAGCTTGCTTCTTCAAGCAATGAAGACCAAGAACATGGGGCAATTTATCCATTTAACCCTTTCCTTCATATAAATGCTTTCTCACGCATTTGCAAACAGAGTAGACCCAGATCAGACAGCTCCTATAGGAGCCGCCTGATCAAGGTCTGCTCTGTTTGCCGATGTAATTTGATAGATCTGATTCGTTACTTTCTGAAATTGCTACAATATTCCACCTTTCATATTTCAATATAAATAGTTTGTCGTTGAATATTCTGTAGGTATTGAAGTTTCGAATGAAGATAGAACAGGGAAAGGGTTAAACTTGTTTAAATCTGGTATACACACATATTGGCTTGGCTCTTCACACAATGCACTAGAACATGGGACAATTTAGGCAGACCCTATTCAGACAACGGTCTGATCTAGCTCTACTCTGTTTGGGAAGCTACCAAAAGTTGTCTTTATGATGGAAAGAGTTTTAAAGATATAAGAAAATTGCCATGGAAGTTGATATGTGACATTAACCCATTCCCTCATAGGCTATTTTTAGATACAACCTCTTTGAATAAATCTACCGAAAAGGAGCATTAACTAGAGAAAAGGAAATGTTTTAGAATTTTGTAGTTTGAAACCATTGTGATAAATAAAGCATTTGCTCCTATAGGAGGAGCAAATGCTCTATTTATCACAATGGTTTCACAAAGTGAATTTTACGGAGTCGTCAAAAGTCGTCAATATGAGGGAATGGGTTAAAAGCAAAAGGCAGGTCTTATACAAGCTGTCTGATCTGGGTCTACTCTATTTGCAAAGATGTACATGGGAAGGATTATCAAGTAAAGGGATATAATAATATTGCAGCTGATGAGAAATTGAGTGAATGACATTTTTCACATCAAGGGAAAGGACTGTAAACCCTTTGCTCCATGAGTATACATGTAAGAAATAATGACATAATGAATATTTATTACATTATTTTTTATAATGGCACATGGACACAGGAATTTTTGGCCATAGTAGAAAGTATAGAATCATATCTATCATAGATCTTGATCAGATAGCTTCTACAGAAGCTGTCTTATCTGGGTCTGCTCTGTTTGCAATGGCGTTAAAGGGTGTTTACATGAAAGAAGGGATTAAACCCTTTCCAGCTTTTAGTTCCAGACCAAACCCGAAGTTGAAGAGACCATTCTAAGGAGCTAGTGGTCACAACGTAGGGTTTGATGGAGAAATGATGATTCACACCTGAATCTATGGCTCTGTTGCTTCTGGTATTCTGTATTCTCTCTGTGAAATATACCTGTTGGATCAGAAATTTATCACCGACTATCAGTATTAACTTATATGTTTCCTGAGGTACAGATATTCTATATTTTTATGGTGTAACCTATCCCTAGGCAATGTCTTTGTTATTTATTTGCACTGTTTAACTCTTATAAAAATGAGTCACTCTTATGGAAACCATTGTCCTAGTATAATTCCAAAAGTGTTGACCTTTAACCCTTTCCTCCATAGGCTATTTTAGGCCCAACCTCTTTGAATGAATCTACCCAAAAGGAGCATTTACTTGAGAAAAATAAAACTTTAGAATTTTCTAGTTTGAAACCATTGTGATAAATAGAGCATTTGCTCCTATAGGAGCTCTATTTATCACAATGGTTTCAAGAAGTGGTTATTACAGAGGTGTAGAAAGGCGTATTTTTGGAGGAAAGGGTTAAGAAAAGCTAGCATGTTGAAAATGCAATGTCTGATAACTGAGAAAGGGATTTACCCAAATCTTTAGGTCACCAAATCTCCCCTATCCAGTCTTGTTTCCAAACCTGAGTTAGTCAGTTATACACAGTTTTGTAGACTTTAGCATCTCCTTCATTGAAGACTTTAGCCTTTCATTCATATAACTGCTTTTCACACATTTCCCTGTTGAATATTCATGTAAGGAATAATTGGTGCTATTAATATTTATTAGCCAAATTTTTATAATGGCATAATGTACACAGGACTTTTTATACGCCCACCTAATAAAGGTGGTCGTATATTGTCGTGGCCCTGTCCGTCCGTCCGTCCGTTCGTTCGTTCGTTCGTTTGTTCATTCGTTCGTTCGTACGTTCGTTCGTTCGTTCGTCCGTCAACATTTTGTTTGTCCGCTGTTTTCTGGGAAAACTGTTTGACAGATATTAATGAAACTTCACACAAATGTTTAATGCATCAAGATCTGAAGCTGAGTTGATTCTGAGGTTTATTTGATTTTTCATTTCAGAGTTATGGCCCTTGTTCTTAAAAAATATGCAAATAGTTTGTCCGCTGTTTTCTGGGAAAACTATTTGAGAGATATAATTCAAACTTCACACAAATGTTTAATGCATCAAGATCTGAAGCTGAGTCGATTCTGAGGTTCATTTGATTTGTCGTTTTGGAGTTATGGCCCTTGTTCTTAAAAAATAATGCAACTACATGCAAATAGTTTGTCCGCTGTTTTCTGGGAAAACTATTTGACAGATATTAATGAAACTTCACACAAATGTTTAATGCATCAAGATCTGAAGCTGAGTTGATTCTGAGGCTAATTTGATTTGTCATTTCAGAGTTATGGCCCTTGTCTTTAAAAAATATGCAAATAGTTTGTCCACTGTTTTCTGGGAAAACTATTTGAGAAATATTAATGGAACTTCACACAAATGTTTAATGCATCAAGGTCTGAAGCTGAGTCGATTCTGAGGTTCATTTGATTTGTCGTTTCGGAGTTATGGCCCTTTTACTTAAAAAATAATGCAAATACATGCAAATAGTTTGTCCGCTGTTTTCTGGGAAAACTATTTGACAGATATTAATGAAACTTCACACAAATGTTTAATGCATCAAGATCTGAAGCTGAGTTGATTCTGAGGTTCATTTGATTTTTCGTTTCAGAGTTATTGCCCTTTTACTTAAAAAATAATGCAAATATATGCATATAGTTTGTCCGCTGTTTTCTGGCAAAACTGTTTGGCAGATATTAATGAAACTTCATACACATGTTTAATGCATCAAGACCTGAAGCTAAGTCGATTCTGAGGATCATTTGATTTGTTGTTTCGGAGTTATGGCCCTTGCACTTAAAAAAATATAGCAACTCTATGCAAATATGAGGATGGCCATAACTTTTTCATTTGAAATGATATTTACTTCAATTTTTTTATATGGTTAAACCTTAATGTGAATTTTCACATATATTGCGGGGGATTTGATATGTCATTTTATTCTAAAGTTATGGTCTTTGAACTTCGTGTGTTCGTTGCTTTGTTAGTCGGTCAACTTTTAGTTTGTCTGTTGTTTTCTGAGAAAACTATTAAAATGATATAAATGAAACTTAACACAAATGTTTTAAGCAACAAAATTTGAAGCTGAGTTTATTTTGAGGTTCATTCAGTTTGTCTTTACAGAGTTATGGCCGTTGCACTTTACAAAAATCTGCAAATATGAGAATTAGCTTTAACTTTTTTTTTTAAAAAGATATTCACTTCAATTTTTTTAAAAATAGTATCACCTTAATATTGAAATCAAGATCTGAAGCACAGATTTGAAAATGTCAACACTTATAAGGCATGTTGAATCAGAAAGTTTGCAAGTGGGCGTATTATGTACCGTATGCGGTACTCTTGTTGGTATTGGTAAAAACTGTAGAATCAAATCTATTATAATTTCATAAGCAAACAGAGCAGACCGATTGTAAACATCCTGTGTACAATATTCATTTTGTCATTATCTTTTGAGTAAAAATGCAGCAGTTAAAGGTATAACCCTTTCCCTCATATAAACATGTTTTCACGTAATTGCAAACAGAGTAGACCCAGATCAGACGGCTCCTAGAGGAGCCGTCTGATCTGGGTCTACTCTGTTTGATGATAGAATTTGAAAGATCTGTGTCTTTACTTTCTAAAATGGCTACAATGTTCCATCTTCCATATTTCATTATAACTATTTTGTCTCCATTAATATTCAGTTGGTATTGAAATTTGGAATGAACACAGAACAGGGAAAAGGATATACCATACTGCATCATTGCACTTTCATAATGTTCTAGAGGAATCTGTACCACAAGTATTGACAGTATTTATATCCACAGACTGTTTATGCTAACCTGCATTATACAAAGTGTACCCTATAATCATGAATAAGATGCTGTGTCATTTATTCGTTATTATTTTTGAATTACGTGTTGGTTACGGCACACTGGCTGTTGTCAGAACATCATCTGCCGGTGTTACGAGTCTGTAAATATCGTTATAACTGGTATATGACTTTATCAACGATGACAGTGTGTTTTTGTTGGCAAGCACATTCTATAACACGAAATTACAACATAATTTCCACCTTCTTCATTCCTATTGCTACCATACTTACTACATAAATTGGGACAGACAAACTTGGGCAAACAGTTTAGATTCCATCAGACTGTGTCTAAGAGAGCAGTCTGAACAGGGTATACCTTATGCAGGACACACATGCACCTTGTCATCAACAAACAGTGGAGACTCCGCCACCAGATCAAATGACTCATGGAGGAGGGCATGACCTCTGATACGTCTGCAATGTTTGTCATTAAAAATCCTCTAGCAAGTTTAACCCTAAAACCCATGAATATTCATGTAAGAACTAATGATTACTTATTATATTTAGATCAATTGTTATAATAACACATGGACACAGGAATGTTTGGCTTTGGCAGACACTGTAGAATCATTATCTATATTATTTATACAGTTTTGTTTGAAGTTAATCGACTTCATGTTGAATTGACTTAATCCTTTTCCTATATATATATTATGACTTTATGAATATTATGTAAATGAGATTTTATAAAGGAAATGTTTGGTCCTAGACCTTACAGGAGCTGGTAGGTGCTGACCTACAGGAGCTGTCTGAGCTGGGTCTGCTCTGTCTGCAAAGAAGTAAAAAATGTGTATGCAACAGGACCTGTCTCAACCCTTTACTCCATAAATTCACCTTTCTACGCCTTTGCAAACAGAGTAGACCCTGATCAGACAGCTCCTATAGGAGCCATCTGATCTGAGTGAGGGTCTGCTCTGTTTGCTTATGATATAATAGAGATATGATTGTTCAGTTTCTGATATGGCCAATAGATCCTGTGCCCATAATTATAACAAATTTATCTATGGTAATTAATATTCATGACGTCATTATTTCTTACATGAATATTCATGGAGGAAAGGGTTAAGTGGCAATTCATTTATTGAACATAATAGTCTTAAAAAGCATTGGGTAGTTGCTTAATGCAGAGCTAAAACAATACAGAAAGCTCCAATAGGAGCTGTCTGCATTACTTTTAACCTGTATTAAGCTACGTTCTGTCTTAAACACCCAGATGTAGACCTCTTTTGTATGGTCACTTAACCCTTTCCCTGTTCTGTGTCTGTTCCAAATATCAATACCTTCTGAATATTCATGGACAAAATAGTTATAATGCAATATGGTAGCCATTTTAGAAACTTAAGAAGCATATCTATCAAATTCCATTAGCAAACAGAGCAGCCCCTGATCAGATGGCTCTTATAGGAGCCATCTGATCTGGGTCTTCTCTATTTGAAAATGCGTTTATATGAAGGAAGGGTTAAGAGAGATTCTCTTGTATTTAAAGTTAACCCTTTCCTCCATAGGCTGTTTTAGACCCAACCTCTTTGAATGAATCTACCGAAAAGGAGCATTAACAAGAGAAAAGGAAAAAATTTGAATTGTGTGGTTTGAAACCATTGTGATAAATAGAGCATTTGCTCCTATAGGAGCAAATGCTCTATTTATCACAATGGTTTCATAAAGTGAATTTTACAGAGGCGTAGAAAGGCGTATTTATGGAGGAAAGGGTTATAGTTAAGGCATCGTCATAGCGTGAAAACGCTGTGGAGAAGGAGGTACTCTAATATTTATGATAAAGCCTGTATCCATCGAGATGATAGAAGGAGAAATGTAAGGTATTTGGATAACAACATTGTCAAGTAAGGTTTGATGAGAATATTGAACCGTAATAAATGCAGGAAACAAGAAGAGTACTACTGACATTTACACAGTAGAGTAAAACAGGATCTAAGGGGTTCTCTGAGCCAAGTTTGGTACAGTAGTATGAATGTATTAGCAAAGGCAATTGCTACTTTTGCTTTCGAAGGACCTCCTACGTACAGAATATATGTACTTCACAACAGCAGGTGTTACGTGCTTGTGTGGCGGCCATAAAAGGTCGCCTTGTACTTCATTCTCAGTGTTGTTATATTTTCATCAGTTCATCAGTTTCAATGATTTTAGTTATGAAAATTGAATACCGCTTAAGCGGGGTGCTAGGGGGCATGAGTAGTGTTACACTTTAAATAACTGCTTATGAACAGATATTCACTAAAACCGAGTCTGCAATTGTCTCTTTTTACATTGCTAATTTTACTTCGAAAGATAACGAAGGATGTTTATATTGTTCTTATGTTGTATGTTTGTCCTTTTTTCTGAGAATATTCTTGTAAGAAAGAATGTCTAAAATCATGGATATAAATCAGAATGATGTTATTCATACATTCATTTTGAAAGTCACCAAGTCAATGGCTTTGAGAAAAAAAGAAAATCATTTTTTTAACTGTATTCTTGGATAACCTTTGCAAAAAGTATAGGTCCATACGAGATGCAAAGTAACTCAATAGGATTCAAACAGTTTGTCATTCTACAATGCATATATTTTCAAGAACATCATAAAACATGGTATTAATGTTATGTTCAGTCATTCTTATCAAGATGGTACATTTGAACTTATTTCGAAAAATGCTCCTGTGATATTAGTGGCATATGAACAAGGGAGGGTTTGGTCCAGAACCTACATTGGAGCTGTCTGAGCTGTAAAAAATGGGTATACAATAGTACCTGTCTGAACCCTTTCCTCCATAAACACGCCTTTCTAGGCCTCTGTAATAGTCACTACTTGAAACCAGGGTGATAAATAGAGCATTTGCTCCTATAGGAGCAAATGCTCTATTTATCACAATGGTTTCAAACCACAAAATTCTAAAGATTTTCCTTTTTCAGTAGATTCATTCAAAGAGGTTGTATCTAAAATACCCTATGGAGGAAAGGGTTAAGAGACCATTAATTTATTGAACATAATAGTCTTAAAAATCAGGTACGGTAGTTGCTTAATGCAGAGCTAAAACAATACAGAAAGCTCCAATAGGAGCTTTCTGCATTACTTTCAACCTGGATTAAGCTACATTCTGTCTTAGACACCAAGATTTAGACAAGTAAAGGAATGTAAGTAAATAGCTTTGCACCAAGCCTTGAGGATTAAGAGTATAGATAAAATAGTTCTGCACCAATCCTTGGGGATTAAGTCTGGTTAAAATAGTTTTGCATCAAGCCTTGGGGTCTTGCAATGTAACCTATGGTATAGAATACAGCACTTTGGCTTTACTGCTTTTAGCCCTCTACTGCATAAACACACCTTTATACGCCTTTGCAAACAGAGAACACCTGATCACATGGCTCCTGTAGGTACCATCTGATCAGGGTCTGCTCTGTTTGCCTATAAGGAATGATATAGATCTGATTCTATTGTTTCTGCCATGGTCAAAACTTCCCGTGTTCATGTGCCAGTATATTAAATTGAAATTCATGATGTCATTATTTCCTAACCCTTTACTCCATTAATGCGCCTTTCTATGCCTTTGCAAACAGAGTAGACCCAGGTTAGATGGCTCAGTATAGGAACCTCCTGATCAGGGTCTACTCTAGATCTGTTTGCTTATGATATATAATAAAGATATGATCCTACTGTTTCTGCCATGGCCAACGTTCCTGTGTCAATGTGCTATCTTATCAATATTCATGATGTCATTATTTCTTACATGGAGTAAAGTTAAATGGATACACGTATACTGGCATTCGCAAACAGTGTAGACACAGAGAGCTCCTATAGCTAGAGGAAACCTATAATCATGATCTGCAATGTCATTCAAAAACCTCTTGTAAATTTAATCTGTTCATACTTAATGGACTATTTTTAAAAAATGAAAGACTATGCTAAATTAAAAGGTTAAGATCAGGGATAACTGCTGAAGGAAATGCCTGCGATATTCTGTGGAATCTGTATTGTGCTAGAATCCATTTGGCAATAATGTGCTGTATTTTGGACCACCATGTTATAAAGGAGATGGATAAATCACTACCACAGGTACAAATGTATTTCAAAAGTACAGAATGATGTAATTTATAATTAGTCCGGCGATGCCAAAGGGGACTATAGGTTTGCACTCCCTCCATCTGTTCGTCCGTCTGTCTGTCAGTGTGTCACACTCCAGTTTTCCGGACGTTTTTTCTAAACCTTTAAAGATATTGAAATGATATTTGGTAATTGTGGCTTTATTATAATAAGTTACAGATCAAGTTTTAATTTTGTTACATTGCATTGATTTTTCACAGAATTACAAAGGGGGGGGGGGGGGGGGGGGGCCTTAAAAACTAATACCTGTCCATTGCCTTATAAAGGGAAAGGGACCCAAAACTTCAATGGGACCCCAAACCTCAAATTGTCTCCTATATATTAGGATATAGGCACAACATGATGTCATTATTTCATACATGAATATTGAACAGGGAAAGGGTTAATTGGTTTCCTTCATTCAAAGAGATAATGGTGATCAAGATGAGATGCTGGGTATATTTATGCGGCCATTGCCTCAACTGGGTTCAAACAATTTGATACTCTCCATGAGATATTTCTGTAAGGAAGAGAAATACTGTAAAATTATACCGTATATGAAAAAAGACTTTCTTGACAACTGAAGGAAAAAAACAATTTGTGCAGATTGAGACAATTTCCTATGCCATGAGTGAACTGTTGCATTCATAATCGGTGTTTCAGGGTACAGTTAACACTATGCACGTATGTAAGTGGCATAGATCTACAAAAAAATGCCATCTGCTTCAGGTCTGATTGTTTTTCTTCCTTTTATCTCAAAATTGCAGGAAGAGTATCAAACAGATATGCCATGTTACTTGATGTCTCATCTGGATTTATACTCAATTTAATGCCGGTTTTAGAGGGGTTTTATAGTATATGTATTGAGAAATTTACTACAAGCATTGCAAGGGGTTAAAGCAGAGCTGTATAATTTGTGAATGGAAGTCATAAAATTTGACTATCTCTCAGCTGAAAGTAGTTCCTGTGACATTTAGATTCAAATGAGTTTGACATTTAATTTTTCACAAGATACAGCACCCTGATAGAATAATGTGTTCACAGGTTGATGAGATTGGTGCAAAAATAACTGAACCCTTCTAATGCAGGACATGCATGCACTGACATTTGCAAACAGTGTAGACCCAGACCAGAAGGCAGCTAGAAAAGCCCTTTGATCAGGGTCAGCACTGTTTGTCATTCATGATCCCCTAGCAATTTTAAGCTTTTCGTATTGAGTAGACTTACTAGTACAACCATTGTGATAAATAGAGTAATTGCTCCTATAGGAGCAAAAGCTCTATTTATCACAATGGTTTCAACAGGTGACTTTTGCAGAATGTGTCAAAAGGCGTCAATATGATTGAGGGAATGGGTTAACCCTTTCCTTAGCTGACTGTTTTAACTTTATAATAATCAGTTGAAAAGGGATTTTTTGGCCATATCTGAAACTAGAATCAGACCTATATTATTTCATAAGCAAACTGTGCAGATCCTGATGAAACAGCTCCATAGTAACAGGAGAAAAGGTGTTTTATATGAAGGAAAGAGTTAAAGAAATGCTTGAACAATTACTATGAAATTGAAGAATGCAGTGTTAGAGATTATAAAGTAGGTACAACACCGTACTTAACCCATTCCCTCATAGACTATTTTAAGACCCAACCTCTTTGAATAAATCTACTGAAATGGAGCATTTACTTGAGAAAAGGAAACTTTTAGAATTGTGTAAACAGAGCCAAACTTCTATATGTGGGTCTCATTTCTTACATATGCAGTTCATATTAATATGGTCCCATTTCTTGGATTTGCAATATTTATTTGTCTAAATTGTGTTCTAAGTGTGCTCACTGTAATGAGACTATGTTCCCATATATACTTGGTTCTTCAGTGTATCAAATACATGTACCTCATAAAATTAAGGCCGTTTTTGATAAACACAATATTTAGCGTAAACAAATCGAAACGTTTTATTGTCAGTACAAATCTACTGTCATTTATCACTGTATGATACATACCATGTAAGATAATAACTAAATTGACAGAAATACATAACTGCATGTGGAAAACATGGTGTGTCATTATCCAAATGTTGTTGACACCTTTTCAATCTTGAAAAATTATCTTTTGCAGGATTCAACAGCACATTTTCCAAACATTATCTTTGTGTGTGTTTGATAACGGTTTAAAAACGAACATAGTCCTTGCAACGCTGAGTTCTCGAATGGATCCTCACAGATTTGGCATTGGACTGCCTCATGCTGGTTTTTTAAGGGCAGTGTTTTCTGATAACCTGTATAATATGGCAAACAGTGAAGACCCTGGTCAGGGGGCTCCATTAGGAGTACTCTGATCTGGATCTACCCTATTTGCAAAGGCTATTTATTACTTGGTTCCTGCATTGTAAGGATAAAAACAGGAATATTCATTTCTCTGGAAAAAAAAAATGCTGACGTGGTTGAATTGTCCCTGATAACTCTGAACAATGGCTTTGAATGATAGCTTTTGATAATTCCCTGTTTAACCTTAAAATGCTGAAGTTTTAAAGTGAAATTGTCCATCATTGTTCAGTTGTTAAGAATCCATTAAATAACATGATTAATTTGTAGGAGGGTTTTGGTTGAAGTTGTAAACCCTAATCAGAGGAATTCCTTTAATTTTGGTCTACACTGCCTTTAAAATGTCGTTTTACTCTTTCTCAGCATTTACAGTGTTGAACAATGTACAATAGCAGAGCAATAGATAGAGGTGCATAGTCAAATACTACAATCCCACATTTAAACCTCCTCCAAACTTTAGTGTATGACCATTATTTAGAATCACCTTGCATACTTCTCTGGATGATTCTAAAGAGTGGTCACAACATAAGAGTTTGGCCGAAAAATATAGGAGCTGTTCTTGAAATTGTTTTAATTTACACATCTTATCTGGGCCTCTGCAATAGATTGGGCCTTTTAGGATCAGCGATAATGTGTTATCTTGCCAGGTTTCGAAAGTGACAGCCAAATCATTACATGGAAGAATTAGCTCTGGAACAATGTAGTTTATAGAAACATGGCTTTCCACTTAATTATACCCCTTTGAGTCAATGTAGTCAGTTTTTTCCCCTGAGCCACTCAGCTGTCAACAGAGACCTGTGATTAGCTGTGATTTTTAAAGTATTTGTGTTCAAGAGAATCCCCTCTAAAGCGGCCAGTCATTACAGCCAACAAACAACTTGACCCTTTACTCCATGAATACACTATTTTAAGTTTTTGCAAACAGAGTAGACTTAAAGATCAGAAGGCTCCTTAGATAGGAGCCGTCTGATCAGGGTCTGCTCTGTTTGCTTTTAACCATTAATGCGCCTTTCTATGCCTTTGTTAAAGTCACTTTTTATAACCATTGTGGTAAATAGAGCATTTGCTCCATAGGAGCAAATGCTCTTTTTATCACAATGGTTTCAAAACTACACATTTCTAAAATTGATCTGATTCTCTAGTATCTGTCGCAATGAAGAATGATTTTGTTCATAGTACCATTATAAAAATGCAGCGAATTAATATTCATGATATGATTATGGTTTGCCTGAATATTCAATGCAGTAAACGGTTAACCCATTCTCTCATCATTGACGCCTTGTGACGGCTATGTAAAAGTCACTTTTTGAAACCATTGTTTGCTCTATTTATCACTGTGGTTTCTAAAATACATAATTCTTCAAGTTCCATGTTTGCTAGTAAATGCTGCTTTTCGGCAGATTCATTCAAAGTGGTTGTGTCTAGAAATAGCCTATGAGGGAATGGGTTAAGTTTGTGACTACCAATACAAAAATTAAAGTAGTGCTAATACGTGTATAGTCTTTTAACCAGTTACCTCCTGTAAGAAATAATGATATCATGAATATTGATTAGATGAATTTGAACAGAGGGTATTTTTCCGATGGCAGACAATGTAGAATAAGACATATAATAATCAGAGTTCAACTTCATAATCTTCCTTCATTATGGTAAATGTGTTTTCACGCACTAACAAACAGAGTAGACCCAGATCAGTTGTCTCCTAGAGGAGCAGTCTGATCAGGGTCTGCTTTATTTGCTAATGGAATTTGAAAAGTCTGTTTCCTTAATTATGTCTCCCCCCATATTTATATGGGGGAGACATATTGTTTTCGTGAGAGTTGTCTGTCTGTCCGTCCATCTGTCTGTCACACTTTTTGTCCGGACGATAACTTCAATATGCCTGATGCCAGTTGATTGAAACTTCATATATGGAAAGAGCATAATGAGAGGAAGTGTCATGCACAAGGTCCATAACTCTGGCTTCACTAATATTGGAGTTATTGCCCTTTGTAAAAAAAAATCACACTTTTTTGTCCGGACGATAACTCCTATATGGCTCATGCCATTGGATTGAAACTTCATATATGGAAAGATCATGACGAGAGGAAGTGTCATGCACAAGGTCCATAACTCTGGCTTCACTAATATTGGAGTTATTGTCCTTTGTAAAAAATATCATAATGTTTTGTCCGGACAATAACTTCAATATGCCTGATGCCAGTTGATTGAAACTTCATATATGGAAAGAGCATAATGAGAGGAAGTGTCATGCACAAGGTCCATAACTCTGGCTTCACTAATATTGGAGTTATTGCCCTTTGTAAAAAATATCATAATTTTTTGTCCGGACAATAACTTCAATATGCCTGATGCCATTGGATTGAAACTTCATATATGGAAAGATCATAACGAGAGGAAGTGTCATGCAGAAGGTACATAACTCTGGCTTCACTAATATAGGAGTTATTGCCCTTTGTAAAAAAATCACACTTTTTTGTCCGGACGATAACTTCTATATGGCTCATGCCATTGGATTGAAACTTCATATATGGAAAGATCATAACGAGAGGAAGTGTCATGCACAAGGTCCATAACTCTAGCTTCACTAATATTGGAGTTATTGCCCTTTGTAAAAAAAAATCACACTTTTTGTCCGGATGATAACTTCTATATGGCTCATGCCATTGGATTGAAACTTCATATATGGAAAGATCATAACGAGAGGAAGTGTCATGCACAAGGTCCATAACTCTGGCTTCACTAATATTGGAGTTATTGCCCTTTGTAAAAACAATCACAATTTTTTGTCCAGATGATTACTCCTATGTGACACATGCCATTGGAGTGAAACTTCATACATGGAACGATCATAATAAGAGAAAGTGTCATGCATAAGATCCTTAACTCGAGCTTCAATAAATTCAGAGTTATTGCCCCTTGTACATTTGTTTAATTCTTTCTTGTCCGGACGATAACTCCTACATGGCTCTTGCCATCGTATTGAAACTTCATACATGGAAAGAGCATGATGAGAGAAAGTGTCATGAACAAGGGCCATAATTCTGGCTTCAATACTTTTGGAGTTATTGCCCTTTGTTACATTTTTTGGCCGATCAATAACTCCTGTTCGACTGATGCTATTGGAATGACATTTTATTTTTGGAAAGAGCATGATGAAAGTAAGTGTCATGCACAAGGGCCATAAATCTGGTATCAGTATTTTTGGAGTTATTAGCTGTTATCATTTTCTTCTTGAAAAATGTAGTGTGGAAAACGCATAATGAGGGGAAGTATCATTCATCAAGACCATAACATTTTTAGTGATTTCCCTTTACATATTGTTTTTATTAGAGGGGAGACATCCGTTTTTTTGACAAAAACCTCTAGTTACTTTCTCAAATAGCTACGATGTTCCACCATCCATATTTGATTATAACTATTTTGTCCATGAATATTCAGTAGGTATTGAAATTTGAAATAAACATAGAACAGGGAAAGGGTTAACCCTTTATTCCATAAATATGCCTTTGCAAACAGAGTAGACCCAGATCAGATGGCTCCTACAGGAGCCGTCTGATCAGGATCTTCTCTGTTTGCTTATGATTTTATGTAGATAAATTATGATTTTACAGTTTCTGTCATGGCCAAAAAATTCTTGTGCCCAAATTAATCTAATTGATATTCATGACGTCATATTTTCTTACATGAATATGGTTTGGCTGTAAATCAACATAAGCATACCATTATATGACACAGCCCCATGTATTCATTTAACTCTTTACCCCATAGGTACGCTTTACACCTTTGCAAATCAGTAGACCCAGATCAGATGGCTCCTGTTGGAGCTATCTGATCAGGGTCTTCTCTGTTAGCTTATTGAATTATAATTAGATCCGATTTATATATAAGTATATATTTACCATTATAACTAAAAATGTAAAGGTAAGACAAGCAATTGAACAAGACACTGTCTATTGTAGACTGATGTATAACCAACATTTCTACCTTTATAAAAAATTAGCTAATTAATATTCATGATGTCATTATTTTTTGCATTTAAACCTTTCCCTGTTTAATATTCGTGTAAGTAATAATTACATCTTGAATATTTATTAGCTAAATGTCTATGATGGCATGATATGTATAAAGGGTGTCTTGGCTCAAGCAGAAACCTTAGAATCTGATCTATAGTATACCATATGCAAACAGATCAGACTTGATAGAAGCCATCTGATCTGGGTCTACTGTGTTTGCAAATGTGTGAAAAGGTGTTTATATGAAGGAAAGGGTTAAAGGGATAAGACTAGAAACTGATGATATAAGATAGATAGCAGAAGTTTTAAGAAATGCAAAACAACTGTATTCACTTCAACTAATTTTACATTGTTTTAATAACCTTGGTTGTGACACAGAACATTGGCTTTTATTGCGTTTGTAAAAGAACCGTTTTGTCAGGAGTCTTGTAAACATAATTTTCTACTCCATTTCACAGTGTTAAGTATTGATTACATAATGTGTATTTAATCAGGGGTGCTTGGGAGTGCAATTTACATCTGTTAACGTCAGGAGTTTTTGGCAGGGAGAAGCCGTGTACAGGTGCTGTCATAAGCCTCCTTCTGAGGTCTTCTAGCATGCTTCACCCTTTCCCTCATATAAATGCTTTTTCACGCCTTTGCAAACAGAGCAGACCCAGATTAGATGGCTCTTGTTAGAGCCATCTGATCAGGATCTGCTCTGTTTGCTTCTGAAATTATAATAGATCTGAGTTACTTGGTGTCTCGTCAAAACTAAACCGTTTGCAAGCTTAATTATATATTTGCATGTAGCTAGCTTAGAAGTTAATCTACACCTCTTAATAATTTGCAAGAGTAGCCCCGGTTGAGGCAGACATCTGTAGGAACCATTCTGATCAGGATCTGCTTTGTTTGCTTATTAGTCCCCCACCGGTTACCGGTTGGGGGACTATAGGTTTGCTCGATTCCGTCCGTCCGTCCGTCCGTCCGTCTGTCCGTCTGTCCGTCCGTCCGTCCGTCCGTCCGTCTGTCACGCTTCGTGTCCGGGCCATATCTCCTACAAAGTTAGGCCAAATTCATTATAACTTCACACATTGAAGAAGCATGATGAGGGCTAGTGTCATGCACAAGAGCCATAACTCTAGCATCAATATTTTTGGAGTTATTCCCCTTTTACATATTTTTTTGTCCGGACAATAACTCTTTATCTACTGGTTCAATTGATTTGAAACTTCACATATGGAACAATCATGATGAGGGGTAGTGTCATACACAAGGGCCATAACTCTAGCATCAATATTTTTGGAGTTATTCCCCTTTTTCATATTTTCTTGTCAGTCCGTCTGTCACGCTTCGTGTCCGGGCCATATCTCCTACAAAGTTAGGCCAAATTCATTATAACTTCACACATTGAAGGAGCATGATAAGGGCTAGTGTCATGCACAAGGGCCATAACTCTAGCATCAATATTTTTGGAGTTATTCCCCTTTTACATATTTTTTTGTCCGGACAATAACGCTTTATCTACTGGTTCAATTGATTTGAAACTTCACATATGGAACAATCATGATAAGGGGTAGTGTCATACACAAGGATCATAACTCTAGCATCGATATTTTTGGAGTTATTCCCCTTTTTAATATTTTCTTGTCAGTCTGTCTGTCACGCTTCGTGTCCGGGCAATATCTCCTACAAAGTTAGGCCAAATTCATTATAACTTCACACATTGAAGAAGCATGATGAGGGCTAGTGTCATGCACAAGAGCCATAACTCTAGCATCAATATTTTTGGAGTTATTCCCCTTTTACATATTTTTTTGTCCGGACAATAACTCTTTATCTACTGGTTCAATTGATTTGAAACTTCACATATGGAACAATCATGATGAGGGGTAGTGTCATACACAAGGGCCATAACTCTAGCATCAATATTTTTGGAGTTATTCCCCTTTTTCATATTTTCTTGTCAGTCCGTCTGTCACGCTTCGTGTCCGGGCCATATCTCCTACAAAGTTAGGCCAAATTCATTATAACTTCACACATTGAAGGAGCATGATAAGGGCTAGTGTCATGCACAAGGGCCATAACTCTAGCATCAATATTTTTGGAGTTATTCCCCTTTTACATATTTTTTTGTCCGGACAATAACGCTTTATCTACTGGTTCAATTGATTTGAAACTTCACATATGGAACAATCATGATAAGGGGTAGTGTCATACACAAGGATCATAACTCTAGCATCGATATTTTTGGAGTTATTCCCCTTTTTAATATTTTCTTGTCAGTCTGTCTGTCACGCTTCGTGTCCGGGCAATATCTCCTACAAAGTTAGGCCAAATTCATTATAACTTCACACATTGAAGAAGCATGATCAGGAGTAGTGTCATGCACAAGGGCCATAACTCTAGCATCAATATTTTTGGAGTTATTCCCCTTTTTCATATTTTTTGTCCGGACAATAACTATTTATCTACTGGTTCAATTGATTTGAAACTTGACATATGGAACAAGCATGATGAGGGGTAATGTCATGCACAAGGGCCATAACTCTAGCATCTATATTTTTGGAGTTATTCCCATTTTCATATTTTCTTGTCCAGTTAATAACTCTTTATGTACTGGTTCAATTGATTTGAAACTTCTCATATGGAACAAGCATGATGAGGTGTAGTGTCATGCAACAGGGCAATAACTCTAGCATCAATATTTTTGGAGTTACTCCCCTTTTTCACCATTCAGGTGGTCATGTATATACCATGGTCAACCACACCATGGGTGGGTGGGGTGGGGAGAGCGGAGGGTTTTTTTCAGTCCGGTGGGGGACTCATGTCTTGCATAGCAATACAACATGCCCTTGTTGATTGATTGCTCTGTCTGACTTCTACACTTTCTGCCATGGCTAAACATTTCCGTGTTGATTTGGCATTATGGGAAATACTCTTAATTATATTCATGATGTTATTATTTCTACATGAATATCCATGGAAAAAAGGGTTTAACAACAAAATGTTTGTTTCCTTCTTCAAAATACACAGAGCTATCTATAGTGTGTTTTATAATTGCTATCTGAATGTAACTGTCAGCCAAATGTTGATCATTAGCCATACACCTGCAGCATCTTACAAATACTCCTTTACCTAATGAATATTCATGTAAGCATTAATGGCATTATGCATATTTATTAGCTGAATTTTTATAACGGCTTAGTTTTATGGAATCTGGTCATGTCAGAAATGTAAATTCATATCCATATTATTTCATAAGCAAACAGAGCAGACCCTGATCAGACAACTCGTATATCTGGGTCTACTCTGTTTGAAAATGTTTGACAACATGACTGTGTTTATGAAGGGAAGGAATCAAAATGTGTTTAAATATTTTTTTTAGCAGAAACTCTGAAAATTCTTCCCTTTTTTTTATCCAAAATAGTAAAACTATTACAGCAATATCTGAAGTTTCAGTGCCAAGGAGCCTGGTGAAGGATACAAATTCAGAGCTGCCATATTTATCGCCTCATTACAGCTAGGGCTTGGACAGATAAACAAATGAAATTAGAGCAATTTACTCTGAACTTTATTCAAGACTGAGCCGACATTTAAGTGGTTTTATTTTGCCCAAGAAAAGATCATGCAACTCACAGTACAATCAGGGATGTGGAAATCCACAAATTTTCAAAATGTTGATGGACAAGATAGATGAAAAGTTTTACTTGTCCACTCATAAACAACACTTGTCCACCAAAAATCATGATGATAATATTTAACTACATGATTGAATTATCATTCTGAAAAGTCGTGTATGCCAAAACTGATCTGGTGTACTGTTCACTTACTTCTGATTCGTACAAGCATTTGAGAAACCATTGACCACATGTCACCTGGCATAGATCTTGAGAAGACACTGAGTTGCCCACTGTCTCACCTGAATCCATGCTGCCTGCAAATGAATAGGGCAACATCTCCTCAGGATTCAAACAACTGTTGGACATTTTGACTATGTATTTGTAAACAAATTGATGATGTTCGTTTTAATATTTAGATTGGGGACGATTGCTAAACAAGCTGAAGATTAACTTCTTCCTCACTAGCAGCAAATATGTGATTACCATAATGCAAACAGTAACTTGGCATCTCTTCAGGATCCAAACTGTTTGACACTCTGTATTTTTTTAACCCTTTCCTCCAAAGGCTATTTTTAGACCCAACCTCTTTGAATGAATCTACCCAAAAGGAGCATTTACTAGAGAAAAGTAAAATTTTAGAATTTTGTAGTGGAAACCATTGTGATAAATAGACCATTTGCTTCTATACGAGCAAATGCTCTGTTTATCACAATGGTTTCAAGACGTGGTTTTTACAGAGGCGTAGAAAGGCGTATTTATGGAGGAAGGGTTAAGAGAAATATAAGAAAAATATTTTTGACAACCATTTTGTATTTGGAAGTAATTTACTTAATGCATTCCGGTCCTTCATATAAACACATTTTCACACATTTGCAAACAGATTAGACCCAGATCAGATGGCTCCTATAGGAGCCATCTGATTAGGTCTGCTCTGTTTGCTAATGGAATTTGATAGATCTTTTCCTTTACTTTCTAAAACGGCTAGTAAAAAATAAGTATATTCCACCTTCCAATATTTCATTATAACTTTTTTGCCCATGAATATTCAGTAGGTATTGAAATTTTGAATAAACATAGAACAGGGAAAGGGTTAATGTGCATAGCTAATGCACTTATTGGCAGGCTGTCATTTCATCATCATAAACTCATGTCAGAGGTAAGAAAGCTTACTGATAAACCCATTCCTTGTCTATGCAAAGTGTTATTTTATGGATAACAGTGTTACTGGGTTCCTTGTTATGAGATTGATAAAGTTGCGATAATCCAGATCTAAAATCATCTTCCAAGCTTCCACCTGTTCAACTCGTATGCAGCAAAATGTGAATTTGCAGTTACCTTAGTGCAAACAGTTTAGATCAGATGAGATGCCAAGTTACTCCGGTTATCTCCGGGATCCAAACTTTTTTATACTGCTATATAGCTGTTTTAACCATTTACTCCATAAATACGCCTTTGCAAATAAACCCAGATCAGACAGCTTCAATAGAAGTTGTCTGATCAGGGTCTGCTCTGTTTGCTGATGGAATATGGTATCAGATGGATATAAACTATTAAGAGTCAAGACTAGTATCTCATGAATGAATTTTCTGGAATGATAAGCCAGAAATACAAAAAGACATTTTTTTCTTAGTAGCCACTACTGGGTGGGTAACAATGAAGAGTCAAGTGTCTGTTTGTTAAGTGTTGGATCTTGATACCTCAGAAAGCGTCATACTTTGCTCCTATGATCTCTTGAGATCTCTTTCATGTGGAGGAGGATCTTGGTCGTGAACTGAAGTAGCTCTTACAACATTCGCTCATTTGAGTACTTTTTCTTAACTCTTTACTCCATGAATATTTATGTGAGAAATATTGATATCATGAATATTAATTTAATGCAACTTTATTATGAATAACAGAATATTTTAGTCATGGCAGAAACTATAGAATCAGATCTACGATATTTCAAAAGCAAAGAGAGCAGACGACTCCTACAGGAGTTGTCTAATCTGGTTCTACTCTGTTTTCAAAGGTGTTACCAGACCTCTCTGTGGAGTACTCTTCGCAACTCTTTCCTCATGGATGCCTTATTTTGCAAACAGAGTAGACCCAGATCAGTCTGCTGTGTTTGCTTATTGAACTATATAAAGCCGAGTTTTATGTTTCTGATAAGTCAAATAGAAATGCAGCCGATGAATAATCATGAAAGAACAGATTCTTTACTTGCATAATTATTCATGAGATAAAGTGTTAACCCTTTCTCTTTCACACATTTGCAAACAGAGTAGACCCAGATCAGACGGCTACTGTAGGAACTATCTGATCACTGGGTCTGCTGTTTGCTTATGAATTATATAGATCTGATTCTACACTCTCTGCCACAGTCAGAAATTCCTTTGTTAATAATTCAGTTTGGCTCATAAATATTCATAATGGTATTATTTCTGCCATGAATATTATTAACCCTTTCCTCCATAAATACGCCTTTCTACGCCTCTGTAAGAGTCACCTATTGAAACCATTGTGATAAATAGAGCATTTGCTCCTATTGGTTCTGTTTATAAGATATTGAATAGTTGATTGACAGCTGGTCTGTTTTGTTTGTTTCAGGCATGGAACCAGATGTGCAGGAGAGGTTGCAGCGCAGGCCAACAACAGCGACTGCATCGTGGGTGTGGCATATGATGCCAAAATAGGAGGTAGGACAGCCCAATTAACTCTTTCATGCTTCTATTCACCAGCTACCTTAGCCCTTTACTCCATGAATATAAATGTAAGAAAAATTGACATCTTGAATATTAATTAGATATACTATTGTAGCACATTGACCCAGGAAGTTTTGGCCATATATATGACCTTTGCTAACAGTGTAGACCCAGTTCAGAGGGTTCCTAAAGGAGCCCTTTGATCAAGGTTTGTACTGTTTGTTATAAAAACCATTTTCTTCAGTCATGGTGATGCAATTATTTGTTTTAACCCTGTCTTACATAAATATGCCTTTCTACGCCTCTGTAAAATTCACTTCTTGAAACCATTGTGATAAATAGAGCATTTGCTCCACAGGAGCAAATGCTCTATTATCACAATGGTTTCAATACTACACAATTCTAAATTTTTCCTTTTCTGTAGTAAATGCTCCTTTTCAGTAGATTCATTCAAAGAGGTTAGGTCTAGAAATTGCCTATAAGGGAAAGGGTTAAGTCTTAGCGATTCAATTATTGTTTTAAGTAATGTTTGGAAAAGGAAGAAGCCAGTTTCAATCATTCAGTAGATTAAAGGTTAAATCTTTGGAACTAGCCCCATCAAACTTAACATTCAATATTCTCTGTCACAAGTTCAATGTTCTGATAAAAGTTCTGTCTGCTGTACTTATTGACAGAGTAATGTCTCCTTGAAAACAGACATGTGACTTGACAGATGGATGTGTCTTCGATCCCTGCTCTGTCCCATCTTTTTAACCCTTTCCTCCATAAAAACGCCTTTCTACGCCTTTGTAATAGTCACTTCTTGAAAGCTCCTATGGAGCAAATGCTCTATTTATCACAATGCTTTCAATACTGCACAGTTCAAAACTTTTCCTTTTCTCTAGTAAATGCTCCTTTTCTGTAGATTCATTCAAACAGATTGGGTCTAAAAAATAACCTATGGAGGAAAGGGTTAACCTTTACTACATGGATACATCTTTGGTGCCTTTGTAAACAGGGAAAACCCAGATCACACTAGTACTGTAGGAGCCATCTGATCAAGGTCTGTTCTGTTTACATATGAAATAATAGAGATCTGATTCTACAGTTTCTGCCATTGTAAAATTTTCCATTGTTTATAATGCCTGTTGATTTTCATACAGTGATTTTACAAGAATATTCAAGTAACATATTAAATGTACATTTCCCTCTATCTGATTCTCTGTAAGGGTTTGAATCTAATTATAGCTAATGTATTGTTATTGCCATTTTAAACTCTTTGCATGTTAAGTAATTTTGTCCTTTGCTCAATTGTTGTCTGCAACATTTCAGAAACTATTAATTTTCTCTCTGACTTTTTTTTATTTACAGAAATTGAGCCTGAGTGCCAAACAGTTTGGATCTCAGATCAGATCCCACATTTTGTGGATCCTAGTCTGGATCCAAAATGTTTGTATAGGTCATACATAACTGGCTGGAGAATCTGTCGCTAACATGCAAAGAGTTAAAACTTAGATCTTTTCAAAACAGACAATGCAGGCATCTACAGGCAGTACTCTTGTATTTCTGTTACCGTGGTAATTTATTTGTTCCTTTCATGCTAAGATTTCATTCTTTTAAGATATGAATTGACAAATTCTCCGTACTTATTTATTTTAATAACTTAATAACAGCAATGTTCTCTTGGCTAGACTCATAAATTTGGAAAAATTATTCCAGTTGAATGCAGCATGCCCTTATATATAACCCTTTAAATGCGGGACGTGCATGCACTGTTTTTTGCAAACAGTGTAGACCCAGATAAGAGGGCTCCTATAGGAGCCATCTGATCAGGTTCTGCACTGTTTGTCATTAAAAGCCCTATAGCAAGTTTAACCATTTCCTCCATAAATACGCCTTTCTACGCCTCTGTAACCACTTAATGAACAAACACAGAAACGTCTGTAAAAGCAGGTGGTTGCTTAATGCAGGATGAAAGTAATGCAGAAAGCTCCTTCAGGAGCTTTCTGCATAACTTTCATTCTACATTAAGCTACCACCTGCTCTTGAGACCTAGAATTGGACCTCTTTCTGGTGTCGGACAGGTTTTACTCAGTATAAACACCGAAGTCGTACCTGAAGCAGAGGAGGCTTGTCTTGCTGCAGTCTATAAGATATGTTACAATCTCCAGCCCATGAGGATACTCTGAAAGAAGTAGAAATATGTGTTTACTCATGGCAAATATTGCATCAATCAATAATGGCAATATTTGCATCCGCTTTGATTTCTTCCTCCATAATGATTAGAATTCAAGGTCAGAAATGAAAGTTTTCATGTTATGTGGCCATGCTTTTACCCATTGGCTGCCACGTATTTGGTGTCTGCTTCAAGTTCATTTTTTAATCTTCTTCACATAACCTTAGTGTTAAAGAGTTTTGATCCTGATGAGAAGCCAAGTTAATCAGTGTCTCATCTGGATACAAACTGAAAAAGTGTTCACATATTTGCCCACCAGGCAGTGAAGGAGTTAACCCTTACAACGCTGAATTTTCAAATGGACTAGCCCAAAATTCAAACCAGTCAATACAGTGAATATTTAGAGATTTTTCTAAAGAAAAGTGTAACATGACAAACAGTGCAGACCCTGATGAGGGGGCTCCTAGGAGCCCTCTTATCTGGATCTACACTGTTTGCAAAGGGCATTAGTGACTCGTGTCATGCACTGTAATGGTCAAACACTAATGTCTTGTACAAATTGAGAACAATAACATAAACAAAAAAAATTTGCTTTCATTGCAAATATTTTACAGTAGTCTTAGAAATGGCACTGCCACATTGACCATAACCCTTTACTACATAAATACCTCCTTTCATGCCTTAGCGAATAGAGAAGACCCAGACCAGATAGCTCCTGTAGGAGATGTCTGATCAGGTCTACTGTGTTTGCTTATGGAATACTATAGATCTGATTCTACAGTTTCTCCCTTGGCAAACATTTCCTGTGTACATATGCCATTATAAATTTCTTCTACTTAATATTCATGATGTCATTACTTCTTACATGAATATTCATGGGATCAAAGGCTAAGTCAGTTCTTCACAGTTTTGATAACTTTCCTGCATGTAAACACCTTTTCATACCATTGCAAACAGGATAGACCTAGACTGCAGGGTTACATTTATATGCAGAAAGCATCAGTAGGAACATTCTGCATTACATGTACATGTACTTGTGACCTACATCAAGCTAGCACCTGTCTTAAAGATCCAGGTTTGTACCTTTGTAATGGTCGCTTAACCCTTGCCCTGTTCAGTATTCATGTAAGAAATAATGACATCATGAAAATTACTAGTTCAGTTTTTATAATGTAAACTTTTCAAGGGAAGGTTTTGCTTTGACAAGAACTGTAGAACCAGATCTATATCATGTCAAAAGCAAACAGAGCAGACCCTGATAGGAGCCGTCTGATCTTGGTCTACTCTGTTTGCGAATGCGTGAAATGGCTTTTATATGAGGAAAAGGGTTAAGACTGATTCTATACTGTACAATAGATAGATTATTCCACTTTGAAAATGCAACATCCAAAAGAATTCAGGAAAATGTGTATCTATTATTTTAGGTGTGAGAATGCTGGATGGTGATGTGACTGACTCAGTGGAAGCCCAATCACTTAGCCACAACCCACAGCACATTCAGATCTACAGTGCCAGCTGGGGCCCAGACGATGATGGTCAAACAGTGGATGGGCCAGCCACACTCGCTAGGAAAGCTTTCTATGATGGAATTATGAGGGTAAATGATTTGTCCTCTTTATTACCCACAGCGTCCTTTACTGAAAATATACTGATGATTTTGTCAAATACTGATGATTTTGTCTCCTATCTGACATTTGAACTTTTTACCTGATAGAGACCCCTGTTCATGCCTTTGCAAGCGGAATAAACCAAGATCGAATGGCTCCTGTAGGAGCTGTCTGATCAGGGTCTGCCCTCTTTGCTAATGGAAATATAAAGATCTGATTCTACTGTTTCTGAAATTGCCAAAAAAATTGATCAATACAGTAAAACCTCTCTATAACGACCACTAAATTACATCCTCTAAACATCAAGTATTTTGTGTTAACCGCAGTTGGCTGCTTTAAAGCAAGGTGAAAGTTAAACAAAACGCTCCTATAGGAGCGTTTTGTTTTACTTTCACCTTGCTTTAAGCAGCCACCTGCCCTAAATATCAATAATCAACACAATTTAGTGGTAGTTATAGAGAGGTTTTACTGTATACAAATTCAGGTAATGAATATTCACGAATCAGTCATGAAATCCTGTATAAATATTCATGGAAACGGTATAACGGTGTATCCATGGAGTAAAAGGTTATACAAAACAAGTTGTTCAAACCATACCTCATCTGTGAGAATATTGTAGTCTGACAACTGTTCAAGGCATAGTCATTCTCCATGTTTGTTTCTTGGGCTAAACACATTAAAACATAAATTCGTTTTGTCAGTTACTTGTTCAGCCCCTCTCATGGTAAGCATGACCCCATGAGCAAATGTTTACAGTTTTAATCCAAATCAGACATTTGGTAACATTGCACATAATCAGTATATATCCAAACTAGATACTGTTGTCTTAAATCCTAATAAATTGATGGATCCTGTAAATCATCCTTGACAGGGTTTTAGAAGATGACAATTTTTTTCAGCACAACAAGGGTTAATTATCTCACAATGCCTTGTCTGAGAAGCAGCCCATATCTGTTTCCCATGTAGGACAGACAAAGCTGGTCCAGTCTTGTACCAAGTGAATACTTCATTCGGACTGATGATCTTGTTTCATGTCGGGACATATTTCCAATCTTTTGTGTATGAAACAAAGGAAAAGGACAAATATCTCCTCCCATGAGATATAAATGCAAGTTATCAGACAAGGAAAGCAAATAATTCGCTTTACTTCACTAATACACATATTTGCAGTTTTTGGGGAAAAAAGACTCACATCAGATGGATCTAGTAGGAACCATCTGATCAGGGTCTGCTTTGTTTGCTTAAATTAATTAGTTCCTACCCTGTCTGCCATGGCAAAACAATCATTTGTTCATTCGTTTAAACAATTTCCTTTGCAAACAAGCAGAACCAGATCAGACACAGGAGCTGTTTGATCAGGGTCTGCTCTGTTAACCCATTCCTTCATAGGCTATTTTTAGATCCAACCTCTTTGAATAAATCTACCGAAAAGGAGCATTAAATAGAGAAAAGGAAAATTTTTGTAGTTTTGAAACCATTGTGATAAATAGAGCATTTGCTCCTAGGGAGCAAATGCTCTATTTATCACAATGGTTTCAGAAAGTGACTTTTACAGAGGCGTAGAAAGGCGTATTTATGGAGGAAAGGGTTAACGAAGTCGTAGTAGATGGGACTCCACAGTTTCTACCAATACTAATCAATCCTGTGTGTATATGCCATTATAATATAAAAAACTCCATGATGTCAGTATTTCTTACTTGATTAACCCTTTCCCTCATATAAACGTGTTTTCACGCATTTGCAAACAGAGTAGACCCAGATCAGACGGCTCCTAGAGGAGCCGTCTGATCAGGGTCTGCTCTGTTTGCTAATAGAATTTGAAAGATCTGTTTCTTTGCTTTCTAAAATGGCTATAATGTTCCACCTTCCATATTTCATTATAATAATTTTCTCTATGAATATTCAGTAGGTATTGAAATTTGGAATAAATACAGAACAGGGAAAGGGTTTAGCAACTGGGAAAGGGTTGAAGGGCTAAGATCAGAATCATTGTAAAAATGCTGCACATGAGTTTATCATAACCATTGCAGTCACTCTAGATAACATAAGACCCAATGAGAAGAGTGGGATTTCTGGGACTGAGATCAACAGGACTTCACTATACATTCATGATATATCTGAAACTTATCTATCCATTAATCTGGAAAGGTTTCTGTCATCAGTAAATGCCAGTGCAATTAAAAGTGTCCCTTCAAATGAATTTCTTTGTAAACATTAAAAAAAAAACCTGCCCTGAATTGTTCCATTTGGTGAAGTTCGTACATGCGTAAATGTACTAAAGATTCATAGGTGAGCATCGTCTTGGTTATTTCACATCAACACAATCATCATGCTATTTGGCAATCTATATCACTTTAATCCCTTCCCTCATATAAACACCTTTTCACGTATTTGCAAACAGAGTAGACCCAGATCAGACGGCTCCTATCAAGAGTCGTCTGATCAGGGTCTGCTCTGTTTGCTTTTGACATGATATAGATCTGATTTTAGAGTTTTTTTTTGCTTTTATCAAAGCAAATAATTCCCTTGAAAAGTTCATTTTATAAAAATTAAGCCACTAAATGTTCATGTTGTCATTATTTCTTACATGAATACAGAACAGGGAAAGGGTTAGCCCTTTGCTTCATGAATATTTATACCAGAAGTCTTGACCTCATTTATATTCATTTATGGACTTTTTTTAACAAATACACAAACAGAGCAGACCCTGATCAGACTGCTCCAACAGAGGCTGTCTGATCTTGATCTACTCTGTTTGCAAAGGCATGAAAAGGTATCTGTATCTGGTATAGGGTTTAAGTAACATGTAGATTATGCCAACAATACAATATTGCATGAGATTTATTTTTACATATGAACCAAAAGATAAAACACATTTTGCTTGTTATTGGAAAATGATTACCAATACCAAAACAGAAATTTGTTAGAAATTTCCAAAACATATTCCGTTTCAAAGTCTTATATGATATTCCAACTATTCTGGAGCCTCATTTGGATTCAGACCTTTCACATTGGTTTTCAAGTATTCAGATATGCAATCTGATGTGCAGCTGAGTAATAGAATTTGGTACCATTTGAATAATTTTAAAGTAGACTAACATAAGTCATAGTATCAAATAGTGCATACCTTTATTAACCCTTTCTCTCATAGGCTATTTTTAAACCCAACCTTTTTGAATAAATCTACTGAAAAGGAGCATTTACTGGAGAAAAGGAAAATGTTAGGATTCTGTAATATTGAAACCATTGTGATAAATAGAGCATTTGCTCCATAGGAGCAAATGCTCTATTTATCACAATGCTTTCAAGAAGTGACTATTACAGAGGCGTAGAAAGGCCTATTTATGGAGGAAAGGGTTAAATGACTCCTACATCATTTAAATGACTGTTAAATCTTGGTCTGCACAAGTTGCCTCAATTTCTGTGTCCGAATAGTTAGTCTGAGTATTTAGAGTAACAAACTGTTGAATTTACACATCTTATCAATGCCTCAAAAAGGTATGGCAGGATCTGTTTTGATTCAGGGAAACCTTAACAATAACATTGGGAATGATATTAATTTGACAGCAATTAGAGGCTAGTGAATGTAGTAAGCACAGCAGTGAGGAATCTCTCAGCATCTTTTCTGTCACCGGTGGGCAAGATAAGGGTGGAATTTCATGTGTGGCATCACAATTTAGCATGTTACAAATGTAAACAGACTGTTGGCCTGCCTCCTATCAGACATGCTGACAGACAGCACATGCTAACAGCTCCAATGGATTACAACCTATTGGTCACTCTTTGAACTCCCAGGTAACTCTGAGTGGGAGTTAGCCAGGATATTCACCCTAAACACCTGAATTTGGAAATGGAAATAATCTTCTAATTTTGAACAGTTAATCCTCGCTTAGGTGATTTATGTACAATGTAGATCAGTTCAACACTTTACCTGATGAATGTTTAACCCATTCCCTCATATTGACGCCTTTTGACGCTTCTGTAAAAGTCACTTTATGAAACCATTGTGATAAATAGAGCATTTGCTCCACAGGAGCAAATGCTCTATTTATCACAATGGTTTCAAAACTGCACAATTCTGAAAATATCCTTTTCTCTAGTTAATGCTCCTTTTTGGTAGATTTAATCAAAGAGGTTTGGTCTAAAAATAACCTAAATGGGAATCGGTTATGCAATAACTCATGACACCATGAATATGTATTACCTGAATGTTTTTTTTATAATGGTGTATGATTACAGGATGGTTTAGCCATGCAGAAATTGTAGAACAGATCTACAGTAGAATCCCTCTAAACTGGAATTCTAGTAGAGAAGATAGGCAGGTGGCTGCTTAATACAGGTTGAAAGGCATGCAGAAAGCTCCTGGAGGAGCTTTCTACATGACTTTCACACTGCATTAAGCTGCCACCTGTCTCCAAGACTGATATTTATACTAAAATAGAATGTCCGGTTTAGAGGGGTTTTACTTCATATAATTCCATAAGCACAGAGACCAGACCCAGATCAGACGTCTCCTATAGGTTCCATACGACTGGCGTATTTGTACATATGCTGTAATAAAAAACAGGCCTAATAAATATTCATGATAGCATTACTTCTTACAAGAATATTGAACAGGGAAACGTTAAAGGGTTATTGAAAATGGTTTACAGAATTTACGGTATTTAATAGACAAAGGCTTGCAGATTTATTGTAATACAAACTGTATTACTACTGAAAACACTCTCAGACATGTATGAAATATTTTTTTCTCCAGTATGTTGCTTTCAAAATAGTTATATGATCTAAGCAAGCTCCTGTTCACTCAGAATTAATTTGAAGTTGATCAGACCTGAAATTCCCTGAAAATTGGGCCACTCAAACTTAAGCACATAGTGTAGAACCTGATCAAACTGCTCCTTCATAAACACTTTGATCAGACACTACAATAGACTACTTTCTACTCCATGAATTTTGTTTAAAGTTGGAATATTTTGAGTAAATATAGTTTGGATGGTTACTAGACTGAATGATGGAGAATGTTGCATGCTATTGTGCCGTATAAATTTTTAAAAAATTGAATATTTAACCCTTTACTCCATAAATATGCCTTTCTGCACCTTTGTAAACAGTAAACCCAGATCAGACTCCTATGATCACAGTCTGCTCTGTTTGTTTATGAAATAATATAGACATGCTTCTACAGTTTCTGCTATAGCCAATTATTCCCATGTCCATGAGCCATTATAAAATATCATCTAATTAATATTCATTATTCATTATTTCATACTTCAATTTTTTATGTTTATCCATCAATATAATAGTGGAGTTTTGCATTGAAACTATTAGCAATGTCTTATATATCTGCAGGTTCACTGTCTATGCAGAATCAGGAATGATGAATTTGTATATTCATAGTGGTCTTTGAAGTCTGAAATTGACTTCAATTTCATTGAAGTTGGAACTGTATTGAAGATTTGATTATGCAATTTCATATTCAATGCAAAGTCAGCAGAAATATTAAGACATGTTCAATAATCGAAGGTCTGCAAGAGCTCAGAGCCTCAAAAGGAACTGCTGCTGAATCTGCAGTCATAATTCTGATCATACTTCAATAAAAAATTGACAAGCCAGGCATCTGGAATATGTAATAATTTCACAAGGGACTCATAAGAAAGTATCCGCAAGCATTTACTAATAAGAGTAAGGCAACATGGGGGCTTTGAGGCAATCTGTTGTGCAAGGGAGATAACAAGGTACAACATAAAGAAAATGGTGGCTCTCAGAGTTGCCTTTCTTTGTTCTGTCAAACTTGATTTTGACTGTTTTTATAACCTTGAAAAACATTTGTTGATTTAACCCTCTACTCCATGACTATGCCTTTCTATGCCTCTGCAAACAGAGTAGATCCTGATCAGATGGCTCCTATAGGATCAGGGTCTGCTGTGTTGGCTTAGGAGATAATATAGATGTGATTCTGAAGTTTCTTCATTTGCCAAGAATTCCTGTGTTCATGTGTCATTATGAAAAATAAATGATTCATATTCATGACATCATTATTTCTTACATGAATATTCATGGAGTAAAGGGTTCAGCATTTGTATATACTTTAAATATAACAACACTCCAAGGTTCCATGGATAACTCCAGTGTGTTATCTTTTTTATAACTATAGCAAATAGTGAAGACCATGATCAGAATTCATTAAGTATTATGTATAATCAAATTGTATGTTTTCAGGGTAGAGGAGGTCTGGGGTCTATATTTGTATGGGCATCGGGCAATGGAGGTCGAGATAAAGACAATTGCAACTGTGATGGCTACACAAACAGTATTCACACACTTTCAATAAGCAGTGTAACAGAGAACGGTAAGATCCCGTGGTACTCTGAAGCTTGCTCATCCACCCTGGCCACCACATACAGCAGTGGATCCACAACGGAGAGTCAGATTGTGAGTATCACAACAAAGCCTTGTTAACCCATTCCCTTTCAGGCTACTTTTAGACCTAACCTCTTTGAAACAATTTACCAAAAAGGAGCATTGACTAGAGAAAAGGATTTTTTTTAGAATTGTGTAGTTTTGAAACCATTCTGATAAATAGAGCATTTGCTCCTATGGAGCAAAATTAATGCTCTATTTATCAGAATTGTTTCAAAATGTGACTTTTACAGAGGCATATAAAGGCGTCCGTATGCTGGAATGGGTTAACCCTTTCTTCCCTGATAGCATTAATGCATGAATTGGTCCCTTCATGAATATCCTTTAACTTCAGTTTCTTAATAATGTAAAATTCTCAAGATGATTTGTGGCTTTGGCAAAATCTGTTGGATCAGATCTATATAACAGTAATACAATCAGCAAACATAATGGACCCTGACCAGATAGCTCCTATTTTATTCTCTGACTTAAAAAATAATTACCTAAAGTATTCCGACAAACAATCTCGCCTCGCCGCCTGTTTGTATAGCAGAATAATTCAATGAGGCACCATTTTGATTACTTTAAATTTGACTGAGTAGTAGCAACTAGTGTAGACCCTGATCAAGTGGCTCTTTTAGGATCCGTTTGATCTGGGTCGGCACTATTTGCCCAAGTCTGTACAAATACTTAGGGTATATGTTGAGCGAATGCAGAGATGAGGAAATGGTCTCGATCTACACTATTTCAGCATTGTTCGCCACTAAGACATGCAATTCAACGATATACACAATACATATATTTTGCAATGGTTGCATAATTATTCTTAGCTTGTCTTGGCTTTTTTTCTTTAAGAAAATATGGTATTTGCCGTAGTCTTGATGCTTTCATGCATGATGTTGGCATGGTCGTGTAAAAAGTTAGAATTCTTCTTTATCATAGTATCAATATAAGTACAGATATCCCTATTGAAATACACAAAGAGCTACAATCTTGTAAATCATGATTACTCTCTTGGGTATATTTAGTGTTGTTGCCCTTTAAAGGGGAAGTCCTTACATTCGAAATGTTTCAGAAATACCTAAAATATACAAAACTCATTTGTGTATATGCTGAAAAGTAGTATATCGCAAGAAAACCTATCCAATAAACGTTGAAAATGACAAATCATCCATGTGTTTGATATCGGCGATCCCATTTTATTCCCAGATGTTTCAGTTTTATTCGGGTTGGGTTTTAGTTTCATATCTGTTCGTGCTATTCACATATCCAACCACTTCGAAAAAAGCAGTTACGTAAACAATGGAGGGATCGGATGATCATCGACAAAATGCAGAAAATTTGAACGGAAAAGGACGATAATATTTTGTTGTAGAACAAAAATTATAAGTATTGATGAAATCGGTTTATTTTGTATCACAGGAGCAATTTTCGACATAAGTTCAAATTGACGATCTTCATAATAATGATTAAGCATAACAAATGCCAAGTTTTGTGATATTATTGAAAATATGCGTTCATTGTAGGGACTTCCTCTTTAACCCTTTACCTTATACGCGCGAGAAATCGCGAGTTTGCTTATCACCTGATAGAAGCGAGATAATGCGACTTTCCTTATTCCCTGATAGAAGCGGCTAAGCGCGGGTCTATCCATTACCGTGTATAAGCGGGTTTGAGCGAGTCCAATATTTACCTGCTAATATCTCAATTTTCTAGTTAAATTTCTTTATCTGGATGTCTACATATTTAAAGTGTGTTAATATATCTTCTGAAATCCCAAATCTAATAATAGTGTTACTACAGAAAAATATTGCAAAAAACGAGGCTGAAGTCGAGTGGTATATTCTTTTCATATGTTCGGTGATCATCGTAAGACATGGGTATAATACTATTCGTCATTATTCGGAAAGTACGAACTTTGCCGATAAATGATCACACGAAAATTTTCCACTGTCGCCAAGGTCAAATTCTAAATATAAATATGTTAAATATAATTGACCAATGACTATTCGGAACTCCATAAATCACGCGCGACTTGCCTTAGGGCTAAAATAACACATGGGGAACCCGTTGTCAACCTCAAAACACACCGGCGGAAATTGGGCAATAAAACTTTCGTAAGTATAATCCGATTAGAGGGTAGATAGCAATATCAATCAAATAACTTAGCTAATCAACCAATTTAACCATTCAAACGAATCATGTCTGGGAATTCATTCATAAATGTCAAACAGTTAGGATCTCGTGTGGACGCCGATATTTTTTATCGAGATCCAAACTGTCTGAATTGATATAAAACGAATAATTCGTTCATAAGCGCCATTCAGTTTAGATCTGGATGAAATAAAAAGCTACGTGGCGTCTCATCTACATCTAAATTAATTTAATAAATATACCATAATGAAAAAAAATTTGTGTAGACTCAGATCAGGAACTATTCTAAATCTCGATTAATGCATAATAAATGCAAATGAGACAGATATCAGGAAAAGTGGGTTGGGAGATTGTAAACAGTGTAGTCCCAGATCAGCAGCCGCTTTTCCCATGCGGCATCTGATCAGGATCTACACTGTTTGCTTGACCACATATATAAATAATGCATATATTCTGGTGATTTTCAAACAGTGTGAAGCAGATGCTGCATGTGAGATGCAGCTGATCTGAGTATACACTGTTTGAAATGCAACGCATTCTCCATTTTCCTTTTGCCCGACTCAAATGCATTATAAAAACGGAAAATGTTTCAAAGAACAATAAATAGCATAATTTATATGTGTCGGAATTTCATGATTTCATTTAGTTCAGTGAACATGCAGATGAAATTTGTCTTCCGATTATTTATTTTTCTGGTGGCGGCATTCGTTTTGAAGCCAGGCCCTAACCTGGACGGTTTCAATACTTTAGATCCAGATCAGGCACCGGAAAACTCAACATCTAATCAGGATCTATAATTGAATTCAGATCAGACACACAGTTACCCAGAATCTAATTACATGTAGATAAATTTTGGACCCAGGTCCGGTGCCGTGTTACTCAGTATCTGATCTAAATCAGTGTTTGGATCTAGATCCAGATCAGACATCATACTCAACTTCTGATCTGGATCTAACCTTAATGGCTGAAATGAGTCTCTCAGCGTCTGATATCGATCCAAGCGTGGACCCCGAACCGGCGCTGAGTTACTCGCTGTATGATCTGGGTCCGCGCTGAATGAATATAGGAATTATTTACTCAGCTCTGATCTGGATCAAGCCTGTTTGGAAATTATATTTTATTTTGAATAGCAGGCGATAGGTTACTGTTCCGAACATATTTAGCTGAGATTTTAAGGTCAATTATAATAAAGTTCTGAAAATATATTGACTTGCCTCGTTTTATCCCCGTGTATTATGCTTATACATACTTCAAATTGCATGAAAAATACACCATCAAAAAGAGAATTTAATTTCCTAAAATCTTTTTATTTACACTATAATGATAATGGTAAATATAAATGCATTTATATGGGATTGAAAAGGACAGGTGTCAGATTCAAACTAATTTTCCAATATTTCCAATAAACTGTATTGGTGAGAGTGTGTTACGCTTACCACATGGATAGTGGTTATTGATTATCGGATAAGGCTTACCTATATCGGTGTAAGATAAGGGTTTGGAGGTTTGGCTATTGGGTAAAGGGTTAAACAGATTTTTGTGGATAGACAAGGTCTTACTTCATTGCATGACTATTTGCTATATCTATTTTTCAAATACAAGATGGAACACTGTTTTGGTAAAGATTTTAACACATCTATCACATTTTACAGTTCATATTACTGTCTATTCATATTTTCAGGTGACAACTGACATTCGTCAGAGCTGTACAGAGACTCATACTGGGACATCTGCAAGTGCCCCGCTAGCAGCTGGTCTGTGCGCCCTGGCCCTGCAGGCAAAGTAAGACTGACTTATGGTAGCTTTAAATACATGGATAACAATAAGGGACAGGGCTAGTTTTCAATATAGTAAAACCCCTTTAAACCGGGCGTTAAATTTAGTATAAATACCAGTCTTGGAGACAGGTGGAAGCTTAATGCAGGGTGAAAATCATGCAGAAAGCTCCTCTAGGAGCTTTCTGCATGACTTCCACCCTGCATTAAGCAGCCACCTGCCTGAAAGTATCTAAATTCTTCTGTTCTCGAGGGTTTTTACTGTACATATGGAGTAAAGGGTTGAGCCAATTGATTGCTCATAGAACGCATACAGGTATGACTACCAGGGACAGGGCTATAGTTTTACATATAAGGTTCACCCTTTCAATGCATGAAATGAGCGTGATGACATTTGCAAACAGAACTGATCAGTGTCTGCACTGTTTGTGATTCAAAATCTTTTAGCATACTGAATTTACTATATAAACATTATAAACATTCCATTTTGAATATCGAGTATGCAAAGGGTTAAAGCTAGGGAAGTTGTCAAAAAGTTGTCAAAATCTTCTTTTGAAATCATAAATCAAACTGCATTTTAATTTTTCATTTATTGTTTGTTCAAGCCATTGGTTCCATTGGTGTCTCTCGTACAAATTTCTTTTATAATGATTTTTTGAATAGATATAGCCACGACTGGCTGATATACAGTAAAATCTTGATTATTTGAATTTTATTTACAGAAGATTTTAGACACTTTTAGGCAGGTGGCTGCTTAATGCATGGTGAAAGTCATGCAGGAGCTTTCTGCATGACTTTCACCCTGCATTAAGCTGCCACCTGTCTTAAAAATCGATAATATACATGTTTTAGTGTTCAAATAATTGAAATTTTACTGTATTAACTTGTTACTCCATGCATACACGTTTTAGGGATGGACTGCTCTATTTGGTTATGAAATGCTACAGATTCTGCCATGGTCATGACTTTATGTGTCCTTATACAATTATAAGAATGGAGCTAATTACTATTCATGATGTCATTATTTCTTACGTAGATATTATATGAGTAAACTGATGGTAAATACACTTTGTCAGAACTGCTTGTTAGAGGCAAACATGTTTGTTTTATGCAAAGCCTATTGACTGAACGGAAATGGCCTTGTCCTCATTTTATTTTAACTTTATTTTGGTTTTTTTAACCACCCCCAGCCCTATGTTGAGTTGGCGTGACCTACAGCATATAGTTGTGATGACGGCCAAACCTGACAATTTGCACGACCCCACCTGGACCACAAATGGTGTGGGAAGGAAAGGTAGGCTTTGAAATTTTGACACAAATGTGACTAGAATTTAATTTCACTACCACTGGGTTAGCCTCTGATCACATTAGGATAGTTTAGATCCAGATCAGACAACAAGTAACTTTCTATCTCATAGACATCCATTTCCTTCATATAAACATGTTTTCACACATCTGCAAACAGAGTAGACCGAGATCAGATGACTCCTATAGGAGCCGTCTGATCAGGGTCTGCTCTCTTTGCTAATGGAATTTGAAAGATCTGTTTCTTTACTTTCTAAAATGGCTACAGTTTTTCACCTTCAATATTTCTTTATAAAGATTTTGTCCATGAATATTCAGTAGGAATTTTGGAATAAGCAGAACAGGGAAAGGGATAACCACATTGTTTTATAATGAGATTATGTTGTGTAAACAAGGGAAGAATATGCAATTCTAAGAAAACCTTTTCTAAGGCAAATTTTCTTTTGCCTCTGAAAAAAACAGTTACATCTGATCTGCACAGAAATGATAATTTACACAGGTGACAGGTAGGTTGTAGCAGTGTTTTTTTTCAGAATGAGATTTATCATGTGGATCATATCCCTGATGATGTTGTAAGAGATAAACCATGCAAACATGCAGGTACAAATCATGAGAAGCTCCATGCTTTGCCAATGACTCGTACTAGCTGCAACTGCTTGATTAGATTCTACAATGTTTGACACTGTCGTAATAACCCTTTATATCTGTCTAATCAGTGTAGACCCAGATCAGACAGCTCCATCAGGAGTCAACACTATTTGCTGTTTCATTGGTTTAATTTATAATTACGGAAACGGTGTAGAGTCAAATGATTTGCCTCAGTCATCTCATAATGAAATAGGGGATGAAATAGGGGAAGCTCCTGGCCCGCTCAACCCTTTACTGTATGAATATTCATGTGTGTTCATGCCCCCATACGGGGCATACTGTCTTTGCTCTGTCTGTTGGTTTGTATGTTGGTTTGTCACCAACTTTAATGTTGGCAATAATTTTGTATCCATTGCACACACATACTTCAAACTTGGCGTGCATGATCAACTTATGGAGGCAACATTTTTAGGGAAGACTGGTCAAGGTCATACATCAAGGTCAAAGGTCAAATTATGGGTCAAATTAAGATGGACGAAATTTTTGTGGCCATTCAACATACATGCTTCAAACTTGGCATGCATGTGCAACTTATGAAGGTGAACATTTTTAGGGGTGACTTATTAAGGTCAAGGTCATACATCAAGGTGAAGAGTCAAATTACGGGTCAAATTTAGATCGGCGTTGATTTTGTCGTCATTCAACATGCATGCATCAAACTTAACATGCATGTGCATCTTATGAAGACGCACATTTTTAGGGATGACTTGTTAAGGTCATACATCAAGGTCATAGGTCATATTGGGGGCATAGCGTTTTACAAATACATCTTGTTTTATAATGGTATATGGACACAGGAATTTTTGGCATGGTGGAAACTAGAATCAGCTCTATATTATAAGCAAAGAGAGAAGACCCTGATGAGACAGCTCGACTGTGTTTCCTAAGGCGTAGAAAGGCTTGTATAAGGAGTAAAGGATTATTTGTTCTCCAGAACCACTTACGTGGATGTTTTGTAAAATTCAAGGGAAGAAACTAGATATTATCCACACAAATGATTATGTAGGATTTCTTTCCCTTTGTCTCTAACTCAAATCCACATTAAGTCAGTTTCTTTGATGCAACTTGAACTGAAGCAGATGCCATCATGTTTATGTTTTGACAGAAGACACTTTTCACATGATGTAACTCTTTGCAATGTGTTCCGAAGACTCTTTCAGGAGTCCTTTGATCTGAGTCTACTCTGTTTGCAAATATTTGTTAACTGTTTGCCTAATGGAGATGCTTTAGATTGTCTTTACAAGCAGACTAGACCCACATCAGACGGCAACTGTAAGAACCTTATGAAAAATATGCATCTAATCCTACAGTTTCTCCATAGTAGAAAAAACGCATATTCAGTGTGTCGTTATATAAATACAGCTTTATATTTATATTCATAAGTCATTATTTGATATATGAATATTAGGTTAATATTATATCATAAGCAAATAGAGCAAACCCTGATCAGATGGCTCCTATAGGAGCCGTTTGATCTAGGTCTACTCTGTTTGCAGATGCATAGAAATGCGTAGTTATGGAGTAAAAGGTTATTATTCTAATTAGACATGTTCTATGATATTGTTTTTGTTGAAATTGCACATTGTTTGTTTTGTCTGTTTGCAGTAAGTCATTCGTTTGGCTACGGTCTGATGGATGCAGCAGCAATGGTTCAACTGGCCAGGAATTGGTCCACTGTGCCACAACAGCATATTTGTGAAGAGGTCTCACCAGAAAAGAATAAGTAAGCAAACCCATAAAGAGTATTGTGTCAGCAAATAAAGTAAAAATATGTCTGTAAAACAACTACGAAAAGCAAGTCTATTTATTTATAATCAGTATTTATTAAAATATCAGAAAGTTATCTGGTAAATGCAGAAAAGCTCCTGAAAGATTTGTTTCCTTTATATTTCTTCTGTATTAACCCATTCCCTCATATTGACGCCTTTTGGTGCCTCTGAAAAAGTAAATTTTTGAAGCAATTGTCATAAATAGAGCATTTACTACACAGTGCTAAAATTTCCCTTTTTCCTAGTAAATACCCATTTTCAGTAGGTTTATTCAAAGAGGATGGATCTAAAAAATAACCTATGAAGGAATGGGCTTTTCAGTAGATTTGTTCAAAGAGGATGGATCTAAAAAATAACATAAAGGAATGGGTTACGGTAGTTTTAACCTTTTACTCCATGAATATGCCTTTTAACGCCTTTGCAAACAGGGAAGACCGGGATCTGACTGCTCCTACTGGAGCCGACGATCCAGGCAGGGTCTGCACGGTCTGCTTATGAAATAATATAAATTCAGCAGTTTCTGCCATTGTAAAAAAGGGGTTAATAGATTAAAGATGACACTTTATTGGTATTACTGTAATCAGTTTTACAGTAAAACCCCTCTAAACCGGACGTTCAATTTAGTATGAATATCGGTCTTGGAAACGGGTGGCAGCTTAATGCAGGGTGAAAGTCATGCAGAAAGCTCCTAGAGGAGCTTTCTGCATTACTTTCACCCTGCATTAAGCAGCCACCTGCTTATGCAGACTTTCACCCTGCATTAAGCAGCCACCTGCTTAAAAGTATCATAATTTTCTCTACTAGAATTCCTGTTTAGAAGGTTTGTACTGTACACGAGAGAAGTATAGGGTGGTCATTGACATTTGTATGGTAAAACTATTATGAATATTAACTCTTTCTTTGATATAAATCTTTTTCACTCCTTTGCAAACAGAGTATATATCCTGATCAGATGGCTCCTATGATGAGCTGCTCTGTTTGCCTTTGAAATTATAATAGATCTGACTACAGCTTCTACCAATACCAAACCATCCTGTATGCATATGCCATTATAAAGTATCAGGCTAATAAATGGTCATGATGTCATTATTTCTTACATGAATATTCAACAGAGAAAGGGTTAATCACATTGATTAATGTATCAAAAAAACACAATAAGTAAACTTATTGCCATGACGGAGATCTGTACTATATTAACAAACAGAGTAGATCCTGATCAGAGAGCTTCTAAACTCTGTGATCTGAGTGTGAAGGTGTAAAAGGTTGGGATGATGTCGTTTCTGTGTTCATGTACCATAATTATAAAAATCAGCTAATTAATATTCATGATATTTTCATTTCTTACATAGGTGAAAGGTTGAGCATTTTCAGTCAAGAGTCATAAAGTTATCTGTATTTACAAACATTTTATTAACTACATTTGAAAAGTGAGCAATTGATAAAGCTCTGTATCTCCTATTTGGTTTGGAGATCAAACTCTTTGCATACTGGTGGCAAATTCATGTCACATCTTGTCTGTTGAAATTGAAATGATTATGTGTTGAAGTGTTTTTGTACCCCTGCAAACAAAGTTTGAGTGGTGTACTGGAATAATCCTGTTAGTTGGGTGGTCAATCCGCATTTGAACAAGGGTAGTTGGTGTTGGGAATTGCTCCTTCAATTTGAAAGTTATTTAATGTATATTTAGTATATGCAGTAACCACGAACTGTAGATGTACAAGACACAATTTCCATGTGTTAAGCACCAGATATTGCAGAACTATCTTCCCCTGAACTTTGAGTATTTTTTTGTCATTTGGGCATGTAACATGGGTAGTTAGTCTTGCAAACTCCTCCTTCAATTTAAAAGATATAAAATTTGTATTTAGTGTGTTTAAAGCCATAAAATAGATGTGTGTGACACAATTGTCTTATGTTAAGCACCAGGCATTGCAGAATTATCTCCCTTTGAACTTTTTTTTGGTCATTTTTTCATGAAACAGGGGTAATATTGAATTAATACTACATAATAACCACAAATAGTAGCGGTAGGCATTTCAGAATTATCTCCCCTTGAACATTGAGTATTTTTGTCATTTGGGCCTGTGACATGGGTAATGGGTGCCTCCAGTTTGAAAGTTTAATTTATATTTGGCATAGCCCTTGGATTTGAGATCAAGGCTGCTGTGCAGGGGTATTCATCATCTTTAGTGATAGTTCTAGTTTCATCGGCTCATAAACCATGGGCTGTCATGAACCATTCAGGTATTTGACCTTCATGGTAAAATGACTGCCCCTCAGAAACAATTGTTTATGAGCTGATTAACCCTTTACTCCATAAATACGCCTTTCTACACATCTGCAACGGAGTAAACCCAGATCGGATGGCTCCTATAGGAGCCGTCTGATCAGGGTCTGCTCTGTTTGCTTGTGATACGATATAAATATGATTCTACAGTTTCAACCATGGCCAAGAATTCCTGTCTACATGTGCTAGTATAACAGTTAACCCATTCCCACTTAGGCTATTTTTAGAATTAACTTCTTTGATTAAATCTACCAAAAAGGAGCATTAACGAGAGAAAAGGAAATTGTCAGAATTGTAGTTTTGAAACCATTGTGATAAATAGAGCATTTGCTCCTGTGGAGCAAATGCTCTATTTATCACAATGGTTTTTCAAATTGACTTTTACAGAAGCGTCAAAAGGCGTCAGTATGCGGGAATGGGTTAATCTAATTAATATTCATGTTGTCAGTATGTTTTTACATGAATATTCATGGAGTAAAGGGTTGACAACATTTGAGCAGACTTGTATTGTGAAGATTGCTACTGGTAATGTCACTCTGATATTTATTACTCTGAAGTAGGGGAGTACCTATGAACGGAAAGTTGACTGTTCCCCTGGAAACAACTGGATGTGAAGGCAGCAACAATTACGTGAAGTACCTAGAGCATGTACAGGCCAGAATCACACTGAAGGCAAGTTGGCGTGGTGAAATACGCATCTCTCTCAGATCCCCAATGGGAACAACGTCAACTCTTCTGGAAAGACGTAGCCAGGACAACTCGCGTGATGGCTTCAACAACTGGGCCTTCATGACAACCCACAACTGGGGTGAACTGGCCAAAGGTGAATGGGTGCTTACTATAGAAAACGGAGCCCGTTCATGTGAGTATTTGTAGAAAGTTTTTGTGTGACTAATGTGTTACCATGGTAATTATCATTTTTTATGATTTGATGTACATTTTTGAGTTAGTATTGTACCTGACTTGAAGTATATTATAGCATGCAGATCTTTCATTTAGTTCAGGGATAATCATGAAAAATGACATTTTGGTTAACACAAAGTACGTCATATCTGCAAAAAACGTAATATCAGATCAACTTACTTAATCATCATCTGAACAAGCTCTGCTCTGTTTTCAGTAATGTTGAAAAAAGCCTGAAAGAAAGTAGTAATATAAGAGTGACAATATGTGTAGACTGTAATCAAACTTTTCTATTCAGGAGCTGTTTGTGTATGTAATGTTTGCAAAGTGACTACACTAGGCTATATGTAATCCTTTACACCTTAGATACACTTTTAATCCTTTCTCTCATGCAACAAATACTTATTCATGTCTTTGGAAACAGGTAGATCCAGATCAGACAGCTCGTGTAGAAACCATCTCATCAGGGTCTGCTCTGTTTGCTTATGAATTATAATAGATCTGACTCTATACTTTCTACCAGTACCAAAACATCCTGTGTACATAAACCATTATAAAAAATCAGCCAATAAATATTCATGATGTCATTATTTTTTTTAAATGAATATTCAACAGGGAGAGGGTTAATCCCTCTGCAAGCAAAGTACATTTGTAGACCAAGATCAGTTGCTACTGTAGGAGCCATCTGTTGGGGATCTGCTCTGTTTTATTATGAACTAATACAGATGATTCTATAGTTTTTGCTGTTGCCATAGATACTGTTATTCATATGCCATTCTTTCTCTCATGACTCCTGTCAGAAATAATGACTGTATGGAGATTTATTAGCTAACTTTTATAATGGCATCTTGATAAAGGGATTCTGTTGCAGTGGAAGAAACTATAATAGAATCAGATCTTTATTATTCCATAAGCAAACAGAGCAGACCCTGACCAGACAGCTCCTACAGGAGCCATCTTATCTGGGTCTATTCTGTTTGCACAGGTGTCAAACATTGTATGAGGGAAAGTGTTAAATAAACCGCCTTCCTAATATCATAAATATTAATTAGATTAATTTTATAAAGTCATATGAACACAGGATATTCTGGTTCAGGCAGAAACTAAAATCTGATCTATATACCTTAACCCTTTCCCTGTTCTATGTTTATTACAAATTTCAAAACCTACTGAATATTCATGCACAAAATAGTAATAATGGAATATAGAAGGTGGAACATTGTAGCCATTTTTAGAAAGTATAGAAACAGATCTATCAAATTTCATTAGCAAACAGAGCAGACCCTGATCAGACGGCTCCTATAGGAGCCGTCTGATCTGGGTCTTCTATGTTTGCAGATGCATGAAAACACGTGTATATGAGGGAAAGGGTTAAGCAAAAAGAGCAGACCATGATCAGATGGCTCCTAAAGGCAACTTTCAGCACTGTACCTGTAGATTTGAGATAACCTACAGGCTAGATCCATATGAGGCACCAAGTAACTTGGCATCTTATCAGGATGCAAACTGTTTGTTACAGATATCAAGAATTATAAGAAAAAAATCTACTTTTACATTGAAGCAGACGACTATATTTGTAGATGATAATTTCTTGAGTTTGGCCGGTTAAATCCAATGTAGTATGCTTTTATCAGTTTCATAGAATATATAAACCATGGATAATGTTCTATTTCTGTGCCTGCAGAAGGTATGTCCTTTTATATCTCGAAACAGCTTTGATACTTGGTAGCAAGGACAGGATGTTTATTTTTCTATAAGTTTTATGGAAGAGAATTTAATTTTTGAAGTTGCGTCTTTAGAGGGGGAAATCTTATATTTGACATTGGCTACATGTTAGATCAGCTAAAAGGTGTTCAAATTAAAGTCTTAGAAAGTCTTCTTTTAACTCTATGCTAGTTAATAACTTTTCAGCAAGTTTATATCCAGTTGAGACCCCATGTAACTCGTCATCTCATCAGGATCCAAACTGTTGGGCACTCTGCATTATTAAAAGAATCTTAGGAAAGTTTTACTTTAAGAATTGAAATAAGACATTTTTTGCAGATGACAATCACTGAGCATGCAAGTTAATTATCTCTTGTTTTCCATTTCTCTTAACTCTTTCCTTCATATAAACGCCTTTTCACGCCTTTGCAAACAGCAGAGTAAACACAAAGATCAGATGGCTCCTGTAGGGGTGGTCTGATCTGGGTCTGCTCTGTTTACTTAAGGTATAATATACAGTTGAACTGCGGTATCTCGAACTCGGATAACTCAAACTTTGGGATAACTCGAAGTAAAAGATTGGTCCTTCCAAAATTTACAGTACAAATTTGTTCTAGAATGTATCGCTACGCATGTATATAAACACATGTGACAGCTTACTGCAGCTCAAACATAATGCTGAAAGCACCCATAGGCATTTATACCTGCATTAAGCTGTGAACTTGAGAAAATGTTCATATTAGAAACCAGATGACTCAAACCTCTGTTATCTCAGAAGTAATTTGTATGGTCCGTTGAAGGTTGAGATAGTGAAGTTCAACTGTATATTAGATACAAACAAGTTATGGGAGCATTGCAAGCATTGCCACAATGCCTTACCAGTTTAACTCTTCTGTCACAGTGTAATGAAAAGCCCTTATGTGCTGCACATTCATACAAGAATCTGTATATCATACTTATTGAATCACTTCAACATATCACTTCTAACACATATAATATTCAATATACTTATTGAATCACTTCAATATACCTATTCTGACACATATAATGTTCAATCAACACTCACACATAGATAACTTAGGGATAGCTCGAAGTAAAAGTTTGATCCATCCAAAATTTACAATTCAGAATAATTATTGGTCTAAAATGTATCACTAGCATATCTAGAAACACATGTGACAGCTTAATGCAGGTCAAAAGTAAAGCTGATATAAGCACCTTTGACCTGCATTAAGCTGTGAACTTAAGACATTGTTAAGAACAGAGATTGGATGACTCTAACCTCTGTTATCTTGAAGTAATTTGTATAGTCCCTTGAAGTTTGAGATATCGTAGTTCAACTGTATATATGGTTCTACAGTTTCTGCGATGGTGAAACATTCATGTGTTAAATGTGCTATTATAAAATTTAACCCTTTCCCTCATATAAATGCCTTTTCACACATTTGCAAACAGAGTAGACCCAGATCAGATGGCTATAGGAGCCATCTGATCAGGGTCTGCTGTGTTTGCTAATAGAATTTGATAGATCTGTTTCTTTGGTTTCTAAAATGGCTACAATTTTCCAGCTTCCATATTTTACTATAACTGTTTTGTCCATGATTATTCAATAGGTATTGAAATTTGGACTAGATAATTAATAGAACAGGGAAAGGGTTAAATCCGACTAATATTCATAATAACATTATTTCCTACATGAATATTTATGGAGTAAAGGCTTAATAGAGGAAATGCTCTATTTATTACAATGGTTTAAAAAAGACACTTTTACTGAGGCATCAAAAGGCGTCAAAGTGAGGGAATGGGTTAATGGTGTGATTATTTCCTACATGAATATTCATAAGATAAGGGGTTAATGGGTATGCAGTGAGCTAGTCCGATAGTTTGAATACACAAATAGTTTGGATACTGATCAGACATTGGAGTTATTCATTGTCTCATTAGGAAGCACACTGTTTACACAGGCTATACCAGAGTCACTGCTAGAGTACAGTGGAGGTTTTGATTCTTACAATTCAGTTATCTTTCTCTGGGAGACTGACATTTGCATCTTGTCACTTGTTTTATTTTAAAAAGTTGATTAGTTTTGAGTTCTCTTCTTTTTTGTTTTTGTTTTTCACAAGCAGAGCATTTATTTGAATTTTAATTGATGCACAATTCAGAAGAATATTGCTTTTTATACGCCCGTTTGAAAAAACGGGACGTATTATGGAATGGCGCTGTCTGTGTGTCTGTCCGTCTGTCCATCTGTAACATCTCTAACTCAAGTTCCGCTTGGTGGATCCTTCTCAAATTTTAACACAATGTTTATCTAGACATTCTACAGTTGCCTGCCAAGTCCCGGTTTGTTTATCCAAGGTCAAGGTCACACAATTGGACTTAGAATTTGCGTTTAGCAAAAATTTTAACCGGTCTGTCTGTCTGTAACATCTCTAACTCAAGTTCTGCTTAGTGGATCCTTCCCAAATTTAATCATAATGTTTATCTAGACATGCTACAGTAGCCTGCCAAGTCCCGGCTCGTTTATCCAAGGTCAAGGTTGCTTAATTGGACTTAGAATTTGCGTTTAGCATTTGCGTTAAGCAAAAATGTTAACCTCAATTTATGTGGAACAAGTCAATTTATCTACATAACACTTTGAGATAAAGCTTTGAAACTTGGAACACTTGTTCACCGTCACAACCTTCACCTGTAGGCAAGAGTAAATAACTCTGTCAAGCATTTTGACCGAATTATGCCCCTTTTTAACTTAGAATTTTTGGTTAAGGCTTTGTTAAAGTCCATTTATTTACATAATCCTTTGATATAAAGCTTTTAAACTTGGAATACTTGTTCACCGTCACAACCTTCACCTGTAGGCAAGAGTAAATAACTCTGTCAAGCATTTTGACCGAATTATGCCCCTTTTTAACTTAGAATTTTTGGTTAAGGCTTTGTTAAAGTCCATTTATTTACATAACCCTTTCAGATAAAGCTTTTAAACTTGGAACACTTGTTCACCGTCACAACCTTCACCTGTAGGCAAGAGTAAATAACTCTGTCAAGCATTTTGACCGAATTATGCCCCTTTTTAACTTAGAATTTTTGGTTAAGGCTTTGTTAAAGTCCATTTATTTACATAATCCTTTGATATAAAGCTTTTAAACTTGGAATACTTGTTCACCGTCACAACCTTCACCTGTAGGCAAGAGTAAATAACTCTGTCAAGCATTTTGACCGAATTATGCCCCTTTTTAACTTAGAATTTTTGGTTAAGGCTTTGTTAAAGTCCATTTATTTACATAACCCTTTCAGATAAAGCTTTTAAACTTGGAACACTTGTTCACCGTCACAACCTTCACCTGTAGGCAAGAGAAAATAACTCTGTCAAGCATTTTGACCGAATTATGCCCCTTTTTAACTTAGAATTTTTGGTTGAGGCTTTTTTAAAGTCCATTTATTTGCATAACCCTTTGAAAAAAAGCTTTTAAACTTGGAACACTTGTTTACCTTCACAACTTGCACCTGTAGGCAAGAGTACATAAATCTGTCAAGCATTTTGACCGAATTATGCCCCTTTCTAACTTAGAATTTTTTGTTAAGGTTTTGGTTAAAGTCCACTTATTTACATAACCCTTTCAGATAAAGCTTTTAAACTTGAAACATTTGTTCACCATCAGAAGCTTCATCTGTAGGCAATAGTAAATACAATGCAACTCTGTCAAGCATTAAGACACAATTATGGCACTTTTCAATTTAGAATTTTTGGTTAAGGTTTTTTGTTAAAGTATGCCTATTTACAACCTTGAAACTTGGTCGCAAACTTGGGCTTAGAATTTGAGTTCAGCAAATACGTTAACCCCAGTTTATGTTGAACAAGACCCCGACGGGCGTATATTGTGTCCACTGGCACTCTTGTTAAAGTACATAAGGACTTGTCTTAAGTGACCATTCATTTTTTGAACATAAGAGTCTTAAACAAGCAGTTGATTGCTTAATGCAGGGTCAAAGTAAAGCAGAAAGCCCCAATAGAACATTTCTGCATTGCCTTTGGCTTGCATTAAGTTACTGCCTGTCTTAAACACCCAGAATTAGACCTCTTTCTAATGGTTGCTTAATGCACACTAGCAGTGATACCGTGACCTATGCAAATAGTGTAGATCCAGATGTGATGCAGAGTCACAAGGTGTCTCATCTGGATCCAAACTGAATGATATTCTGGTAAAGTGTTTTGAAAAATAATGGAGAAAATCCACTTAAGAGGTTTTTAGCAGACAACAAATTTTGCAGACGATATTTACCTAGTGTACAGAGGGTTAACCCTGTACTCCATAAATACGCCGTTCTATGCTTTTGCAAACAGAGTAGACCCAGATCTGACAGCTCCTATAGGAGCTGTCTGATCAGGGTCTAATTTGTTTGCTTATGATATAATATAGATATGATTCTATAGTTTCTGCCATTGCCAAAGTCCTGTGTCCATGTGCTGTTATAACAATCAATCTAATTAATATTCATGATGTACATTTTGTAATTATTTCTGAGATAAATATTTATGGAGTAACGGGTTAAGACAGGTTCTACTGTATGTTTGAATCTAAGCATTCTGTTGGCAACATGATAGCTTTTACAATCAGCTTGCATCAAGGTTAAGGGCCAAGTAATTTAATTGAAATCTCATCATTGAGGAATTCAGAGTGTTGTACATTCAGATCATGTACTGACGATGGAATTGATGAGACATTTAGTTCTGAGGATTTAATAAAAAGTCAGTTGGGCAGATAAATGGTACTTTTTAAATGCTGAATTCAAAGAAAAACGAGTTGAGGCATTACCATAGTCTTTCTGTAATTGTCATGCATGTTGTTGTCACATAAAATTACCATTTTGTCACAATTATATCAGTACAGCTATCCCAATCAACTCCACAACTTGTTCATCAATTTATTAACCCTTATCTTGCCATCTGAAACTTGATTCGCATTTACAAACAGCTGAATCAGACAGCTCTTTCAGGAGCCCTCTGATCTGTGATCTGAATCTACTGTTTGCAAAGAGATGACAAAAGGCGTCTATTACGGTTACAGTATCAAAATTATGCTGAATTGACTTGCTCAACTTTATGATCACGTTGGAATGGGAGAGACTGTTTTAACAATATTTAGTGTAAAAAGTACTGTAAAACCAGTCTTAAGCGGCCATTCATTATTGAACAAAGGAGTCTTAAAAAAAATAGGTGATTGCTTAATGCAGGGCAAAACTAATGCAGAAAGCTCCTATAGGAGCTTTCTGCATTAGTTTTGACCTGCATTAAGCTACCACCTGACGTACAGACCCATAATTGACCTCTTTTTGATGGCCACTTAAGATAAGTTCTACTGTATAATTATGGCATACATCATACTGAATACAGCTCTAGGATTATTCATATACCGGTACTTACTCTTGCATATGAAATACATATTGTGAGTTTGGATTTACCTTCATTCTCTGTCGGTTGTATCAGTATTGAAGCATCTGTCGATATGCATATGCTACGGTATATTTTTGTCTTCAATATACAATATGTACTCAAATTGCAATGATTATTTTGCATGGTTGCTCTGTTACAATTCTGCAATAGTTCCTGCGTTTGACATTACGTTATACAAATGTATTGTTGATTGTATTGTCGGTGTATATAGAAACTTTGTTTGTGTGTTTGCTGCTAGACATGAACTTTCTTTGATTTTTATGAGTTCATGGTGTTGCATTATCAAGGTACATGTATATATAATTATCTTCAATGTTTGCAGTGTAACTCTTTGGATGCTGACTTTGAGTCCATTCAGTGTGAATGGGTATAGTTTGCTAGAGGATGTGGAATGATAAAAAGTGCAGACCAAATTCAGAGAGCTCTTAGAGGAGCTGGGTCTGATCTGGGTCTACACTGTTTACAAATGCCAGTACACACGTTTCCAGCATTTTAAGGGTTGAAATACAATTATGTAAATTTGTTTCAATTTACAGGTTTAAGTTAGGTTATTATTTACAAGCAGTGTGCTTATTATGTGTTTTTAAACAAATTAAACACTTTTAATTCTTTGGATGCTACTGGATAATTTTATGGGGGAGGAAAGGGGGGGGGGATATTGTTTTTGACCAGTTGGTTGGTTGGTTGGTTGGGTTGTGGACAACTTTAACATTGGCGATAATTTTGTAGCCATTGCACATACATACTTCAAACTTGGAATGCATGCGCAACTTATGGAGGCGAACATTTTTAGGAGTGACTTATTAAGGTCAAGGTCAAAGGTCAAATTTATATTGGCAATAATTGGGGATATATAGTGTTTCACAAACACACTGCCTTTACAAGCAGTTTGGATCTGGATGAGACACCAGGTAAATTGGAACTTCATCAGGGTTCAAACTGTTTTATACACCATCGTCCATGGCTTATAAAACTGAGTTTGGAAAAATCTGCTTTAGTAGCCATCTGCAAAGTTTGTAAATGACAGTTATATACATAATTGTAGTATATAAAGAGTTGTGCATACAGTTGATTACATTAAATTTATAAGTGATGATTGAATTTATAATGCTATGTATGAATCCAGATCAATTTGAAACACTTTTAGCAATGATTATTGTGTATGACACTATAACACTTAATAGGTCTTGTCTCCTGCTGTAACATTGCTATGTATGCGACTTGTACGTAAAATGTAGACTTGGAACTAAACTTATCTTTCCTTTCTTTTTAATCCTTTCCCTGTTAATCCATTCCCACATGGGCTATTTTTAGACCCAACCTCTTTGAATGAATCATTAACTAGAGAAAAGGAAAATTTTAACCGAAAAGAAGCATTAACTAGAGAAAAGGAAAATTTTAGAATTTTGTTGTTCTGACACCATTTTGATAAAAAGAGCATTTGTTCCTTAGGAGCAAATGCTCTGTTTATCAACAATGGTTTCAAGAAGTGACTTTTACAATGGCGTAGAAAGGCATATTTATGGAGGAAAGAGTTAAGTATTCATGTAAGAAATAATGACAACATGAATATTTATTAGCTCAAGTTTTATAATGTTAAATTTTCAAGTGAATTTTTTACTTTGACAAAAACTGTAGAATCAGATCTATATCATGTCAAAAGCAAACAGAGCAGACTTTGATCAGATGGCTCCTATTGGAGCCGTCTGATCTGGGTCTACCCGGTCTGCAAATGCTTGAAAAGTCGTTTATAGGAGGGAAAGGGTTAAAGACTTAAGAGTGTCGAACAGTTGAGATGCCAAGTTGACCAGTGACTCATCTTGGATGTTTGCCAAGGTATTCACAGGTTCACAACGTTATTTTGTGAAATAAAACATAATTGATCTTGCATGTTGAAACTAGATCTTGTGTATCGAGTCTTTGTTTTTTATTTATCACAATCATGATGTTGGTAGCTAGCATTGTTTGCTGTGTTCTTTTCTTCCTATTTCTTACATTACTTGCTACGTTGTCTTGTACTCATAGATGATTCTTGTTCTCACAAACTTTGCTGTAATACAAAGCTTTGTTTTTTTATGTGCATAATCATCTTAGATGTCTATAATTTGACTTTTGAGAAAAAAGATTTGTCCTAGTGTGGGGGAAGGGGATATAGATTTACTGTTGTTTCAAGTAATTTATTAGTCTGAGAATGACAATTTGTTAACTTTATTTGTGTAACCTTTAAAACAGGGAAATACATGTATTTCAGAAAGATTAGAGTTTGCTGTCATTAGCCTTTTAACCATTTACCATGTTTTATGTAGGTGACACATGTTGCCTGGTAACACTTTTGTACTAAGATTAACTTACATGTATACTATAACAATTATATAAATGAAGTCATGAGCCTCTGTATAATGAACACTCTATTAATAAATAAAGGGTCTTTAACCCTCTCCCTTATGTAAGTGCATTTTCGCGCATCTGCAAACAGAGAAGACCCAGATCAGACAGCTCCTATAGGAGCCATCTGATCAGGGTCTGCTCTGTTTGCTTATGGTGTAATATACCGGTAGATCTGATTCTACAGCTTCTGCCTGAGTGAGCCAAAATGGCCTGTGTTCATATGCCATTATAAAAAATAATCTTATTAATATTCATAATGTCATTATTTCTTACATGAATATACAACAGGGAAAAGGCAACTAATTACAGTATAACGGCGTTATTTCGACTCTCGTTTTTCCGAGATACCCGCTTATTCCGAGGGAATGTTGAGGTCCCGGCTCAAATTCTATCAAATCTAATTGAAAATACCTGCATTAATCCGAATAGCGATAATCCGAAAATTCGAGCATGTGTGCTGGTCCCGCGGATCATTCTGGTTCCCTTTATTGATTGTTTAATTCGAGCACAGTGTTTTCCCACCTCCGAGGTAATTATTCACACCTTCTCGATACGTTGTCGTGACCTTTTGAAAGATCCGTCTATGGGACATTAGATTTTCCAAATGTGTGAATAACACATTCATTGAATGCAGACCTTACTTTGGTGTAAATAATGATGAGAATTCAGTAGACTGAAGTCTTAATAAACAAAGAGTCACAATCATAATTTGCATACGTTCGCAAACGTGTTGTGATTTTTCGGTACCGCTGAAAGGGTGCCATATAACGTCTTTCTGCTTTATATTTAGAAATAGTGCAGTGCTTTTCGTGTAGTGCTTTGAAATTCGCAATATTTTTGTTACTTTTAGACCGTCTAGTTCATGCAGACTCTTGCTACGAGAGATAACCGAGAATAATTATGTCAGACGAAAAAAGCCGAGTGTTCCGATTATTAATTAATTTGGTCACTCCCCCTGATTTTCCTTACTACGAAACAGCACGGGAACGAAACGAAAATGTTTGTTTGTGCACCAACTCAGCACCAACAACTAAATTAATGTCGACAAATGGAAAATATGCAAAACAAACGACATAACGATATATGCCACGACTGTTCAGGGGATATGTCTAAATGGTTTGAAACAAGTTTTGAGTTTATTATGAAGGGTCCGTTGAACGGACCCATACAAATTATACTGTTCAAAACTTCGGTCGCCGATGTAAATGGTGTTTTCTGTTATCACTTATATAAGGAAAGAATCGATGAATTATATATGCATTGAAGTTTATGATAATGTTAAAAAGTTTACTGTGAAAAAATATGCTTCCTCTTGTCGTCAAACAATGCTCTTGGAAATGAAAATGCTAGAGATCGGTTATTTCGAGCATTGCGATATTCCGAGGTATTTGCTGATTCCCGACAGTGCTCGAAATATCGCCAATATACTGTAATAGCAACTGACTGCTGAGCCCTTTCCCTCATATAATCACCTTTTCACACCTTTGCAAACAGAGTAGACCCAGATCAGACAGCTCCTGTAGGAGCTGTCTGATCAGGATCTGCTCTGTTTGGTAATGGTATTATATAAATGTGCTTTTACAGTTTCTACCAATATAATAACATCATGACTGTGTTCATGTATCATTGTAAAAATTCAGCTAAAAATAGTCATGATATCATTATTTCGTACATGATTATTGAAATGGTGAATGCAGAACAACAGTAATACAAAAAAGCTCCTTTGAGTTTTTCGCATTACTTTCAGCCTGCATGAAGCTACCACCTATCCCCAAACCCTAGTATTAGGCCTTTATAGAATGGTCATTATAGAGAGGTTTCAAGGTACATGCTTGGTAGATGGTGTTTCTATATAGCATAATTATGGTATTGACCCTTTGGATGGGGGAAACAAGTTGACTGTCATTTGCAAACAGTGTAGACCCAGATCAGAGGGCTGCTAGAGGAGTCTTCTGATCAGGGTCTGCACTGTTTTTGTCATTCAAAATCCTCTCACCAATTGTACCCTTTCATACTGAATGAAATGTTCGTATAAACAGTGATGGACTATTCCACTTTAAAAATTCAGCATTCAAAGGGTTATTGCCAGTGTATGTGATATAATTTGACTAATTACCGCGATTGCGTTAACCCTTTACTCCATATGTACACGTTTTTAATATCTTTGCAAACAGAGTCGACTCAGATGACTCCTATAGGAATTATCGTATCAGGATCTGCCATTACAGGAGCTGTCTGATCTGGGTCTGCTTTGTTTGCAAAGGTTGAAAAAGCGTTTGTATGAGGGAAAGGGTTAATGAGAGTAGATGGGAGTATGGTTACTACTGTGATTCAAGCCACTATGTCAAAGCTTCTCAAATGTGACTAATATTAATCATATAGAATTCAAATTGATGGAAATGGTTATCAAATATTTGCCCACTTAAAACTGATTTAGGTATATAAAAATTCTATTATTGATATTTATCGCAACTACCTTACATATAACATCTGTCAGTATTTACCTACATATTGTAATGAATAATCAGTTGCAAACATATTTATTTTTTAAGGCATGAAAGAAATAAAATGAAAGAGATATGTGGATCAAACCAATCCCAGTTCAGCTGAAGGACTGTTTAGAACATAGTAAACCTGATTTCTTGAAATATACCGGTAGTGATTTCTTCCTTTTTGGTATTTTATTTGTTTTTCAGTCAGATTTGCATAAAACTTGCGAATAAAAATATTGTTTTTGAATCTAAATATAAAATATGGAAATTTATTTCCATGGCAAAGAGAGAAGCAGATCAATAATGTATTAATGCAAACAGAGAAGACCCTGATCAGATAGCACCTACAAGGGGCAATCTGATTTGTTTTTACTCTGATTGCAAAGGCACGAAAAGGCAGAATGATCAAGGAAAGGGTACAGAAACACATAGAGACTTTCTGGTCCATTAGCCGTAGATAGTAAATTACAAACCACCAAACAAGCCAATTAAACAGTCAAACATTATTTCATAGTGAAAGAATAAATTTACAGTAAAAGCAAGAATTGTCTAATTATTGTGTGTGAAGCTTTTTGACAAAGTGGCTTAGAGTCTTTTTAAATCTTAGCATTTTATGATAGAGTTGGATAATGTTTTTGTACAGTTTTGATCCAGATGGAAGGCAGAGAAACTCTATATTTCATCAAAAGATCAAAACAGAAGGGTTTTATTGGGTAAACAAAATTGACGTTCAAAATTGAAACATTCGCTGGTTTGTAGATGTTGATCATGTAGAATGCTAAGATAGCACTTTTTCAACAGTGTGGGTTGATTTGTGATAACCGTTGCAAACAGTTTGGATATTTGTCTTGTTAGGATCCAAACTGTTTGGCAGGGAGAGTGTGCTTTTAGATTTGAAGCAGGTACATAATTATGCATACAAAAATTACTTAACCCTTTCCTCCATAAATACGCCTTTCTACGCCTCTGTAAAAGTCACTTTATGAAACCATTGTGATAAATAGAGCATTTGCTCCTATAGGAGCAAATACTCTATTTATCACAATGGTTTCAAACTACAAAATTCTAAAAAAAGAATCCTTTTCTCTAGTTAATGCTCCTTTTCGGTAGATTTATTCAAAGAGGTTGGGTCTAAAAATAGCCTATGGAGTAAAGGGTTAAGTGTTCAAAGGGTTAGCCCTTTCCCTCATACAAACACTTTTTCACACCTTTGCAAGCAAAATAGACCGAGATCAGACGGCTCCTGCAAGTGCAATCTGTTCAGAATCTGTTGGGTGTGCTTATGATAGATAATAATAGATTTCACTCTACAGTTTCTGCTAATATCAAACCATCTTGTGTACCATATATATCATTATGAAAATTCAGCTAATGAATATTCATGATGTCATTATTTCGTACATGAATATTCAACAGGGAAAGGGTTAACCCTTTCCTCCATAAATAGGCATTTCTATGCCTCTGTAAAAGTCACTTCTTGAAACCATTGTGATAAATAGAGCATTTGCTCCATAGGAGCAAATGCTCTATTTATCAATGGTTTCTATGCTACACAATTATAACATTTTCCTCTTCTTTAGTAAATGCTCTTTTTCGGTAGATTCATTCAAAGAGGTTGGATCTAAAAATAACCAATGGAGGAAAGGGTTAAGATCTAATAGCTTTAGCCCCAAAGAATGTTCTGTAACCCTATTAACAATACTTTGTTTTCAGTCAACACTGCACGCATGAAGGAATGGGTATTGATGCTTTATGGAACTGACCGCCACCCCCAGCCACCACTGACAACAACTACTAGCTCAACCACCCCTATCCCCACGACCGACACAAAAATAAGTAAACGCAACAAACAGGATCCTTCTCATGATTCATTTATACGATATTTCCCCCCTGATTCGCATAAACGATACAAGCAAGATCCTTTCCTCAATCCTGGCAATGTTAGTACTTTCTACCGTCCGCAGTCTAAGCATGAACGGATTAATCATTCTAGGAAAAAGAACAAAAAAAAACCTAAGAAGAATAAGAAGAAACCTACAAGAAACAAGAATAAAAATAGAAAGAAAAAAATCAAGAATGAACAAAAAAAGCCAACATATGGACGACCTTTCCAACAAAATCAAAAACATATGTGTCATTTCGAGACGCTGGCCAAACAGAATGAATACTACCAAAACATGATGAGCAAAAAAGACCTCAGCTCAGGCAAGGAATAGGTCATGTGGTATGGTCATGTGGAACTCAGCCCTGCATAGGTTTTATGTCTGCTTTTAGATCAAGACTTTCTTCATTATTGACAATTTTTCTTGCAAAAGATCAGATCAATTTAATTCTTTGATTTTTTTTGTCTTTACTTTAGGATTTTAAGATTAAGAGTCGTAAATATCATGTTGGTAGTCTTTTCCATGATCAACACAAGTTGTATGATTGCAAAACATACAGCATTGAGACCAGTCTGTCAATAAAATCTCCTATATGCCATGAGAAGAAATGTCTTCAGGAACTCAGCCCTATGTAAACAACATTGACTCAGACCAGAACCTTTATCTACAAGGCTAGACACAGTATTAGATAACCCTTTCCCTCATATAAACGAGTTTTCACACATTTTGAGAGTAGACCCAGATCAGACGGCTCCTATAGGAGCCATCTGATCAGGGTCTTCTCTGTTTGCTTATGAAATTATAGGGAAAGGGATAAGCAACATATCTACCCAAATCTCAAATCTCTGATCTCTTGGCCGAACACTGTCTTGTTGGTACTGATTAGCTCTTCTCTTGTTCTCAAAATAATGGGACTGCATAAACTGCAATTTGTTGTCAGTTTTACTTTCACTGGATTCATTCAAGTGTTTGAGAAACTGTGGCCTAAGTTTGAATCCCAATGAGACACCGAGTTCCTCTGCATCTCCTCCAGGTTCAAGCTCTTTTACAAATCTCATCCTGGTTCAAGCTCTTTACAAATCTCAGTCAGCTCACTTTTTGCAGCAGAAGGATTAGAATCACATCAATGAATACCAACAATACAGATTTATTTTTATAACACTTTTTTAAGCTCTGGTTTCAGACAAGCGCCTATGAAGTGTCTGATCTCTTTGAAGCAGACATAAAATGTCAGGGTTGGACAATGTCACATGACAATCATGTGACCGCATGTTGGATGTTGTGGTAGACTACATTTTAGCTTGGTTCAGTTTGGTTCCTTGTTTCCAGTGTGCATTTTAAGCCTTTGAATGCGGAAAAGATTAAACTGGCATTAATTTATAAGCACTGTAGACACAGATCAGAGGGCCCTTAGGGAAGCCCTCTGATCAGAGTCTGCACTGTTTGTCACTCAAAATCCTGTAGCAAATTAAAGTTGTTCATACTGAATGGACTGTATTGTTTAAACATAGATGGACCATTCTGCTTTAAATATGCAGCATTCAAAGGGGTGACCTGTAGCCGATTAGTGTGTTAACATCTCCAATAGATACTGGAATATCTCAAAAGTATGCCATAAGCCAATTGGCTTGATTGAATAGTTTTGATATGTGTTGTGTTTCCCATATTTAAGAGGGGTGTATTCTATTTGACCCAGGTATCGGTCAAGGGAGGGCTTGGGTATACAATGTAACTATTTACTCTATAAATACGCCTTTGCAAACAGAGTAGACCCAGATGGATTGCTCTTGTAGGAGTCCTTTGGTCAGGGTCTACTCTGTTTGCTTATCATATAATATTCATAATTATGATACTACAGTTACTGCCATAGCCAGATATTTCTGTGTCAGTATGCTATTATTACAGTTAATCTGATAAATATTCATGATGTCGTTATTTCTTACATGAATATTCATGGAGTAAAAGGGTTAACCCATGTGTCCATCTGTGAATGTTAAATATTTTCTTCACTCTGCAAACTTTAGGAACCAACATATCTTGGTTTACAATGTTTGCTAATGCAACCTGGTCTAGGAATTACATTTAACCCATTCCCTCATATTGACGCCTCTGTCAAAGTCACTTTATGAATGACTATTGTGATAAATAGAGCATTTGCTCCATAGGAGCAAATGTTCTATTTATCACAATGGTTTCAAAACTACACAATTCTGAAATTTTCCTTTTCTCAAGTTAATGCTCCATTTTGGTAGATTTATTCAAAGAGGTAAGATCTAAAAATAGCCTATGAGGTAATGGGTTAAAGGCTAAAGTGTTTTTTATATAGGTAGTTGTCAGTCATTCCTTGAATCATCTGAGCAAAATTAACTTTGTCCAACATCTGTAGCAGCTTCCGGTATCTATTGGAGGAGCTTACATACTGTTAGAAGTCACATTATAAATGTCGTCTGCAAATATATAATCTGTACTATTTCTCAAAATATTCACAAAATACTCTCACAGAGTCAGATAGTGTAGATCCTGTTGAATCTTAGCATCTCCTTTTTGGCAAAGTTTATTTCAATTTGTAAAAAGAAGCAGAATAAAAACACTGATTAAATCATCAAGCAGTTGGATCAAGATGAACTGACCAGTTACTTGACTTCAGACTGTGGATCCAGACTGTTGCAAATGTTATACAGAGGTCCAAATAAGATGTGTAAATTAAAATAGCACCTTTATTTATCCACCAAATCCCATGTGGTAGCCACTTGTCGAAGAAACGATTCTGAGGAGTAGTCACAAAACAGGGTTTGGTGGAGAAATGACGATTTTAGTATTTGAATACGCACCTTATCTGTTGCTCTGCTATCATTAATTCTTCCAAAGCATGTCAATACTTAACAAACTAACATAACCACTACCAAAACACGGTGACTAACGACACACAGTCATTGACCTTAACCTTTCCCTTCATATAGAGGTGTTTACATGCATTTGCAAATGGAGTAGATCCAGATCAGACAGTTCCTGTTGGAGCTGTCTGATCAGGGTCTGCTCTGTTTGCTAATGGAATTAATAGATCTGTTTCTTTACTTTCTAAAATGGCTACAATGTTCAACATTATATTATTTCATTACAACTATTTAGTCATTGAATATTCTGTAAGTATTGAAATTTGTAATAAAAGTAGAACAGCTAGGGAAAGAGTTAACAGAAAACCAAACCATGATCATATTGTGCTCAGATGAGCTGTAAACAAGCATCTGATTCTCATGCTGGTACTTACATATCCAAAGGCTGTATTACCATAATAAGCACAAGTATTCGGCAAATGGTGCAGACCCTGATCAAACTGGTAGTCCGTCACGAGCAGTTGGATGAGGCTCTTCTCTTCACTTTGTTTCTCCTGACAGTTTTATGTAACTCTTTCCTCCATAAATACACCTTTCTATGCCTTTGCAAACAGAACAGACCCAGATTAGATGGCTCCTATAGCAGTCATCTGATCAGTGTCTGCTCTGTTTGCTAATTGTATAATATAGATATGATTCTACAGTTTCTGCCATGGCCATACTGCATCCATGTGCTATTATTAACTATTAATCTAATCAGTATACATGATGTAATTATTTCTTACATGATTATTCATGGATTAAAGGGTTCAGAGTTATCAGACTACTGCTGAATAGACTTACAGCTTTACAAAGCAATAGGCTAGGGCAGAAAGACTAGGCATCCGAATATTGTGGACAAGTGCATTGTTATGGTAGTCAGCTTTTTGGATTGTCTCGCTCTTGTTGTGGACTTTCTTTATGTGTTGGTAATTGTGTCTATATCAGTATGTGTCCATGTCTTTTAATTTTCCTGTCTGTTTCTTCACTGATTTGTTAGACAATTCACATTTACTGAGAACAAATTGATAACAGAACTTATATTAGGAAGCTATTTATTTAACTAGATGGGAAGCTGAATAATTAGTCTAGATTGTTTGATAAATCGTTTTATCACAGTGAAAATACTCTTTAATCTTTCAATTACATTATAGCTACATGTGTATATGAATTTTTCATAGACAAAAAAAACTTGACAATGAAAAAAGTTGGATAATATTTACATTAAAGTTAGTGCTTTACAAAGTATTAATTCTTTTATTTAGATAAAACATGACCAATGACTTAGTTACATGTGCTATGTATTGCTTTCCTTATCTAGAACACAATGATAATGAACCCTTTCCTTCATACAAACACTTTTTCACTCCTTTGCAAACAGAGTAGACCCAGATCAGACACTTCCTGTAGGAGCTGTCTGATCAGGGTCTGCTCTGTTTGCGTATTGAATTATAATAGATCTGACTCTACGGTTTCTTCAAATACCAAACATTTGTTCGCATAGGCCATTATAAAATTCAACTGATAAATATTCATGATGTCATTATTTCTTCATGAATATTCAATAGGGAAAGGGTTAATACTGTGTATATCAAGTACAAAATGTTTTTTTTTTAAAATGTATCAAACTTTCAAGATATACAACCATTTTAAATATACGTTGACTTTTCTTTTCCTCAAAACTTGCAGTGGACACAAATGAAAAGAAAGGTAAATTTGGCTACAGTAGTTTTAAATATTAACCATATTGTAATTAATTTTTGTAAATGATTCTTTTAAGTATACATGTACATGTATAACCACTCGAACATCTCTTAGCTTTGCTTCCTCTGATCAAACCATAATACTGCTTATGATCAAACCTTTGTACTTTAATTTCTGTCAAACAAGAATTTAATTGTTTAGGTTTTATTGTCTCCAATAACGAAATGAAGATAACATTGTTACATTGAAAACTTTGAATGAATAAAACCCCTGTATTACATCAAATTCTTGAATATTTTACAGCACAAACAAGTAAGAGAAGAGGTAAAAATAACCAAATAAATGTTACTATATATGTGTTTACATGTATACATATACCGTGTAGGTCTTCACTGTGAACATTATTTGGCCAGTGTCGAAGGAGAAAGGGTACTTGGACAGAGGTCCAGATAAGATGCGTAATTTAAAAGAATTTCAAAAATAACTTCCTTATTTCTCCAGCAAACTCTATGTTGTGACCACTCTTTAGAATCGTCTCTTCGAGATGATTTTAAAGAGTGGCCACAACATAGGGTTTGGTGGAGAAATGACAATTTTAGTATTTGAGTACGCATCTTTTTCTGTAGCTCTGCTTGGATGTTAGCAGTCATTGTAGATCATGGTCAGCTTCTGCTTTGAAATATGGCCTTCAGTCTGAATCAACACCGCTGTTCTTGGTCCGAGAATCAAAAGTACAGTAAAACCTCTAATGACGATTCAAAAGATATCCAATCTTTACCTGATGAATAATTATGTAAGATATAATGACATCATGGAAATTAATTGGATGAGTGTTTAAATTGGCATATGAACGCAGGAGGTTTTGGCCATTGCAGAATCTGTAGTATCAGATTTATATTCTAAATACAATCAGGTCTGAGTAAAGGGTTAATGGAGGACAGTGGTTATACAGATAGCTTCAATATCATTATATGCTAAATCTGCATTACCACAGTACTGCATTAACCCATTCCCCCATAGGCTATTTTTATACCTAACCTCTTTGAATAAATCTACCAAAAAGGAGCATTTACTAGAGAAAAAGGAAAATGTTAGAATTGTGTAGTATTGAAACCATTGTGATAAATAGAGCATTTGCGACTATGGAGTAAAATGCTATATTTATCACAAAGGTTTCAAGAAGTGACTATTACACAGGTATAGAAAGGCATATTTATGGAGGAAAGGGTTAAACCTGTGTTTAAGCCTGTACCTGCTAGGAAGATACACCTCTTTAGCGTCTTTGCAAACAGAGTAGACCAGATAGGACAGCTGTAGAAGGTGTCTGATCATGGTCTCTGCTCTGTTTGCTTATGGAATAATAAAGATCTGATTCTGCAGTGTTTGAAATTACAAAAATAAATTCCTTTGTTCATTTGCCGTTGTTAAAATCAGTAAATTAGTAGCATGAATTCTTGTATACATAATGATGGCTTAAAGGCTTCTGCACCTTTGCAAACAAGAGTAGACCCAGATCAGATGGCTCCTATAGGAGCTGTCTGATCAGGGTCTGCTCTGTTTGCTAATGATATAATATAGATATCTACGGTTTTTGCCATTGCCAACAACTCCTGTGTTCATTTGCTATTGCAACAATTAATCTAATTAATATTCATGTCATTATTTGTTACATGAATATTCATAGAGAAAGGTTATTTGCAGCTACAGAGAGGTTCTCTGGTATTCTGTTCATGACAGACAGTGCTGACTTTGATGCCATTTTCCAATACATTGGCTGACTTTGGTTTACATTACAGGAAATTATCCAAATACCCTCTTTCCTGTGAGGCTGGCTATTTTTTGTTTCATTTAAATGTCAACTGGATGTTGTAACCCTGTTCTTTTTGCTGTCTTCTTACTTCAAATTGTTTCAATGTTTTCTGTCAAGTTTACCTACAATAAGGAAATGCACATTGGAAATAGAATACCAATAAAAAGTAATTTTGAATATTGTGGGGGAGGGAGGGGGAATTATGGACGTTGGTGTATTAAGCATGCAGAATCTAGAAAGAGGTAAAATCTTAAAAGTAAAGATTTTTAAGACAGATGGAACTTTTGCATTACTACAGAATCTGTTGTGCATCTAAGCTGCCACCTGTTTTTATAGACTGATGTTTATTCAGTAAATGGTTGCTTTAACCCTTTCCCTCATTAACATGTAGCTAATTCCATAAGCAAACGGAGCAGACCCTAATCAGACAACTCTACAGGAGCCGTCTGATCTGGATCTACTCTGTTTGCAAATGCGTCAAAAGTCGTTCATGTTAAGGAAAGGATTAAACTTGCTGTAACTCCAAACATTAATACTTTCACCATCAGAATGGTTATAGCTATGTTATACTCTTCTACAAAGTTATGTCCCTTTTAAAGCTTATATTTTTTCAAAAATAGTTAAGAGCATTGGCTTCTGATTTCTTTTATGACTGTCGTTATGATTGCTGTGAGATTATGAAACTGTGTCTACAAGTCAATATACCTGCCATGTTGTTGGCAGACTAAGTATGTTAACTCTTCTTTCCCTGTTCAATATTCATGTAAAAATAATCACACCATGAATATCTATTAACTGAATTTTGATAGTGTTAACTTTTAAAGAAAATGTTTTGCTTTGACAAAACTGTAAAATCATATTTATATCACATCAAAAGCAAACAGAGCAGACCCTGATCAGACAACCCCTACAGGGGCTGTTTTGATATTGGTCTACTCTGTTTGCAAGTGTGTGAAGAGGTGCTTATATGAAGGAAAACGTTAAAACCCTTTACATCATGAATATTCATGTATGAAATGACTTAAGGAATATTAATTAGCTGAATATGTATAATGGCATTTTGAACAAGGGATTTTATGCCACAGACGAAACTGTAAAATCATATCTCTAGTATGGCCTAAGCAAACAAAGCAGACTGACCTATTGACCCTTGAATCAGAATTTTATTCGGAGACCCTGATCAGACAGCTCCTACAGTAGCTGTCTAATCTGGATCAGCTCTGTTCTCAATGTTGTAAACATGCATATATATGTAATTAACCCTTTCCTCCATAAATACACCTTTCTATGCCTCTGTAAAAGTCACCTGTTGAAACCATTGTGATAAATAGAGCATTTGCTCCTATAGAAGCAAAATAATGCTCCATTTATCACAATGGTTTCAAACTACAAAATTCTAAAAAAAAAATCCTTTTCTCTAGTTAATACTCCTTTTCGGTAGATTTATTCAGAGGTTGGATCTAAAAATTGCCCATGGGGGAAAGGGTTAAAAGGGTTATAAATAGCAATGTGTGGCTGCATAATGCAGAAGGAACATAGTTATCATATAGTCAACTTTTGATGCCTTTGAAAACAGAGTAGATCCAGGTCGGACAGGTCCTGTAGGAGGTATCTAATCAGAGTCTGTCCTATTTGCTTACAGATTAAAGATCTGAAGTTTCTGTTATAGCCAAACATTTCCTTACAAATGTGCAATTATAAAATATTTATGCAGTAATAAATTCTTTGATTATTATTTATGGAGGAAATGGTAATGATGTGCTGATGACCAGACATCCTGTTAGTGATTGTCTTCTTATACTGTTCTGAAAATTTTTGACCAACAAATTGCTGCTGCTAAAACAATAAACATCAATAAGAAATGTACTGAAACCCTTAACTTGCTGTATAATTAAAATTGGCTCCTCTCTTTCTGAATAACTCCATAAATACGCCTTTTCAAACAGAGTAGACCAAGATTAGATGGCTCCTGTAGGAGCCATCTGATCAGGGTCTGCTCTATTTGCTTATGCTACAATATACATATATTAAATTCTAGTTTCTGCCATGGACAAAAATTCCTGTCTCCATGTCCTATCATAAAAATAAAAATAATCGAATTTATATTCATGATGTCATTATTTATCATTAAGTGTATCAAAATTTATCAATAAAGCAAATGATTTTATGACAAACAGTGCAGACCATGAATAAACAAAGAGCTCCTGAGGGAGCCCTTTGATTTGTGTCTACACTGTTTGCAAATGGCTTGCATACTCAATTCCCACACTCAAGGGTTAACATATTTGCCATCCAAGAAAACGTGCTATGCCAGGTATAGGGGCTGTTAGACAAAGCAATATTGTGGACATATTTCTATGTTGTTGAACCAGGTATTTTTCTCCACACTTTTCGCAGGTAACTGTTTACATTTTAGCCATTGTAGATGGTTGTTTCTTAAGAGTAATTACAATTAACAGAGCAACCATGCAATGTAATTCATGTGTATATGGTTATATGAGTTTTGAGTGTTGGCAGTTTGATTCAGTATGTTCAGATTTGGCAGTGTATTCAGATGTTGTTTCCTTTGTAAGCCAGATATATGGAAAGTACAGCAAAACCTCGTTAATCTGAAGTCGTAGTGAAGAACTGAAAACTGAGATGGCAGCTTAATGCAAGGCAGGATGGTGCAAGATTAGCTTTCTGCAGGCCTTTCACCCTGCATTAAGCTGCCACCAGTCTTAAGCCTTTCCCTGATGCATATTCATGTGAGAAATAATGACAACACATATTTATTAGCTGAATTCTTATAATGACATATATAGGATGTTTTTGGTATTGGTAGAAAGTGTAGAGTCAGATTTATTATAATTTCACTAGTGAGCAGAGCAGACCCAGATCAAGCAGCTCCTACAGGAACCGTCTGATCGTGGTCTACTCCTGTTTGCAAAGGCATGATAACTGGTGTTTATTTGCAGGAAAGGGTTAACCCTTTATTCCGTATTCAAGTCTGTCTGATCAGTATATAATCCGGTTACTTATTGAATAATATAGATCTGATTCTAAAGTTTCTTCCAGCCGTTATGAAAAAATCGTCTCTAATTGATATTCATAATGTCATTATTATTAGCTCCTAAAGGAGTCGTCTGATCTGGGTCTACTCTGTTTGCTTATGATATAATATAGATATGATTCTACAGTTTCTGCTTTGAAAAAAGTTCATGTGTTAATATTCCATTTTGAAAATTAGTCTAATTAATATTCATGATGTCATTATTTCTTACATAAATATTCATGAAGTAAAGGGTTCAGTGAAAATTTGCTGTATAAGAGATTTGAATAAGTATCTTAGTTTGTTGAAGCTTGTGTTGATAAACACTTATCACTAAACATAATGAAAGAGTCCTTTGGATAACTAACGGATTAATATTAGAATAGACATATGGTGTCTCCTTATTCTTTGAATATGGAATGAGGCATCTCAGAAAGGGTAGTTGTTGAGGAAAACTTTGAAAGCTTTGACTTGTCCAGAAAAGATCAAGGTCATTCGTTCTAGAACATAGTTACTTGTGGTTTTCAAAGAATGTCTTTTTTTATCCAAAACGTATTCAAGTGAATATATATAATCTTATTGTTTTTATTATGATGGCTGTCATGTTGACTTCTGAAAACAGTTGTTACTTGTAGTCACTGCCATTCCTAGGAATTATTGATCTAAAACTTATACATGTATGCATATAAGCGTTTCCCTCACATACACGTGTTTTCACACATTTGCAAACAGAGTAGACCCAGATCAGACAGCTCCTATAGGAACCATCATATCAGGGTCTGATCTGTTTGCTAATGGAATCTGACGGTTCTGTTTCTTTACTTTCTAAAATGGCTACAATGTTCCGCTTGTCTTATTTCATTATAAGTACTTTGTCCATGAATATTCAGTAGGTATTGAAATTTGGAATAAATATAGAACAGGGAAAGGGTTAAATGGTTCACCCTTACTTCATATAAAACATCTTTACAGCCTTTGCAAATAAAGTAGACCAGGATCATATGGCCCCTGTAGGAGCTGTCTGATCAGGGTCTGCTCTGTTTGAATATGAAATCATAATAGATCTAACTACAGTTTCTACCAATACCAGAATTCATGTGTTCATATGCCATTATAAAAATTCAGCTAATAAATATTCATGATAACAAAGTACAAGTTATACAATTTCTGTTCACATATCAAAATGTCAAACAGGTTAGACCCAGATGAGACATGGAGTTACTCAGCTTCTCACCTGGATCCAGATTGACAATATGGCCTGAATGTGCTACATACGAGAGTTGTTCGATATGTAATGTGTATTGTGTATTATCGTAAAAGGAACTGACTCAAATGGTCAAATTAAGTTTACATCCCTTCAAAGTATTCTCCGTGGTTGGAAATACGTAACTTCAGAAATGCATCGCAGTAGGCTGATTTGGGTATACCTCTGAGGCACTGGCTGACTGCTGAGTCAAGGGCTTGTCTGGAGGTATATCGCCAACCAGATGAGAACTTTCCAGTTTTGGAAAAAGGAAAAAGTTGCAGGAGGCTAGATCTGAAGAGTAGGGTGGATGTGGCAAGAAGGTTAACTTCTCTGACTTTAGGAATTACTTTACCAGTTCAGATGTATGTGCTGGGGCATTATCATGCAATAGACATCAGATGTAAGTGCTGGGGCATTATCATGCAATAGACATCAGATGTATGTGCTGGGGCATTATCATGCAATAGACATCAGATGTATGTGCTGGGGCATTATCATGCAATAGACAAACATATTGAAATCCTGTCACTGGACATAGTTTCTTGTAATATTTTGGAGCTTTTTCAGTACCACATCACGGTAATATCGCCCAGTGACACTTTTGCCTTTTGCACCGCAAATTTAATGGCTATACTGTCACATGAGAAGAATATAGCATAGAGGACCTTCTTAGTGCTCATTGTCCATTTGGCAACTACAGGTCATCTACCGTGTTTGGTTAGCCATATCTTGTTTCCTATTTTCCTAATAAGCTCGAAATAGTGCACCCATGTCTCGTCTCCAGTAACAAAGGTTGCAGATTGCCTTTGGTTGAATTTTGGAAATGTTTTTAGCAATTGCTTGGTGTGTACGTGTACGCTTTTTAGCTTGTCTGTAAAAGTCGAGCTATTGTGATCACTGGTTCGTCGGCAATGGCGGCGTGCAAAAACTTTAATGTAGCGCATTACTTGAAAAGTATAAGAGGTATCAACATGAAACTTCATAGGTTAGTAGATCTCATTGAGGGGAAGGCTCCTACATAAGAACCATAACTCTTGATTTCAAATTTTTTGAGTTATAGCTCTTTATCGTTTCAATTTTTTTTTAATTTAGCTGGACAAGTACCAAATCAGAGGAATTTTGGCACCGCCGCGGCTCTTGTTTGTTCATCTGTTAATAAATGGGGTATCCATCTGGCAGAAATCTTTCGTACTTTCAAGATACACTTTGGCAATATGGTGAACAGTGTATCTGTCAGCAGTTTCAATAATTTCCCTAACTTTTGAGACGTTCTTCTTGCCTGTTGCAGTTACAGGTCGATCCTGATTTTGCAGCATCTTTAACAGACTCTGCCAGTGTGAAATTTCTTTCTCCATCTACGAACCGTCTCATAAGATATGTTATGAGACCCATAAATTTCCCAATTCAGTAAAAATAATTATGCTTTACAGAATGACTGAGCTTTGTGCGAACTTTTATGTACGCTCTTATTTCTTCTATACTCTCAACATGTTTTCCAACCATTTTCACAACAGTGGTCAACAAATGGCCCTATTGAAATGGGGATTATTTTAAAACTCTGTTGAACAAAATATACACCGACATACCATTGTAAACATATTGAATAAGCTATCCAGGTGTATCAATATCGTTGAAATCATGCACACAGTTCTCGTGCTGATGTACAATACATAATACATATCGAACAACCCTTGTACAATAGAACTCGGAAAGCGACATAATGGCATTATTTATAAAGAAAAATAGTAGTCTTTAATAAAGCAGTTGGTTGCTTAGTGCAGGTCGAAAGTAATGCAGAAAGCTCCTGCAGGAGCCTTTTGCATAACACCTTCAACCTGCATTAAGCTACCACTTGTCTTTAAGACCCAGAATGGGGTGGTCACTTTAGAGGTTTTACTGTATGTATAATGCCTGAGTATTTGGACAGACATGCTTAGCAATATAGTTCAGACCCATGTCTGAAGAAGCAGTTTGTCATGGTCTACACTATTTGCTACTACATGTATGTTAATCTAATTTATCTGCCATTTACATGAATATATAATAAGAAAAAATGACTGAATATTAACCCTTTGCTCCATGAATATTTATGTAAGAAGTAACTACATCATGAATATTAATTAGATTCATATTAATTATGGCTCATACAGGCAGGGATATTTGGCTATGGCAGAAACTGTAGAATGATATCTATATTGTTCCATAAGCAAATAGAGCAGACCCTGATCAGACAACACCCACAGCAGCCATCTGGTCTGGGTCTGCTCTGCAGAGGAATAGAAAGGCATACAGTACAACCTCTCTATAACAGCCACTAAATCGTGTTAATTAATTGGTATTTAGGGCAGGTGGCTGCTTAAAACAAGGTAAAAGTAAAACAGAACGCTCCTATAGGAGCGTTCTGTTTTACTTTCACCTTGCTTTAAGCAGCCACCTGCCTTTCACACAAAATACTTAATTTAGTGGCCGTTATAGAGAGGGTTTACTGTATTTATGGAGTAAAAGGGTTAAGTACCTAATATTGTTTAATGCCATCAAGAACAGGGGAATCATTTTTGTTATGGCAGAAACTATAGAATCAGCTTTATATTATATCTAAAGCAAACAGAGTGGACCCTGATCAAACGGCCCTTACAGGCATATTTGTTGTGTATAAGATGAATGTTATCCAAATGATGCCTAATTGACTTGTTCAACTTTACAAGCTCATGGAGAAGGGAGATAGGGTGTTGGGATATGTAGATTTGGTTGCATGTAAATATCAGAGTATAGTTTGTGATTTTGTAACAATATACTCACATTCATTTTCTTTTTTGCAGCTGAGCTAGTTGAGTGGACCCTAGTTGTCACAGGGACCCAAACGCATCCTCAGTCGCGGGATATTACCCCACCCTCCAACACGCCATTCCGGTGCAGCGGTACAGATTCCCATGGAATTTGTATAGGTCTGTTTGTAGTATTTTCATTACCATTTAATATTATGAACTTTGCAGTATTAATCCTTTCCCTGATGAATATTGTATGAATATTAATTAGCTAAAACTTGTAATGGCATCTTCAACAATAGAAAGTTTTACCATGGCAGAAGCTCTAGAATCATATCTATATTTTTCCATAAGCAAACAGACCAGACCCTGATCAGACTGTTCCTATAAGAGCTGTCTGATCTGAGTCTACTCCGTTTGCAAATGCATGAAAGGACATTTATATGAAGGTAAAGTTTAACCCTTTACCTCATGAATATTCATTTAACCCTTTCCTCCATAGGTTATTTTTAGACCCAACCTCTTTGAATGAATCTACCCAAAAGGATCATTTACTAGAGAAAAGTAAAAAATTCAGAATTTTGTAGTTTGAAACCATTGTGATAAATAGAGCATTTAATCCCATGGAGCAAATGCTCCATTTATCACAATGGTTTCAAGAAGTGATTATTACACAGGCAAGCGTATTTGTGGAGGAAAGGGTTAAGAAATAATCAGGAATATTCAAATGTTTTGGCCATGGCAGACCCTGTTGAATCAAATCTATATAACTCCTGAAGCAAACAAAGCAGACCCTGATTGGATGGCTCCTGTAGGAGCTGTCTGATCTTGGTCTAGTCTGTTTGAAAAGGTGTCTCTATCAGGTAAAGGGTTAAGTGTATGCGCAGTAACATTTTGTATGCTAACAAAGAACCAAACAGAGTAGCTTATTTGAACAAGTTGACCAGTTTTGCAAATAGTTTTGATCTGTTTTTTGTTATATAATATAATGAGATGGAACTTGGCCTTCCATCAATACCTTAAGTATTTAATATCATACTTTGCCTCTAATCAGTACCTGAACTATTGATACCATACTTGGCCTCTAATCAGTACCTGAACTATTGATGCCATACTTGACCTCTAATCAGTACCTGAACTATTGATGCCATACTTGACCTCTAATCAGTACCTGAACTATTGATGCCATACTTGGCCTCTAATCAGTACCTGAACTATTGACACCATACTTGACCTCTAATTTGTACCTGAACTATTGACACCATACTTGACCTCTAATTTGTACCTGAACTATTGATACCATACTTGGCCTCTAATCAGTACCTGAACTATTGATGCCATACTTGGCCTCTAATCAGTACCTGAACTATTGATGCCATACTTGGCCTCTAATCAGTACCTGAACTATTGACACCATACTTGACCTCTAATTTGTACCTGAACTATTGATACCATACTTGGCCTCTAATCAGTACCTGAACTATTGATACCATACTTGGCCTCTAATCAGTACCTGAACTATTGATGCCATACTTGGCCTCTAATCAGTACCTGAACTATTGATGCCATACTTGACCTCTAATCAGTACCTGAACTATTGATGCCATACTTGGCCTCTAATCAGTACCTGAACTATTGACACCATACTTGACCTCTAATTTGTACCTGAACTATTGACACCATACTTGACCTCTAATTTGTACCTGAACTATTGATACCATACTTGGCCTCTAATCAGTACCTGAACTATTGATGCCATACTTGGCCTCTAATCAGTACCTGAACTATTGATACCATACTTGGCCTCTAATCAGTACCTGAACTATTGATGCCATACTTGGCCTCTAATCAGTACCTGAACTATTGATACCATACTTGGCCTCTAATCAGTACCTGAACTATTGATACCATACTTGGCCTCTAATCAGTACCTGAACTATTGATGCCATACTTGACCTCTAATCAGTACCTGAATTATTTGATATCCTTACTTGGCCTCTAATCAGTACCTGAACTATTGATGCCATACTTGACCTCTAATTTGTACCTGAACTATTGACACCATACTTGTCCACTAATCAGTACCTGAACTATTGACACCATACTTGTCCACTAATCAGTACCTGAACTATTTGATATCCTTACTTGGCCTCTAATCTGTACCTAACCTATTGATGCCATACTTGGCCTCTAATCTGTACCTAACCTATTGATGCCATACTTGGCCTCTAATCAATACTTAAACTATTGACGCCTTACATGTCCTCTTATCAGTACCTGAACTATTTGATACCATACAAATTCTTGGCCTCTAATCAATACCTTAACTATTGATGCAATACCTGGTCTCTAATCAGTACCTGAACTATTTGATACCATACAAAGTGTTGGCCTCTAATCAATACCTTAACTGTTGATGCAATGCCTGGTCTCTAATCAGTACCTGGACTATTTGATACTATACTTTGCCTCTGATCAGTACTTTAACTATTGATGCCGTACTTAGCTGATTATAAATTTTGCTGCCACACAAAGAGTTACACTGCAGTTTTCACAAATGGTAACAACCTACCCTAACCCTTTGAATGTTCAGTTCTCCAAGTGAAATGACCCATGATGGCATCAGTGTCTAACAGTACAGTTCATTCATTATAAAAGGTGGTGATTTGCTAAAGGATATTTGAATGACAAACAGTGCAGACCCTGGACAGAGGTCTGCTTTAGGAGCTCTCTGATCTGGGTCTACACAGTTTGAAAATGTCAGCCCAGTAGAACCTGTCCTAAGCAGCCATTGATTAATTGAACATAGGAGTTTTAAAAAACAGGTGGTTGCTCAGTGCAGGCAAACATAATTCAGAAAACTCCTACAGGAGACCTTATAGATGGCCACTTAAGAGAGTTTCTACTGTATACCTATGTATTGCATTCAAAAGATTAACTACCCTAAGTATTCAGAGACAGACAAACTTATACAATTAGTGCATATCTAGATCAAACTGTATACATAGTATTCACTTTGTATTCAAGGTACGATTTGATGAAAGTGATATCCTTGTTTCAATTGACCAACACTTTGCATCCTGGGTAATTCTTGTCTGCCAAAAATTTTATCATGGGCTACAATTTCCACGATTCACTTTCTTTCTCCTTTGGGATACACTGATCAAAGTCTCAAAGATTTGTATTTTTTTATGAGAAGCAGAGTTACTTAATGTCTTACATTGATCCATTGAATATGTTGCATCTCCAGCAATGTTGCAAAAATTTGAATATGCTTTCCAATTTCCAAGATCTAGAACTAGAACATTAGACAAACATTGCCTGTGGCCCTTATACAAGGTAAATTTGTTTTTATGGTTGTTTTATATGTTTATAAATTGCTATATTTCTTTTGTTGCCGTCAGCTATGGCATTGATCATTCTTAAATAGAAGATAATTTTACAAAATTATTGTAAATTTTCCCCCAGAATGCTGAATTTTCAAAATTATTGTTTAATGATATTGTCAATTTATTTTGCAAGGGTACAGTTTGTGGGAGGATTTAAATGACATGGTTATTAAAAAGATTGGCTTTTATAGAAACACAGGAACGCAGTAAATCATGGTCAATACTCAAACTTGTATAAGGTTGAAATTAACCCTTTCCCTGTTAGATATTCATAAAAGAAATAATGGAATCTTCAGTATTTATTACCTCAACTGCCATAATGATAATACAAGTCCTGTGTTCCCTGTATCAGATACATGGAACACAGGGCTTGTTTGCTTTGAGAGAAACTGTATATCACATCTTCATGTGTATATAATTCCATAAGTAAATGGTTCAACTATTGGCTATTGCTCAAGAGCCAAAAAGCTTGGATTCTTAATCCTTTCCCTCAAAGGCTGTTTTTAGACCATATCTCTTTGAATAAATCTACCGAAAAGGAGCATTTACTAGAAAAAAGGTAACTTTTAGAATTGTGTAGTTCAGAATCCATTGTGGTAAATAGAGCATTTGCTCCATAGGAGCAAATGCTCTATTTATCACAATGGTTTCAAAAAGTAACTTTTACCGAGGTATCAAAAGGCATTAATATGAGGGAATGGGTTAATCCTTTCCTTCATATAAATGCAGTTCCTGCATTTGCAAGAGATCTATTTCAATGGCATAGATCCATAGTTTTAATAAACATTGTTTTGTTAAAGAGTTTTTGATTTTGGTGTTTCCAATTTTATGCCCCCAGATTTAATCAGAGGCATATTGTTTTTGGTCTGTTTTGTTGGAGAACTTTTGATTTAGATTTTAATATTGCAATTTTTATGCCCCCCAGATCAAATCTGGGGGGCATATTGTTTTTGCCCTGTCTGTTTGTTTGTTTGTCTGTTTGTCTGTTTGTCTGTTTGTTTGTCAGCAACTTTAACATTGGTCATAACTTTTGAGCCAGTACAGATAGAGACTTGATATTTGGTATGCATATGTATCTCATAAAGCCGCACATTTTGAGGGGTGACATGTCAAGGTCAAGGTCATCCTTCAAGGTCAGAGGTCAAATATATGGGTCAAATCACCGACTTTAACATTGGCCATAACTTTTGGACCAGTAGAGATAGAGACTTGATATTTGGCATGCTTGTGTATCTCATGAAGCTGCACATTTTGAGGGGTGACATGTTAAGGTCAAGGTCAAACTTCAGGGTCAAAGGTCAAATTATCTGTTTTTTGGCTGTAACTTTAACGCAACTTTAACAATGGTCATAATTTTTGAGCCAGTACAGATATAGACTTGATATTTGGCATGCAGAAGTATCGCATAAAGCCGCACATTTTGAGGGGTGACATGTCAAGGTCAAGGTCATCCTTCAAGGTCAGAGGTCAAATATATTGGTCAAATCACCGACTTTAACATTGGCCATAACTTTTGGACAAGTAAAGATAGAGACTTGATATTTGGCATGCTTGTGTATCTCATGAAGCTGTACGTTTTGAGGGGTAACATGTCAAGGTCAAGGTCATTCTTCAGGGTCAAAGGTCAAAATGTCTGTTTCTTTGTCTGTAACTGTAACATTGGTCATAACTTTTGAGCCAGTACAGATAGAAACTTGATATTTGGCATGCATATGTATCTCATAAAGCCGCACATTTGGAGGTGTGACATGTAAAGGTCAAGGTCACCCTTAAAGGTCAGAGGTCAAACATATGGGTCAAATTACCGACTTTAACATTGGCCATAACTTTTGAACCAGTACATATAGAGACTTGATATTTGGCATACTTGTGTATCTCATGAAGCTGCACAGTTTGATGGGTGACATGTCAAGGTCATCCTTCAGGGTCAAAGGTCACCAACTTCAAATTGGCCATAACTTTTGAACCAATAGATATAGAGTCTTGATATTTGGTGTGCATGTGTATCTCATGAAGCTGCACATTTTGTGGGGTGACATGTCAAGTTCAAGGTCATCTTTCAGGGTCAAAGGTCACAGACTTTAACATTGGCCATAATTATTGAACCAGTAGAGACACATACTTGATAGTTTGTATATATGTGTTTCTCATTTGGCTGCACAGTTTGAGGGGTAACAGGTCAAGGTCATCTTTGAAGGTCAAAGGTCATTAACATTGGCCATAACGTTTGAACTAGTAGATATACAGCCTTGATATTGGTATGCATGTGTATCTCATGAAGCCGCACAGTTTGAGGGGTGACATGTCAAGGTCAAGGTCATCCTTCATGGTCAAAGGTCACCAACTTTTAACATTGGCCATAACTTTTGAACCATTAGAGATACAGACTTTATATTTGGTATGCATGTGTACCCCATGAAGCTGCACAATTTGAGGAGTGACATGTCAAGATCAAGGTCATCCTTCAGGGTCAAATATCATATTGAGGGGGCATAGTGTTTCACAAACACATCTTGTTATATTTATTTAAGTATTGCTTTTTTCAGCATATAAAAGTAATTTTAAACGATCTGTTCTCATCAATATGATTGTGTCCTGAATATGGCCTTTGAATGCAGAATATTCAAATTGGACTGGCCCATCAGGGCTTTAACCCTTTACTCTATAAATACACTTTTCCAAGCCTTTGCAAACAGAGTAGACCAAGGTCAGACAGCTTCTGTAGGGACCGACCATCTGATCAGGGTATTCTCTGTTTGCCTATGAGATGATATACCGGGTACCGGTAGATAGGATTCTACAGTTCCCACCATTGCCAACATTTCCTTTGTTCATTTGCATAATAAAAAAATCAATATCATGGCGTCATTATTCCTTACATGAATATTCATGGAGTAGAGGGTTAATATAAGAGTCTATTCAGTGTGGAAGGCTATAATTCATTAGCAAAATTTAATCCTCTACTCCAGAGGTCCAGATAAGAAGCGTAAATTTCAACATTTTCAACAATAACTCCTTTATTTCTCCACCAAATCCTATACTGTGACCATTCTTTAGAATTGTCTCAGAGAGATGATTCTAAAGAGTGGTCATAGTATAGGGTTTGGTGGAGAAATGATGATTTTCGTATTTGGGTACGCACCGTTATCTGTAGCTCTGCTCTACTCCATGCCATGGACATGTCTTTAACACATCTGCAAACAGAAAAGTCCCAGGTCATATGGCTCATGTAAGAGCTGTCTGATCAGGGTCTGCTCTGTTGGCTTTTGGAATGATATAGATCCGATTCTGCAGTTTCTGTCATGGTAAACATATCCTGTGTCATTTAAAAAACTAATCTAATTAGGGCCCTGCATTGAAAATGCAGGAGTCCTATAGGAATCACATTTTCTGTCTGTCCGTCCGTCAACAATTTTGATGTGAAACGGTAACTCAAACAGTATTTCATATATTGGTTTCATATTAAGGGCATAATTATGCTTAGTATCATTAGAGAAAGACACATATAGTTTTTGTGGAGTGTTCTCTTAACCCTTTCTCTGTTAAGTTTTTGTGTAAGAAATGGCAATAGATAATCAGATCTGTATTATATAAGCAACCAGAGCAGATGCTTATAAGTCAGCTCCTGGTTGAGGGGGCTGTCATGTCTTGAGCTACTCTAGTTGTAAAGGAGTTAAAAAAAAAAGCATGATTATCACATAAAGGGTTGACTAATAATTGGATTTCTTATTATTACATAAAGATATGTTTTATGGAGTTGCACATCACATTTGTAAGTAATAATTCATGAGAGTGTAATTTTTCATGATCGTTTTATTTTCACTTGCTAAAATATTTCTTTTTATGTTTTCAGAATGCCAGCCGGGCTACTACAAATTAAAGGATGGCTGTGTGAAAAACTGTCCAAAGCATTACTATGGAACTATGCAAGTAGTTAACGTTAGGTCCGCCCTCAATTCCTCCTCTACCCGCACACGAGTGCAACGCCAGGGCCTATGCAATGATTGCCATGAAGCTTGCAGAACGTGTAAAGGCCCCCATGTCACTGATTGTTTCCAGTGTACTGATGGCTATGAGAAGCGGGATGATATTTGTCAGAAGAAACTACTGCTGAATTTCTTGGACCCAGACATGTTGGGTTTCTTTGTGTGGGTCATTGTTCTGTGTATCGCTGCTATCGTATTGTTTGGTGTTATATTTGGACTGCTGCAAGCTCGCGAGCGACACTTGCTGTGTTGGAAAGGAAAGCGGCACCTGGACAAAGGAAAATGTGAATACAATGGAATGACATTAACACAGGAGGAGTTAGAGAATGATTTAGAAAACTTTGATATTATACGTAATCGTAACTTTAGACACGCCAGTTTGCCAGAGAGCCAGGATTTAATGTGTCGGGTCCACATAAATAATTTTGAGCTGGATCGGCAAAATAAAATAAGCTATGTCAAATATGACAAAGACTTGTCTAGCAATAATTTAGTAAATGACTTAAATAAGGCCAGTAATTATACACCAGTTGCCAGCATCCAGCTGCAGGGTAATGTTCCTGGCGCGTACAGTGATAGAAAGAACCGCTCCAGCTTGGAGAAATCCATAGGTCGGAAGCACACTGATAGTTATGTTAGTTACGATATTAACGGTACACTAACAAGAACACTGGGAACAGATATTTATCACCATGTCAACGGTGCCAGCAGTAGTAGTAAAAGACACAGACATCCAAGTTATCATAGCAGTCGTGGGTCAGGCAGTATTAAACACTAGCAGTAGAGCAGTAGGCGTGTTCCTTTGTCCCTAGATCAGACCTCTAGATAGCAGGCGTATTTATGGAATCCATTTGGAACATTTTTATATTCCTTCATAAAACCCTACGTTGTTTGTACTCATTTGAAGTCGTATCTCTGAGGCTATTCTAATGAGTACCAACAAGATCGGGTTTGATGAAGAAATAAAGAGATGCCACAAAAATCATACGCCTCTTATCTGTAGCTCTGTTAGACTGCTGAAAATATTGTCTGCTTGTAGATACCCTTAATTGTTGTAAGGCAGGACATTGATGTTCCTACAATATATTATCACACTATGTGTGCTTAACCCATTCCCTCCTATTGATGCCTATTGACACCTGTTGATGCCTCTGTAAGATTCACCTTTTGGAACCATTGTGATTAATAAAGCATTTGCTCCATAGGAGCAAAAGCTCTATTTATCACAATTGTTTAAAAACTACGCAATTCTAAAAAAAAATCCTTTGTTCTACTAAAGTTCTTTTCAGTAGATCTATTCAAAGAGGTTCGGTCTAAAAATAGCATATGAGGGAATGGGTTAAACAGTTTGAATTATGATTTAACTCAGTCAGCTGATGTTTGATCTGGATCCAAACTGTTCCTTACAGTCAGCCTAGGCTGTTCTGATATACTGTTAGTGTATTGTAAATGTATGAGTAAAAACAGCATTAGTTGGATTTTGTTTTATGAGTTTAGAGTTTTAATTTTTCAACTATAATACCTTATGAAAATGTCAGTGCTTTGACAAATATAGTGCTCAATAACATCGCTACCAATCATTCATAAGAACAAAGGGCTTGGTGCAAAACTGTTTTAACTAAAGTCTAGATGACCGTTGCAATGGCTTCGATCTAGAAAAGACACGGAGTAATTCATTGTCTTGTCTAAATCCAAAATGCTTGAAATTCCGATTATGCTTTTAGGTTCAGTAAAAAAAACCTCGGCTAACAATTTTAGGAAGGTAATTATTTTGTAAATGGTTATATACAATAAATAATGTCAATTCAACAGTTTTGCTCTGATCCCTTAGAATGCAGTATACATAACATAAAAGCATCTTTCAAAACTATGAAATTAGATATTTTTTAATCATTTCTGTATGGTACAGTTTTATACTTAACCCGTTGAACTCTGTTTGCAAATGCACGAAAAGGCGTTTATGTATGAAGGAAAGGGTAAAAGAATATTATGGACAATATGCTAAGAGTAAAAGTACAAAATAAGAGTCGGCAGATATTGATAAATGTTTATTTCTCATTTCCAAGGAAATACCCATTGCTTTACCCACATCCAGTAACTCTTTCCACAATGAACATTTATGCATGGATTGGTTTGTTTATTTATGAATATTCGTTAGCTTATTTTTTACATTGTAAAATTGTCAAGGGAATTTTTCACTTTGACAAAAATTCAAGGATCAGATCTGTAATAATTTCATAAGCAAACAGAGTAGACCCTGATCAGATGGCTCCTATAGGAGCTGTCTGATCTGGGTCTGCTCTGTTTGTTAAGGCATGAAAAAGAGTTCATATGAGGGAACGGATAAATGAATTGTATGAGTTCAAAAAAGACTATGGTCTGAAAACTGCATTGTGCTAGATCAGTTATACAAAAATATACTATTTATATAAAATAAAAGAAATGGGTAAATATTGAGCAGAATAGGGCATAAGAGTACCTGCAACTGGTTTAACCCATTACCTCATAGGCTATTTTTAGACCCAACCTCTTTGAATAAATCTACCAAAAAGGAGCATTAACTAGAGAAAATGACAATTTTAGAATTTTATAGTTTGAAACCATTGTGATAAATAGAGCATTTGTTCCTATAGGAGCAAATGCTCTATTTATATCACAATGGTTTCACAAAATGACTTTTACAGATTCGTCAAAATTCGTCAATATGAGGGAATGGTTAAATGGATTTGGGCATTCACTTTTACTGTTGGACCAATATCATTTTTTTCGTTAAATGCTGTTAACTGTTTATAGCAAACTCAACTCATGGTTCCAAATAGTTTTGAGATCAGAAGCAGTGATTTTCCATTGTCATATATCTTAAATGGCCTACTTACAAAGTGATATCAATTTCCTGCTAAGTATGAACTGACTGGCATTGTGCAAACAGCTTGTATTCAGATGATATACTGAGTTTGTTGGTGTTCCATAAGAATCCAAGCTGTTTGTTGCTCATGCATTTGTTTCTTCAATGATTGAATGAATTTCAAGGTCAAAATTGTATCAGATTTTAGTTTAACCCTTTCCCTGTTCAATAGTCATGTAACAATTAATAATGTCATGGATAGTTATTAGCTATTGTTTTTATAGTGGCATATTTTTATAGTGGCATATGTTTACAGGATTGTTTGGTGTTGGTAGAAACTGAAGAATCAGATCTATTATAAGTTCATAAACAAACAGAGCAGACCCTGATCAGACTGCTCCTATATGAGCTGTCTGATCTGGGTCTTCTCTGTTTGCAACAGCCTGAAAAAGTGTTTAAGAGGGAAAGGGTTAAGCAGATTACATGTTCATTGCAGGAGAATAATTCAGTTAGCATATCAGGTTAGTATTTCCTCTTTATTGACAATCTACAACTTGCACTTCAAATAAAGATAACCTGTTTGGTTATAGCTGAAGCCAAGACAAGACATGTAAAAAAAAAAACCCCACCAAACCCTATGTTGTGACCACTATTTAGAATCATCTCTTTAAAAGGAAAAGGTGTTTATATAAAGGAAAGGGTTAACTCTTTCCCTCATACAAACACCTTTTTGCGCATTTGCAAACAGAGTAGACCCAGATCAGATGGCTCTATTGGAGCCATCTGATCAGGGTCTACTCTGTTTCTGTTTGACATGATATAGATCTGATTCTTAGTTTCTACAGTTTTTGTCAAAGCAAAACATTTCCTTGAAAAGTTTACATTATAAAATTTCAGCTAATAAATATTCATGACGTCATAATTTCTTACATGAATATTGAACAGGGAAGGGTTAAGTGATGGCTGAAGAAAGGTTTTACTGTACTGTATTAACTTGTGCCAAAATGTGTGAAGAATGCTACGGATTTCAGGTTTTTATCAAATTTCATTTAAACTTAATATAAGATTGAAAAATATTTAAGAAATTTTGTTTGAATTGACACTTTTTCTCCATAAATGAAAGATGTTTGTTCATTGCCAATTTCAAACTACAATTGATGTACACAATTTTTCATGGAGTCTGATTCCAGCTTTAGTGGTGATAAATTAGCATGATGTTTGATCCATTTCCAAACTGTAAATAATTTTAGTTGTGCACACTGCCAAAGATTGATTTAAGCCAACGTTGTTATATTTAGAAATCATACGTTTCAAACTGTTAATTGTTAAAGAGAAGACCTTGCTGCTAAGTAACACTTTGAAATACAGTACATTCTTTCTTATAATATGAAGATGGGATTTTTATGTCTTTGATTTGAAGATGGATACAAGTACTGTAACATACCAAGAAAATACATGTCTTTCAAAGTGTTACGATTTAGTAAAAAGGGTTTGTTTTATTAGTATTGTTGGTGTTTTGTTTTTTATTTTGGAATTTTGCAGTATGATTTAGCAGTACTTATTGCTATGATACTGTGAGGTATGATGAATGCATAATTTGTTGTAAGATATTTTTTCTTGATTTTGTTGAATTATTTGGAGCCCACTTAATGTTTAAGTGGACTTTTCATTTGTATTCTATGATAACACAATTTTTCAGAGTCAAACAGTTTGGATCCTGACCAAAAATGGACATTAATCCTTTACTTCATGAATATTTATGTAGCAATTAATGGCATCATTAAGTAGCTGTATGTTTATAATAAGATAATTATGAAGACGGGAAAGTGTAGAATCATATCTATTATGTCATGAGCAAACAGAGCAGACCCTAATCAGACGGCTCCTTAAGGAACTGTCTGTTCTAGGTCTACTCTGTTTGCAAAGGCTTAGAAAAGCGTATTTATGGAATAAAGGATTAAGAGTTAGATTTAGATTCAGGCTGTTTGAATTGGCCAGTCTTTTTGATGAATTTTAATGTAATATATTTGGCATTGGACCATTTGACAAGTTTCATGGCAATATGGGCACATTGAAATTACAAGTAATGTAGACATAAATATGTCATGGAGTCTGTTACTGTTGTTTTGTTTTGTTTTAGCTTTCGAGTTTGCCCTGTGTCCATCTTGCAGTGTCAACAATTTCTTTATACCTTTCCCTTTCGAATATTTATGTCAGAAATAATGACAAAACGAATATTTATTAGGTAATTTCTTACAATGGCACATGTTCACAGTTTTTGGTATTGATTGAACCTGTAGTCAGATATACCGGTATTGTAATTTTATAGAGTAAAGGGTTAAGACCCGGATCTGGATGTAGGTCTACACTGTCTGGAAATTTCAAGAGTGCCCTGTTCTCCATGTAACTGGCCAGTTATATGTATATACTGATGAGAAGTATGTTTAGTTGTGTATACTGTTAGGAATAGGATAGCTCTTAATTGATTATTACATACAGTTCCCAGCTTCCAGTTGAGGTATTTATCCTTTGGGGATTTATATATTTAACCCTTTCTCTCATATAAATGCCTTTGCAAACAGAGTAGACCCAGATCAGACAGCTCCTATAGCCGTCTGATCAGGATCTGCGCTGTGTGCCTATGGTATACTATAGATCATATTTTGTAGTTTCTGCCTGAGCCAATATGTCCTGTGTTCATATGCCATTATAAAATTTAACCCTTACAGTGCGGGACCCGAGTCACTAATGTCGTTTGCAAACAGTGTAGACCCAGATGAGAGGGCTCCTAGGGGAGCCCTCTCCTCAGTGTCTGCACTGTTTGTCATGTAGACTTTTCTTTAGAATACATCCCTAAATATTCACTATAAGCTTGACCTATTTGAATTTTGGAGGAGTCCATTTGAAAATTCAGAGTTATAAGGGTTAATCTAATTGATATTAATGCTGTCATTATTTCTTACACAAATATTAAAGAGGGAAAGAGTTAACCGTTTACCACATGAATATTTAGTAAGATACAATGACTATGAGTACATAATTAGCTGAAGTTTTATAATGGCATTATGATTAACTCTTTCCTTCATATAATACCTTTTCACATATTTACAAACAGAATAGACCCAGATCAGATGACTCCTATAGGAACCGTCCGATCAGGTTCTGCTCTGTTTGCTTTTGACACGATATAGATTATGAAGTTTTTGGTCAAAGCAAAAAAGTTAACATGATAGAAATTTAGCTAATTAATATTCATGATCTCATTATTTCTTACATGAGTATTGAACAGGGAAAGGACTATTTACAATGGCAGAAACTGTAGAATCATATTTATATTATTTCATAAGCAAATCGAGAAGACTCTTTTTTTAATCAAACAGCTCCTTCAGGAGCCATCTGATCTCAGTTAATTAACTGTTTGCAAAGAGTTCTCTTTGATATAAAGGGTTAACCCTTTCTTCCATTAATACGCCTTTCTACGCCTCTGTAAAAATCACCTGTTGAAACCATTGTGATAAATAGAGCATTTGCTTCTATAGGAGCAAATTCTCTATTTATCACAATGGTTTAAAACTACAAATTCTAAAAAAAAAATCCTTTTCTCTAATTAATGCTCCTTTTCGGTAGATTTATTCAAAATGGTTGGATCTAAAAATAGCCTATGAGGGAATGGGTTAAAGGTGTTAGGCAGTATTTAATTTCTCTTTCTTGGTCATTTTTAGCATCCAGGAGTTTACTAAATAATAAAATGAATATCAGGTCTGATGCAATTTTTTTTATTTTGTTGCCCAGCAACCATATTGAAATACATGTTTTTACAAGAAAAGATTAGGCCTGATTAGGGAACGCAGTATGGAAGCAACTGTTGTCACAAAAAAAGAAAGCATTGAAACATCTGATCTTGGTCTACTCTGTTTACAAGGGTGTAGAAAGGGTGGACTAAAGGGTTAAAGGAAGTGTCAGATCAAGGTCTGCAGTGTTTGTTGCTAACAGTGACAATCTTTGTTGGTTCTAACTGTGTTCACCCTGGTTAGATACCACAACTTAGCTCAATCTACTCAATTTTCAATTTCAAGTTTCTCATTGCTTTTTCCCAATGCAAAAGGCCAAAATTTACATATACTTGTGAAATCAAAAGGTAGAAGAATAGAAATTAGATGAATTTGAAAATAAATTGATATCTAAAAAGCATACATATAATATCATAGAACTGTATACTTGTATAAAGTTTTTGTCACATGTGTTGCCAAAATTAAATGTACCTCAAGTTTATTGATTTTTTGAAATCCAGCAATTTCATTTATTTTGCTTAGACATAATAGTTACTCCAGCCTCAGCTCATTGAAATTTATTGATGAGCTTTTAACTTTTCCCCAGATGAAAATTCATGTAAGAACTATTGACATCATGAATATTTATTAGCTGAGTTTTCATTATATAGCATGTACACATGAATAATATATACATAAAGTAAACAGAGCAGACCTAGATTAGATTGCTCCTACAGGAGTATGTATCCTACAGGAGCCATCTGATCTGGGTGCTACAGGAGTATGTATCCTACAGGAGCCATCTGAGCTGGATCTACTAGGTTTGCAAAGGCATCAACACAAGGGAATGGGTTAACCCTGGTTCCCTGGTCTATATCTATTCCAATTTTCAATACCTACTGAATAGTCATTAACAAAATAGTTACAAAGAAATATGGAAGGTGGAACATTGTAGATATTTTAGAAAGCAAAGAAACATATCTATCAAATTCTATTAGCAAACAGAGCAGACCCTGATCAAACGGCTCCTCTAGGGGCTGTCTAATCTGGGTCTACTCTGTTTGCAAATGCGTGGAAACACGTTTATATGAGGGAAAGGGTTAAACTCTGAAGTCAACACAAAATTCATGAACAGAAATAAATTGCCCTGTGTTGGTTATTATTATAATGTAAGGGGAAATAGTTAAAAAATGACTACTGCTTGAGTAAAAAATCGGGCAGAGTTATACGGTTACCTGATGAATATTTATGTAAGAAATAATGACAGAAAGAATATTTATTGGCTGAATTTTTATAATTAAATATGAACACATTTTTTTCTATACTTTAAACTGTAGAATCAGATTCATATTATTTTAAAAGTGAAAACATCAGTCCCTGGTCAGAATGGAACCGTCGGAACTGAGTATTAACTGGTGGCACAGATGCTAGGTTAAATCTTTCATTTTAAACCCTTTCCCTGTTCTATGCTTATTCAAAATTTCAATAGCCTACCTACTGAATATTCAAGGACAAAATAGTTATAATGAAATATGAAAGGTTGAAGGTTAATCCTTTCTCTCAAATAAACACTTTTTCATGCCTTTGCAAACAGAGGAGAAGACCTAGATGAGACAGCTCCTGTAAGAACTGTGTGATCATGGTAAGCTCTATATACACACATCCTGTGTGGAACATACATGCAGGCAATCTAAACTATCAGCCAATGAATAGTCAGGACGTTAGTATTTCTTACTTGGAGTATTTAACAGTTTTAACCCTTCGCTTGCTATTCGCGTCAATATACCTACCTATAAATAGTGCAGACCCAGATGAGACAGCTCCTGCAGGAGCTGTCTCATCAGGATCTGCACTATTTACAAGTTGATTGTGCAACCAGTGCATTCCACAGCAGTGATTGCACAGCGAAATACTTGTACACTGTGAAGATATATGTAATTATACAATAGGGCATGTGTAAAGAAGGAGAAATGTATTTTAAAATTCAGCAAGAGAAGGGTTAAGAGTTATGTGCAATAATTGTTACACTAGGCTAGATCAATATGCAATATGTCCAATACTAACACTAACAAAGTCAACAACTCATTTGATATTATCCTGTTTATGACATCCTCTCTTTTTTTAACCCTTTCCCTGTTCTTTGTTTGTTTCAAATTTCAGTACCTACCGAATAATCATTAACAAACTAGCTATAAAGAAATATGGAAGGTGGATCATTATAGACTGTTTAGAAAGGAAAGAAACAGATCTATCAAATTATATTAGCAAACAGAGCAGACCCTGATCAGACGGCTCCTCTAGGAGCCATCTGATCTGGGTCTACTCTGTTTGCAAATGTGTGAAAACATGTTTATATGAGGGAAAGGGTTAAACCTTTCCTTCATATAAACACATATTCACCCAGTTGCAAGCAGAATAGACCCAGATCAGATGGCTCCTATAGGAGCCGTCTGATAAAGGTCTGCTCTGTTTGCTTTTGACATGATATAGATCTGATTTTACAGTTTTTGTCAAAGTGAAACATTTTCATGAAAAGTTAAATTTATAAAACTTCAGCTATTAATAAATATTCATGCTATCGCCATTTCTTACATGAATATTGAACAGGGAAAGGATGAATTAAACAATATTTCTTTAGTGTAGATAATACTTCAGCACAGTTTTGGTGTGACTTATTTTTGAAATATCAGTGTATAAGTTATATTAACTCTTTACTTTACGAATATTCATGCAAAACGCCATCTATTATGAATATTGTTTAAATTTAAGTCTCATATCATATTAAAACATAATATATTGAAAAGTATTGCCATAGAAAACTGGAAAATTACATGTGCTACATATAACCCAACAGGGCAGACCCTGATCAGACAGATTCTGCAGAATGGTCTGATCTGGATTTAATCTGTTTGCAAAGACACAAAAAGACATCAAAAATTAAAAGGTTATAATTGTTAGTATTTACATAAAATATTAGAATCCTTTACCCTATCCCCTATAAATAAGCCTTTCTATGCCTTTTCAAACTTAGTAGATCCAGATCAGACAGCTCCTATAGGAGCCATCTGATAAGGGTCTGCTCTGTTTGGTAATATAGGCCAGATTCTATAGTTTCCACTTTGGCAAAAATGTCATGTGTTAATTATTAATATGCCATTTAAAAAATTTAACTAATATTCATGATGTCATTATTTCTTACAGTCATGAATATTCATGGAGTAAAGAGTTAAACGTAGTTGGTTTCTTTGAGTCAGAATGAAAGTAATGCAGAAATCTGCTTTCATTAGTTTTTGCAATGTTTTTGCACAGCAGATGTTTCCCCTGTGTTAAAGATTTACAATTTGACCTTTTTAGTAGTGTCTTTAGTTCTACAGATTTCTCTTTCTAAAACATTTCTCTAAATAGCCAAAATGTCCCACCATACTCCGTACTGGGAACACCTCGTACTGGGATCACCTCGTTTTCTAACACCATGATGATTTGTATCATGAGTACTATTGACAAAAAAATACATTCTTCAATATCTTCTGTCACGGTAACATTTTGACTTACATTAAAAATAGATTTTTTTACTATAATGAAAAGGTTACATTTTGCTTCCATAATGCTAAAAATAAGTATATGTCAGTTTTGTAGGCATACATACTTTAATCAGAATGTGAAAACAGTTCACAACTTTCAAGTTGTGAGCTCATTACAAGCAATTACAGCTAATTTGAAAAGGTCATACTTTACTTAATCAGAATTGGTAAATCCATCAAGTCTACAGAATGCAGAACATATTACAAATTCTGTAGCATGTATTCTGTATTTGGCAGAATTATATACCTTTACTTCATGAATATTTATGCAAGACTCCTTTTCATAAATGTTAAATAATTTAAAATGCATCAAAAGTATACACCAAGGGATATTATAGCATAAAGTAGAACATTGGTAAAATATAAGCAAACAGAGTAGACCAAATCCTGTAGGAGCTGTTGGATCTGGTTAATACTCTGTTTGCATAGGTATAAAAAAGTGAAATCACAGTGTAGAGAGATATACATGTTATAGTATTTGGTAGCTTGAGACCATTTGATACACCTGTAAATATTGTGAAAGATATTCATTATTTTCTAATTTGTATATCAAGGTTTAGTGGTCATGCTCACTTAAGTATTGATGTTAAGGGTTTAACAGATACTGGTACAAAGTTTGATCAGTACTACAGTTCCCCCATGCCACTCTCTGTACTTAACCCATAACTCCAGGATTATTTATGTAAGATTTATGTTGTCATGAATATTAATTATTTTCAATGACATTTGACCATGGCAGAAATTGTAGAGTCATATCTATTTTATTTCATGAGAGCAGACCCTGATCAGACATCTCCTACAGGAGCCGTCTGAGATGGGTCTACTCTGCAAAGGCATAGAAAGGTGTATTTATGGAGTACAGGGATAACTGGCAGCTTTGTGATGACATAATACATGGGGTTGTGTTGATTTGTCCGGCCAAAACTAATTACAGGTATCAAGATGAATGCACACAGCTTGTGAAAGGTTTACCTCAATTTACATTATAACATTATAGCAAAATGAGTACATTGTCATACACTGATTTGAATAGCTTGTCAGGCAATAGGAATTCTATATGTATTACCGGTAAGTAGGTTCTCATGCACTTGAAATCCTCTTTGCATTTATTCCTGTAGGAGCCATCTGAACAGGGTCTGCTCTGTTTGCTTATGAAATTCTATAGATCTGATCTTACAGTTTTTGCTTAGTATAAAATTCCCTTGAAAATATTACCTTATAAAATATTTTAATGAATATTCATGAAGTAATCAATTTATTCATAAATTTTCATCAGGAAAAGGATTAAATGTAATTCAACAGCAGTTAAAAAGCAAGTGATCAGATTTTTATTGTTACAGTTTAATTATCATCTATGGATAAGTGTATGGACAAAGACATTGTACCAGTATCTTGGAAACCAACTTGTTTTTCTCAGGTTTTGTTTATTGTTTCTGTGAGATTTATGTTTCAAATGGCAAAGTTCACTTAATTGTTTGTGTAAGTTTGGGAAATGCTTCATTTGAAAATGCATGTGATATTATGAGACATGTTGTCATTGGCCCATGGTTTGTGAAACTTTCAGATCCAGTGAGTTACCAAAGTGCTCAGTTGCATTAGCACAAGATAGTTTAATCAGTAATGTGTAAAAAAAAAAGAGAGAGAGGTGTTGATCTGAGTTTACTTTGTTTGCAAAAGTGTAAAAATGTGTATATGTATTGAATAAAGGAGTAGAGGGCAGAGTTAAAGGACACACATTTTGTATCAGTATGTTTGATTTTGTATTTAAAACGTTTTGGTGGTTTTTTTCCATATATTTTTTTCCAATTCAGAGGACAGTGACATGTGTCTCAAATACTGTGCCCATTTCCTTTGATGCATTTTAGTTCATGTGTGTGAGTTTCTGACATCTAGTTTACCATCCAGACGCTCAGTGTTGTATTCATGTAGCCAACTGCCTTCAAGACATGTACAAATCAAGTCTTTTATGGTGTGCTTTATTGTAAGAACAAAGTCAGTGATTCATGTAAAGAATATGGAACATGTGCTTGTTCATGTAATTGTAATGGAATCTGGTTGAAGCTTTTACAGCTTGTGATAAGATAAAGGTTGTTGTTTGTTGAATTTCAGAGGGAGACAGGTTTTATGAAGGCATTGATATGCTGGAGCACATCTTATGAAAGTTTGAAAATTATCGTTTGTCATACTTATCAACCATCGCTCTACTCACATAGCCGATAATATCACACCTTCATGTGTGCAACAATTTAGGCAAATTTCTACAAATAATTGTAAGATCTAAACAGAACAATGCTAGCATTTTCCAGTTGTGATCACCATGATAATGGCTGAACAGTAATGTCAGTTGTACTATTTTACATAAGATAGGCCCCTGGATTGTATCTTCAACCTGTGTATCTCTGTGATAAGAATTGAACCAGTATCATGTTTGGGTAGAGAGAACATTATTTGTGCTGACCTTCTAACCATTAGCATGCTATGAGCAAATGACCTGATTATGATAGCTTTGCAAATGGTTTGGCACCAGATGAGATGTGTAGTACTGTTTCATCATGATCCAGACAGTTTGAACTCCTCACCTGATGGATATTCATGTAACAAACAGTGACAAAGTGACTGTTTAGAAACTGCATTTCTAAAACTGTCCTTGTACACTCTTTGACAACAGTTTAGATGAGAAGGTCAATGCAATTAATTTCTCCAAGAGATGGATTTAGGTTGAGTATTGTTAAAGTTGGTTGTTGTTTGTGTCTCGGTTATCAGTTTCCCTGTTCAATATCCACACAGGAAATAAGCCTTTCCTCCATGAATATTCATGTGAGAAATAATGACATCATCACATATATATAATTCCATCAGCAAACAGAGCAGACTCTTACCAGACTGCTCCTGTAGATTATGATCTGGGTCTACTCTGTTTGTAAAGGTGTTTATATGAGGAAAATGGTTATCTCTTTGGATGCCAGCAGACAGTTTTGATCCAGATGAGGGTTGGAGTAACCCATCATCTCGTCAGGATCAAAAAAGTTTCACACTTTGATCACAGTTTTCTTTTAACCATTTCTTTCATTTCTTATGCATTTGCAAATAGCATATACCCAGATCAGATGGCTCCTGTCGGAGCTGTGTGACCAGGCTCTGCTGTGTTTGCTTATGGACAATACTATAGATGTTATTCTACAGGTTCCACCACTATCAACCTATCCTGTGTACATATGCTATTATAAACGTTCAGGTTATAAATATTCGTAATGTTCACTATTTCTTAACCCTTTCCTCCATAAATATGCCTTTTCTGTGCCTCTGTAATAGTCACTTCTTGAAACCATTATGATAAATAGAGCATTTGCTCCTATAGGAGCAAATGCTTTATTTATCACAATGGTTTCAAACTACAAAATTCTAAAATGTTCCTTCTCTCTAGTTAATGCTCCTTTTAGCTAGATTTATTCAAAGAGGTTGGATCTAAAAATAGCCTATGAGGGAATGGGTTAAGTGAATATTCAACAGAGAAAGGTTTAAAATTGAGAAATATTGGGTTATATATGACAGTTTTTAGCATTCGACAATTGCTAAGAGTTAAAAAAAAAGTTAACCTTCTCCCTATTGGGTATCCATGTTAGAAAAGTTGATATCACCAATTCTATTAGCTGATTTTTATAATGGCACATGTACACATGTTTGTTAGGTATTGATAGAAACTGCAGAGTCGGGTCTTTTAAAATTTCCTAAGCAAACAGAGCAGACCCTGATCAGAGGGTTATTCCAGGAGCCATTTGATCTAGTTCTAGTCTTTTTGCAAATACTTGAGGGAAAGGGTTAAGCTCAAGTGATTAGGATCACATTCTGCAAAAACTATCAGTTCCAGTAGAGAAGTGACGTGTGATAAATGTTTAATGGTGTAAATGGTTTAACTTCGTTCATCTCAGACAAACTAGATATCATCTGAGAGTTCTTAATTGAGCCAACTCAATTGTCCTCTTACGTTAAGCTTATTGTGCCTTAAACATTTCTGTCCCAGGTCGTTGAAATGATGTGGGAAGTTGCTCACTCGTAAGAATACTGGGAACAGATGGCCAAAAGTAAGACAAACAAATTGTTTACTGTCTCAACGGTTTCTGCAAAGAACGTCACTGTTTTATGCTACAGCTCAGAGAGGGACAAGTCTTACTAAAGAGTGTGCAACCAAAATTATCATAAGTCCCAATTTACAACAATCGCTGCTTAGTTATAGTACATGCTAGTGTTCAGCAGTTAAGGCTAACTTCGTAGGACAGCAATTACCGTCAGTTTTCACATATGGTTAACACAACTTCCAGGTGTGATTGTCGTATGTTAGAACCAACTGCAATGTTATTTGTTTGATCTTTAGTAAGACGGCCCCAGTACTGCAGCATGAAGGGCGAGTTGTAACTCGTATCCTTTCTTTGTGCTCAGCTCTGCAAGAAGAAATAATACTAAGATTAATGCATCATTTCAAATGCAAAATGCTTTAAGTTAGAAAATGTAGATTTTGTAACATACACTGAAAGTCAACTTTTGAGGGATTTGTTTCGGCATACAGTAAACTCTCTCTAAACTGGTAATTTATATTAGTAGCAGTGCCAGTCTGTGAGACAATAGCAGCTTAATGCAGGGTGAACGTCATACCAAAGGCTCCAAAAGGAGCTTTCTGCATAGCTTTCACCCTGCATTAAGCAGGCACCTGCCTAGAAAGATCTAAATTCTTCTTTTATTAACATTGCAGTTTAGAAGGATGTTACTGTATATGTGATATTTACATGAAGCCGCTGCAAGATAACCACTAAATAAATAAACACTTATGTCTATAATAGCAGGTGGTTGCTTAATTCAGGATAGAAATTAATGCTAAAAGTTCCTGTTTGAGATGTCTGCATAATCTTTGTCCTGCATTGAGCTACCCCATTGTTAGACTTCTGTTAGTGGTATATACATGTATAGAGGTTTTACTGTATAAGGAAAAGAATTTTGGCATGTTGTTTTCTTAATGGATGTAAGTAATAACAGTAAATATAACAGTTGTCATGGTGATCTTTTTTGCCATTTTCTTAAAAACGTTACATGTATTTTTACCCTTTCAATACCATGAACCTGTTTTTGATGATGTTTGCAAACAGTTTGGATCAAAGTGAGATGGTGAGTTACTTAGCATCTCATCACGATCCAATCTGTTTGACGCCCAGATTTTTTTTAGCTCACTTGAGTTGAAAGTACTCAAGGTAAGCTAGTGTGATAGTGCTGTGTACGGCATACTCTGTCGTGGTGCATCATGCATATTTTTTAAAACATCTTCTCTAAAACACCTCCCCCAGTTGTGACCGAAGCTCACATAAATGGCTCTTGTGAGGTCCTCATTCACTTTTGTTAAAAATAAAACAACAGAAATGTAGAAGTAGTTGCTATGAAAACTTCGGCAAATTTCTTTTGCAAGAAAAAGCCATTGTTGCTGACTGAATGGCATTACCTTCACAGGAAATTACATAGTAGTGAAAGGGTTAAATATTAGTCTTTGCAGCATGGTTGAAATATTTTTTTTAAAGAACTTGTCTCAGCAAATGTAAGTTGTATCTAGGTACACACTCCTGCCAAAACGTGTCATGAAACATGAATGAATGTATGTATGAGTCTGCCACGATAAAACGTGTCTTTGGAGTGTGGCAGTGTAGACCCAGATCACTGTCCTGAAATAGAATCATTGATAAGATAGTATCAAATATGGTAAACCCTTTTTGGATGCCGTGTTCTCAGGCAGACCTGGGTTGACACTGTGTTGCACGCGTCTGAACCCTTTACTCCATACATTTATACTCATTGTAATGCCTTGCAAACAGAACAGACCCAGATGAAGGGCTCCTGCAGAAACCGTCTGATCAGGGTCTGCTGTTTGCATATTGACTACTATAAATATGATTCTACAGTTTCTGTCGTGGCTAAAAAACTGTTAACAGTGCATCTTATTAATATTCATGATGTCATTATTTCTGCCATAAATATGCATGGAGTAAATGGTCTAAGATATATTTTGTCGCGGCCAGACTCGGTATTGTATATATGACTCTCTGAAGCATGCATGTATGTTGTCATGTTATTGGTGTGCATTTGTCAGCGATCGTTGTTGTTTTTATAGAATGTGTTAATTATACCAAATGTATGTACAGATGTACATTTGTCACTATTTAAATGTAACCAAAATGCATTAACAGTTGTTGTTAATGTATATGATTAAACAAAAATGTAACTGACTTCGTTGTGTGTCATTGTTTTTATGAAAACCGTTAGAAGCGTTGATTTGAATTTTTAGAGAGTCCCGTCATGGTTTACTATTTGAATTTAGGAAGGGAGTGTACTGGCATTTGACTCAGATCAGGGTCCATGCTTATAAAGCTTTTTAGTTGAGTCTGAGTTCGTTCTCAAGCTTTTGATTGGTCAGATTTAAGTTCTCACGCTTTTGATTGGTCAGATTTGAGCCAAAGGCTCAAATCTGACCAATCAAAAACTTGAGAACGAACTCAGACCCAACTAAAAGTTTTATAAGCATGGATACAAATTGCTCTTAGAGGAGCCCTTTGATCAGGGTAAGCACTAGTTATCATTAAATTCCTCTAAAAAATTCTACCCTTTGTAGTGAATTGACTCTAGCGTTAATCATTGATGGCTTCTACCATTTTTGCATTCAGAAGGGTAACCCTTTCCCTCATATAAACTCCTTTCCATGCATTTGCAAACAGAGTAGACCCAGATCAGACGGATCCTCTACTCTGTTTGATTTTGACATGATACAGATCTGATTTACAAAGCAAAAAAGTCCCTTGAAATGTCAACATTATAAAAAAAAAATGAGCTAATTAATAGTCCTGCTGTCATTATTTCTTACATACTGACCAGGGACAAGATTAAGGTTCAAATAACTACAAGCCAGTACAAAGTTACCTGCTTGCCTTGGCCGGTTGTTGTACGTCATTTAAACCCTTTACGTCAGACACGCCATTGTACGGCTTTTGCAAACAGACACGCCGTTGTAAGGTCTTTGCAAACAGACTACCAGACATTTTTTAGGATATATTTCGGTGTAGCATTAGAAGGTAATATATTTCAATATATATTTTGTCGTCGCTCACAGGATAGACATTTGAGATTATTCATACGCCGGCATGGTAGTTCCAAGAAATCCAGTCCACAATAGGTCCGTGATAATATATAAGGACTATGCTGTGCACGATTCTGACAACACTTTTATGTGTAAAAAAGGTTTTAATACAAAGTTTGAGGGCGTACCGGAACCACATTGATGGCCGGTCGGTCCGTCTACATTACCCCACCCGAAATCGAACCGACGTCCATCCGTCCCGGAGTCCTATTTCAGAAATCCAATGGTTTGGCGTTTTTCTTCGAAACTTTGTGTAATTGATTAGTACCAAAGAGGATCTTGGGTATCACTCACGTTGAGCACCAGAGTTATGAACCTTTGGGGAAAATGTAACGCACGCCTTTTTCTGTCCGGAACCATTTCCCAGAAACTGGAGTTATTCTATGGAACTTTGTGTAAATGTTTAGTACCATGAGGAAATGCGGTACTGTAAGTATTGACCATGGAACAATAGAGTTACAGTCCTTTGTTTGTCAAAAAACTTAACCTTTTTGCCTGTTTGGAGTCATATCTCTGAAACGGTTTGTAGTTTTCTCTGAAACTTGGTGTTAATGTTTAGTACCACAAGAAAATGTGGCACACTCATCACAGTTTGTCCTTTCTCAGAAACTGTTTGGAGTATTCCAACGAAACTGTGCAAATCTTAAGTAATGGGGCCCTGCACGTATCTCTCACATTGGCTTTGGAGCACCAGAGTTATGGCTCTTTGTTTGCGAAAACCTTAACCTTTTGTCCGTCTGGTTAATAGCTTCGCTAAATACTTGGGCAAGCACTTGTTTGGCGGGGGATACCAATTAAGCGAATTTGCTGGTTGAAGTTATATTTTACATGCATAATACAGTATCTACGCTTCCAAACTGGAATTCTAGTAGAGAAGACTTTAGATATTTTTAGGAAGGTGGCTGCTTAATGCAGGGTGACATCCATGCAGAAAGTTCCTGGAAGAGCTTTCTACATGAATTTCATCCTGCATTAAGCTACTACGATTAAGCTGTCTCCAAGACCGATACATTGTATTTATACTAAATTTAACATCCAATTTAGAGAGGTAATTAATGTAACTTCAACTAGTAGCCTCAATATGCGGCGTCACATCAGGATCCAAAACGTTTGACATTGTGGCGATAGTTTGCAAAGAAAATAGAATTGTTTTTTATTTCAATTATCTAAACAGATGGCAGTTGTTGCAAACAAAAAGTTACTCATCTTGCAATTAGTTCAAAGGAATCAAATCTTTTAACCCATTTTCTCCCACTGACGCCTTTTTGCGCCTATGTAAAACCCATATATTGGAGCAAATGTTCTATTTATCACAATGATTTCAAAACTACACAATTCTAAAATTCTCATTTTCGGTAGATTAATTCAAAAAGGTTGGGTCTATAAATAGTCTAGGAGGGAAATGTTTCAGAGTGCTTGTCAAGTTGTCGAAATAAGAGCCATATATTCAACGGGGATTTTATTGTTTTACTAAAATTCCTTGAATACAGTATACTCGTGTGTATTCATGTAGACATTTAACCCTTTACTTCATGTAAACGCCCCCTTCACGCCTTTGCAAACAGAATAGACCCAGATATAGAAACCGTCTGATCAGGGTCTGCATTTTTTGCCTATGGAGTAATTTAGATTCTTCAGTTTCTGCCAATACTAAATCATTCAGGCGTTATATGCCGGAATGAAAATTATTGTAATGAATGTTAATTCGTATATAAATATTCATTAGAAAAAGGGTTACAAGTAGGATTTGTACCAGTACAAAGACTAGACATGCAAAACATTGAACAATGGGTATCACCTTCTAACAGTACAGCAGAACCCTGTCTTAAGCGGTCATTCATTTATTGAACATGGGGGTCTTAAAAAGCATATGGTTGCTTAATGTAGGGCAAAAGTAATACAGAAAGCTCCAGTAGGAGCTTTCTGTATTACTTTTGACCTGCATTAAGCTACCACATGCATTACATACCCATAATTAGACCTGTTTTTATGGTCGCTTAAGACAGGTTCTACTGTAATTGCGTTACTAGTTAGTCTGTATTGCTTCCGATTACAGGCAGGCTGCAGTCTCTGCTTTTAACCTTTTCGCTGCTGTGAAAAAAATAATGTCTGCTCAAATTAAGATCTGGTGCAATTTGACTACTGCCGATTCGACCTAGGTTTTGAGAAATCAGTGTAAAACAGTTAAGATCCCGATAATACGCGGAGTTACTCGGGATCCTAGATCTGGATCCAAACTGTTTGCGAGTAAGGTCGCGGATAGCGGGATAAGAGTTAAGTCCCTTTTCAAAATGTTACATAAATATGCTGGAGCAAAGAAGAATGGGCAAAACGTCAGTCAGACCAAGATAATATATACGGTATTGCTTTTCCCATTGTATTGTGTTTGTACAGAAATACTGAAATGTTAACTTTTTCTTCCATAAATACGCATTTCTACGCCTTTGCAAACATTGTAGACCCAGATCAGACGGCTCCTACAGGATCAGTCTGATCAGAGTCTGCTCTGTTTACTTATAATACGATATAGACATTATTCTACAATTTCTGCATCGGCCATCATAAAAAATTAATCTGATTGATATTCATGGCATCATTATTTCTTACACCAATATTTATAGAGGCAAGGGTCAATATACATGTATACCGAATTCAGTTAGAGACTGTTTCAAGGTCTCATACTCTATTATATAGCCCTGAGACAAAGCCCGCTACAACTCCATAAATACGCCTTTCTACGCCTCTGTAAAAGTCACCTGTTGAAACCATTGTGATAAATAGAGCATTTGCTGCTATAGCAGCAAATGCTCTATTTATCACAATGGTTTCAAATTACAAAATTCTAAAACTTTCCTTTTCTCTAATTAATGCTCCTTTTCGGTAGATTTATTCAAAGAGGTTGGATCTAAAAATAGCTTATTAGGGAATGGGTTAATCCTTATCTTGTCGTAAAAATGTATGTCTGCTGAAACTCTAATATGTTGCATTTTTGCTCACTTCTGATTCGTTCAACCCCTTTCCTGTTCAGTATTCGGAAAAGAAATAATGACAACATGAATATTTATTAGCTGAATTTTCATATTGGTACATATATACATGTATATACACGTGAAGTTTGGGTAGAAACTATAGAGTCAGATCTATATCATGTCGTAAGCGAACAGAGCAGATCCTGATCAGACAGTTACTATCTAGGGGCCGTTTGATTTGGGGTTTCTCTGTTTGCAATTTATGCGTTTATATGAAGGAAATAGTTAAGGTGTTTAGGAGAGTATTACCCGAATGCCAAACAGCTACAGTCCTGTGGAGATGCCGAGATTATCATATATCCGTCGATAGAGTTCAAAGAGTACACTGGTAGGACAGTTGTGAATGCTTTAACCCTTACAGTGCGGGACACGAGTCACTAATGTCCTTTGCAAACAGTGTAGACCCAGATGAGAGGGCTCCGTCAGGAGCCCTCTCATCTGGGTCTGCACTGTTTGTTATGTGACAATTTCTTTAAAAAATCCCTAAATATTCACCTTAAGCTTGACCTGTAATTTTGGAATAGTCCATTTGAAAATTCAGTGTTGTAATGGTTAACATTTAACTCCATAGACACGTGTTTTATCCTGTAGGAGTCGTCTGGTCAGGGTCTGTCCTCTAATTTCTTATGAAAGTACAGATATCTGATTCTATATGTTTTACCGCGGACGTGCAGGCGGGCGGTGTCCTGTATAGCAGTCCCGCTCCTTAACCCTTTCCCTCATATAAACGCTGTTTTATGTCTTTGCAAACAGGGTAGACCCAGATTAGTCGACTCCTGTGGTAGCCGTCTAATGATGGTTTGCTATGTTTGTTTGTGAAATTATACTAGATCTGATTCTAAAGTTTCTACCAACACCAATTATGCCATAATAACAAGAGTGCCAGTGGGCACAATATACGCCCGTCGAGGTTTTGTTCAACATAAACTGGGGTTAACGTATTTGCTAAATTCAAATTCTAAGTCCAATTTTGCGACCAAGTTTCAAGGTTGTAAATAGGCATACTTTAACAAAAAACCATAACCGAAAATTCTAAATTAAAAAGTGCCATAATTGTGTCTAAATGCTTGAGATGAAGATGAAGCTTGTGATGGTGAACAAATGTTTCAAGTTTAAAAGCATTATCTGAAAGGATTATGTAAATAAGTCGACTTTAACCAAACATTCCAAGCTAAAAAGCGTCATAATTATGTCAAAATGTTAGACAGCGTTATGTACTCTTGCCTACAGGTAAAGCTTGTGATGGTGAGCAAGTGTTCCACGTTTAAAAGCTTAATCTAAAAGGGTTATGTAAATAAGTGGACTTTAACCAAAACTTTAACCAAAATTTCTAAGTTAAAAGGGGGCATAATTCTGTCAAAATGTTGGAAAGGGTTATGTACTCTTGCCTACAGGTAAAGTTTGTGATGGTGAACAAGTGTTCCAAGGTTAAAAGCTTTATCTCAAAGGGTTATGTAAATAAATGGACTTTAACAAAGCCTTAACCATAAATTCTAAGTTAAAAAGGGGAATGATTCTGTCAAAATGCTTGAAAGAATTATGTACTGTTGTCTACAGGTTAAGATTGTGATGGTGAACAAGTGTTCCAAGTTTAAAAGCTTTATCTCAAAGGGTTATGTAAATAAATGGACTTTAACAAAGCCTTAACCAAAAATTCTAAGTTAAAAAGGGGCATACTTCGGTCAAAATGCTTGACAGAGTTATTTTCTCTTGCCTACAGGTGAAGGTTGTGACGGTGAACAAGTGTTCTAAGTTTAAAAGCTTTATCTCAAAGGGTTATGTATATAAATGGACTTTAACAAAGCCTTAACCAAAAAATCTAAGTTAAAAAGGGGCATAATTCAGTCAAAATGCTTGACAGAGTTAATTACTCTTGCCTACAGGTGAAGGTTGTGACGGTGAACAAGTGTTCCAAGTTTCAAAGCTTTATCACAAAGTGTTATGTAAATAAGTGGACTTGTTCCACATAAATTGAGGTTAACATTTTTGCTTAACGCAAATGCTAAACGCAAATTCTAAGTCCAATTAAGCGACCTTGACCTTGGATAAATGAGCCGGGACTTGGCAGGCTACTGTAGCATGTCTAGATAAACATTTTGGTTAAATTTGGGAAGGATCCACCAAGCGGAACTTGAGTTAGAGATGTTACAGACAGACAGACCGGTTAACATTTTTGCTAAACGCAAATTCTAAGTCCAATTGTGTGACCTTGACCTTGGATAAACAAACCGGGACTTGGCAGGCTACTGTAGCATGTCTAGATAAACATTGTGGCTAAATTTGAGAAGGATCCACCAAGCGAAACTTGAGTTAGAGATGTTACAGACGGACAGACGGACAGACAACCAGACAACCAGACGGACAGACGGACAGACAGCGCCATTCCATAATACGTCCCGTTTTTTCAAACGGGCGTATAAAAATCAGCTAATAAATGTCCATGATGTCATTAGTTCTTACACGAATATTCTGCAGAGAACTTGAAACAAAAATGTATCCATTCATCACTAAAACAGAGCTTGTTTCGCAGTTTCATTTCTTCAGTCACCTGGGAGTTCTGTAACTTTGTACATACGTATATTGTGTCCTGCATGGGCATACGTACAGTAGAACCTGTCTTAAGCGACTTTGAATTGATTGAACATATAAATCTTAAAATGCAGGTGATTGCTTAATGCAGGGCAAAGGTAATACAGAAAGCTCCTATAGGAGCTTTCTGTATTACTTTTGACCTGCATTAAGCTATCACCTGCCTTACAGACCCATAATTATACCTCTTTTTGATGGTCGCTCAAGACAAGTTCTTCTGTATTTTGAAGCAGTTTGACACACATGTTCTAATAATGCAAACTTATAGGTTCAGATTTTTAGTGAGCGTGTTAGTGAGCGTTCGTCGAACGCTCACTATATTTACCAAACCGCATTTCAGAGGGATTTCGTTCGGATGTTGTTACCTAAGGATTCCTAGTAATCATCCACTGCAGAGATGTAGTGCATCGTCAGCGGACCTGAAACTCGGTTCAGATTTTTGCAAATGAAAAACGGAATACATTTTTGATAAACGTACTACAATTTCAGCGTTATATAATCATCAATTTGAGGTTCGATTCCGTATAAAACGCATGCAAAAAACAAGGTTTGGTCGGCGAAAAAAAACCCAGTTCACCGATGATAAACGCATACGCAGTCTTATGACGTCACGGGTCCATTCATAAATCTGGACTATCGGGCTTTGCGAGTGATAATTCCGGTATACATGCGGTCATTGTCGACGAACAATAAATCAATTGCAATACGAATCGACAAATTACTGGCTTCATTTTTACCAGAGACTCTTTTAAAATTTCACTGAATTTACAGTTTTACTAACAATTTTTCCGGTTACGAAATGGCAAGGTGACGAGTTGACCACAGATACCCTCTCTTATATGAAGTACGAAACTAGGTCACCCTACATGTTGAATTTGTTATGATTGGAAACGCTATTTGAGTAAATGGTGGCTATCAAGAGAGCATTGAAAATAAACTGGATTAAGGTAAGTTGATAAGTTATGATTTCAGAGCGTTTTATAACAGTGTGGTCCTGGAGACCGAAACTCCACCAATCATGAAACTTGGGTGGGGTAATTTTTTAAGGTTTTAATATACCTTAAGCTATGCGCAACGTTGTACATAAACTACATTTAATTTCGTACGTGACATTTATGCAATTTATGCATAGTGATACTAAGCAGGATTCAATAAGGATATTGAGTTATATCCAGTCCATGCATGCATTCTTAAATAGTATTCTTAAAAGCTACTTTCGGTTTTGATATCTAATGATGTCTACATGTCTACATGTCTACATCTTTACGTTGATACAGTCACTCATGACTATTACTCAACGGGTGGTGCTGGTCAAGAAAAGTAAAGAAAAGAGTGTAGTATAGTTAGAAATTAGATCGAGGATAGGTAGAAATAGTAAGTGATATGACAGCTGCATTTTCGCCTCCTCAACCCAAGCCTCCCCGGTTACGGTGGCCGCTGCCGGTACAGCCTTGAGAATCACTGGTGACTACTTACAGCTGGGGCCCTAAACTAAGGCTAGAAAGAGAGCGATCCCAGACCCCGCTTGAAGGATACCAAGTCGGGGGTCTCTGCTACTTCTGCTGGCAGCTGGTTCCAGGTCGTAACAGTCCGAGGAAAGAAAGAGTTCCTGCAGTATGATGTGGATGTAGATGGCTGGCGATAACTTCTAGCATGCGATGATCTGGTAGCAACAGTATGTCCTGGTGTGAGGTGTCTGTCGGCTGGGATGTCTACAAGGCCGTTTGTGATCTTGTAGAGCATCGTGAGCTGTGCCTTTGTCCTTCTTGACTCTAATGATTCCCATTTGAGATGGTCCAGCATGCTGGCTACACTGCTCGTATTGTGGAATCGGTTGGTGACGTAGCGGGCAGCTCTCCTCTGCACCATTTCAACCTTACGCATCTGTTCCTTGGTGTACGGGTTCCAAACCGTGGAACAGTACTCCAGTGTTGGTCGCACTATTGTCTTGTAGGCAATACCCTTCACCTCTTCATTTTTGATGTTCAGGTTTCGGCGGAGGAATCCCAGGGTGCTGTTTCCTTTCCTCACCATCTTATCTATGTGATAGTTCCAGGACAAGTTTTCTGATATGTGGACTCCGAGGTATTTGGAGTGGGTCTCTGTTCCCAGTTTGTGACCCTTCAAGGAGTAATCTTGTACGATGGGATTCCTCTTTCTATGGACATGTAGGATTGTACATTTTTCAGGGTGGAATGACATACCCCAGCGCCTTTCCCAAACCGCCAGCTGATCTAGGTCTTTCTGGAGTGCCACACAGTCTTGGTCATCATTAATCTGACGGTAGATAATGCAGTCATCTGCGAACAATCTCGTTTTCGATGTGACCTGTAGTGGTAGATCGTTTATGAAAACGAGGAACAATACTGGCCCGAGAACACTTCCCTGGGGTACTCCGCTGATAACTGGTGCCGGCTCGGATGTGGCTCCCTCTACGATGACTCTCTGTGTTCTGTCTGCGAGGAAGGCCTCGATCCATCGTAAAGCATTGCCTCGTATGCCATAGTGATGAAGCTTCGACAGGAGTCTTCTGTGAGGTACTCGGTCGAATGCCTTACTGAAGTCAAGTATAGCAAGATCATGCTGCTTTCTGTGGTCCAGAGACTTGACAAGCTCGTCGGTCAGCGTTAGTAGCTGTGTCTCGCAGCTTCTTCCTCGCCTGAAACCATGTTGACTGTCTGTCAGGATGTTGTGCGTGTCAAGGTGCCTCATGATGTTGCTAACCATCACATGCTCCAACATCTTGCAGCATATGCACGTGAGGGACACTGGCCTGTAGTTACTGGCTCTGAATCTCTCTCCTTTCTTGAAAATGGCAGACACATTTGCAGTCTTCCACACAGCCGGGATGCTTCCACTCGAAAGGCATTTCCTGTAAATGATGGACAGGAATGGGGCACACTGGTCTGCCATCTCCTTAAGGATACGTGCAGGGATCATATCAGGTCCTGTGGCCTTGTGTGGGTTTAGCTTCCGTAGCAGGGTGGCTATGCCGTCTGTAGTGATGCTGATGTCTGGCATTGTGGGAGCAGGTTCACCCTCTGGTGTTGGAATGCTGGTCTGGTCTTCTCTTGTAAACACCGATTCATACTGTTTGTTAAGGATATTGGCCTTGTCTAGGGGGTCACAGTGTAGCTTGCCATTGTCCTTCAAGGGGGATATACCACAATTGTCCTTCTTCAGTGACCTGACGTATGACCAGAAGCGTTTCTGCTTACTTGGTGGTTGATCTGTTTCTGGGTCACCTACTTCTATGATGTTTTCTATGTAGCGCCAGTAAGCTTGCCTTTCAAATCTTTGAGCATCCCGTTTAACTTGTTGGTAACGTCGTCTGTCTTTGGGGTCCTGTGTGGATTTCTGTTTACGAAATAATTTATCTCGTTTTCTGTGGAGTGACTTGATGTTCTTGTTTATCCATGGTTTACTGATCTTGTTCCCAGAGATAATCTTGGATGGGATATACTTTGTGGTTAGTGACTTGATCTTCTGCTCAAAGGTTGACCATGTGTCATTCGATGAGCAATCTGCTGTGTCATATGTGAATTCTGGCAAGTATTCAGCAAGCTCTTCTTTAAAGCTTTCATAGTTGGCCTTCTTGTAGAGGTGTATTTTCCTTGGCAGTTTCTTCACTTTCATTGGACGGAGGCTCGACTCAATGAAAACAGCTTCATGATCTCCTAGCCCTGGCAACACATCACAGCGGTTCACTAGTGTCTTATTATTAGTGAAGAACAGATCAAGCATGTTAGCATGATAATATCAGTGTTTCCGGTGGTGCGGAACGGTCATTTCCTGTTTGAACTCTCGACTTTTTTCTTTATTTACTCTGAGCCCAGATATGTCCGATCGTGAAGTTGTATGAGAACTTGCTTATGAATACCTAAATAACACATTGTCATTCAGGTTTGATGGTAACTTGTCTTGATTAGCCATATCCAGATCTCTCTTTGTTTTGACAGCCAGGGACATGTACCCGCCATTTTCCACAATGTAAACATCCGGTCTGTGTCATATTGCAGCTACGTGATAAAAGGTAACAATGTTTCAGTCTTGTTTACTGCCATTGCTTGTTGCCACAGTCCTACTCATACATAAGATTACTGATGAGTCTTACCAGAAGGATGATATACCACCAGACAGTCCCATACTTACGTCTCTAAGACCCGTCACCCTCCCCACCCAATTTATGTGCTGTATGAAATTACACATGGGTAAAGCAAAAGGCCCGGTCTGTCGTAACAAATTGGTACTTCTATATTTATGCTCGTTATTGCTAGCAGAGTCATACGCACCCGAACCTAACCCAGGCCCCAGGGCACCGAAATTCCCCTGTGCTATATGTGAGAAAGCCTGTAAATGGACGACACCTTGTGTTTGTTGTGACAGTTGTGACAGTTGGTATCACCAAGACTGCATGGGTATGTCTGATATTATCTTTAAGGCCCTAGCTAACTGCAGTTGGGAGTGTATTTCATGTGGCATGCCAAACTACTCGACTTGCATTTTTGACACTACTCTATTTGATACTAGTAACTCCTTCAGCACACTCAGTGAAACCTCTCATAGTGACAAGGATATCAGCTTTAGCTGCCCAAACGCTACTTCATCACCTAGACAACCACCCAGGACAAATCATCCCACAGAAAATCGTCATGACCTACCATTACGGGTACTTATGGTCAACTGTCAGTCTATCAAGACTCCAGGGAAGAAGGGACAACTTGAAAACATGCTATTATCTTCCCATGCAGATATTGTCATCGGCACAGAGTCATGGCTTGATAACTCTATCAGTTCCTCAGAAGTATTTCCAGATGGCTACAAGTGTTATCGGCGAGACAGAGAGGTCGGCTCGAAAGGTGGAGGTGTATTTATACTGGTTTTAGACACTATTTCCAGCAGTGAGCCTGTGGAATTGAGTCCCGATGGAGATTGTGAGCTGGCTTGGACCAAAATCCATGTTAAAGGTGCACAGGATCTGTATGTAGGAGCGTGTTACAAACCACCATCCAGGACAGAGAATGAGTACTTAGATCTTCTCAGCACCAGTCTCTCAAGGGTCCCCAGAGGAGCACACCTATGGCTGGGAGGTGACTTTAACCTTGCAGACATCAACTGGGTCAATGAATGTACCAACCCACAGGCCACAAACAGGAGCCAGTGCCAGCAGCTAATAGACATAACCAGAGATGCCTACCTTGAACAGGTGGTGGACAAACCCATGATGATACAAGATCCAGATCAAGCGCAAATTACTTAGTGTGATCAATAGCATATAAATGAAATTTGCAAATGAAACATAAAGAGAAGGGACAGAAATTATCTTCAGAATTGTTGATAGATAGAAAAAATATTGTTTTCTTTTCTCCTGTGAATTGATTCCGTAGAGAAAACATGTACAATTTTATTGTTTTTGAAAATGGTTTTGTAGGACAGAAATTATCTTCAGAATTGTTGATAGAATAAGATAGAAAAATATTTTTTTCTTTTCTCCTGTGAATTGATTCCTTGGAGAAAACATGTACAATTTTATTGTTTTTGAAAATGCTTTTGTACACCAGGCCAAAAGAAAACAAAGCATGATCAGTCATATTCTAAAAGGTTTGGACAACACATCTGCCACTCTGCTAATAGTAATTTAAAAGATGACTGTAGAACAAGGGGTAACAATATGAAACTCTGTAAGCCAAGGGCTAGAACTGAACAGAGAAAGGGTACTTTTAGCCATAGATAGGATAACGTAGCTCTATTCCTAAATAGAGCTAGTCATTATCAGTCTTACAGCTACGATATCGCATCTATTTTAGCCATAGAGTAATAGACCTCTGGAACTCTCTCCCTAACAGTGTAGTTCAGGTACCCACACTAAATGCATTTAAAACAAAGCTGAATGGGCACTGGGGGTCACTAATAAAGCTAACAAGTTTGATGCCAAGTGCTGTTACCCATATAATTGAAGTACGTGTCGACATTGACAAAAGACAGTAAAGCAGTATAGAACTGTATAGAACTGTGACTAGTATGTGTATATATGAAATGAAAGTGAAAATCAACGTTCACTCCTAGTGAACTGACAGTGTAGTTTGTTTTTTTAACACAAAATGAACTATATAACGGTATTCATGCAAGTGAAGTGACCCATAAAGAACAATACTGGAACCGATGTATAAAAATTCAACTGAAGAGAACAAATACAAATGGGCCGAAGAAGCTGCAAAGCTTATGCAACACTGATGCATCTGCTCTCGAATCTACATGAACGACATGAACTACATGAATCTGATCTGGATCTACTCTGTTTACAAAGGGATAAGAATCTATGGAGTAAAGTGTTAAAGTTAACAATTTCGGTACTGATTTGGTATCATTATGTCTATACCCCCATATTTATCAGTTCTCCTATGATTCCAAGCTATGTGTATGAGAACAATTGGGAATCAAACTCGGAGCTCATACAGTCACAGCCCACGTTGGGTGCCAAATGTAACAGGGTGTTCCTATAAAGAAACATACCCGCTCAGACCCTGGATCGAACCCAGGTCGCCAGGTTCGCAGTCATACACTCCAGCATGTGGCCATAAAAGCGCACTTGTACGCGGAAGGCCGTACAAGTGATGATAAACCGACACACTGTGACACATCTAAATTGGTTCCTAATTTACTGAGATACATGTGCATACGTTTTGTCTAGTTTACCATCTGAGTACTTAATTCTGTAAATTTCAGGATCTAGATCAAGCAGTCCTCAGTGAAGCCTGTGTACCAAATATCTTCCCAGGGAACAGCACCAAGAAAATCTCAAATGGCAAGTATTTATATGTTAGGAGGAGAAATACAAAAAAGTTTGTGTTACCCTTTACCTCATGAATATTTATGTAAAAAGTTATGATATCATGAATATTAATTTTATTTGATTATGGGTAATTTTTAAAATGGCATATCAACAAATGATTTCTTTGCTACAGAAATGGTTTTATCATGCTAGATATCAAATTTCTAAAAGAATCTGTATCCATGATGATGTAGAATGGGTTACTATCATCACGAAGTAAATCTGTATTTACTTCATGCTATCATATATGGCTACCGAAAGAAAAATATTTAAACATTTTTTCTCTCCAAAACCGGTGAACCAATTTGAATGACATTTGGTAGGAATAGTCGCCAAATAACCCTATAAATATCAAAATTGTAAAAAATCAAATTGATATTTTAAAAACCAGTTAATCTCTTTCCCTGTTCTATATTTAGTCCAAATTTCATTTCCTGCTGAATATTCATGGACAAAATACTTGTAGTTATAATTAAATATGGAAGGTGCAACACTGTAGCTACATGTTTTTCAGAAAGTAAAGAAATAGAGATCTATCAATTTCCATTTGCAAACAGACCAGACCCTGATCAGACAGCTCCTATAGGAGCCATCTGATCTGGGTCTACTCTGTTTGCAAATGTGTGAAAACACGTTTATAAACTGATTGAGAGAAAGGGTTAATGTTGATTCTCAGACCACTACCTCCCGTAGTATAATATTAGCAGGTTCCTACATGTAGGTAAACTGGAATCTTATCCTTAAAAACTCAAAATGTTAAACCAATGTGACTGATCCTAATAGGTATAACATTGCAGAGATCTTCTAGGAAAATTCTTTTGTTTGTTATTTTGTAAACAGCTAGTGTAGACAACAGACATGACAGAGCTCTCCGAAATGAGGAATTGCTACATTGGTGCCAGAACTTACAAACTAGAAGTGAAATACACTTATACTTCATTTTCAAGTGTTTTATGCACGTTGTTTAAAAGGCTTTTATATTTTTAGCTCACCAAACCACAAAGTGCTCGGAGTGAGCTTTTGTGTTCGCCTGATGTCTGTCTGCGTGCATCGTGTGTGGTCAGTTGTCAATAATTTAAACCTTAAATCTTCTCCTCTGAATCTACAAGGTTCTCAGCTTTTATCTTTGGCACATAGCATTATGTTAAAGCCACTGTTGTTTTTTTCCAGTTGTAATGCCTGAGACTCTATCACAACCCAACAAAAGAAAGGAGTCCGATTCAAGTGATCAACCTGGTTTACCCAAAGTGCAGCGGACACTACAAATTATAGATGTAGTTTGCCAAACAACTGATCATGATTATGTAAAATCCAGCTGTCCAGTACTTTCTGTGATTGACCGCACAGAACTTGAATGGTTCCATGAGCATCTAAGTTGGACCCATGGAAAAAATCCAATTATAAATACTATGACACTGGCCGTTAGTTATGCATCCAAATCGTGGGGAGGCAGATCTTTTGTCAAGCACAAAACTTTACAGGGTGAATTTTTCATGTATGGACAGGTCAGACTGTAATAGCTGTATGTGGATTCAATATAACAAGTGACCTTAAAAAGAAAGATGTGAACATTTCCAAAGCCAGTGTACACATTGATAGAATAAGTCAATGAATAGACTTCCACCTGGAGCAAATCATGAATTTAAATATGCAGGATTTGATGAAGCAAATTTTCACAGTGTGTTCATGTCTCACATACTTTAGCCCTTTCCTTCATATGCATGTTTTCTCGCATTTGCAAACAGAATAGACCGAGATCAGACGTATAGGAGCCGTCTGATCAGGGTCTACTCTGTTTGCTAATGAAATTTGACAGATCTGTTTCTTCAGTTTCTAAATGGCTGTGATGTTCAACCTTCCATATTTCATTACAACTGTATTGGCCATGAATATTCAATAGGTATTGAAATTTGGAATAAATATAGAACAGGGAAAGGGTTAAGCTGTCAATTAGTTGTTGTTGACTTGACTGTTTTATGTTGTACAGTGTACCAGAGGAGCAGATAAGAACTATAGTTTGAGTAATTCTCACTTTCAAAAGTAATTTAGCATCAAACAAAACAAATTGGGTACATGCACCTGGTCTAAGGTAATTGGACGTTTTAGATCAAATGAACTATTCCTAATTGTCATTTAATACATTTACCTCAAATGAATATAGTATCTACATAAATAATTTCCTATTGGTTTTTGTGTCATCTGCTGAGAAGCAGTTTGCCAGATAGGGATGATTTTTCCATCGTCTGTCTGTCAGTCTGTCTACCCGTCACAAATTGCAAGGTTCAGAGTTTAGGTCAGCCTCATTGGCAGATGACACATGTGTTCTGTGAACACCTCTTGTTACCCAAAACACTACTTATATTTTTTTCCTCTGGTATACTAGAATTGATTTGACTGAAAGTGTTTGGATACTGTATATTATACAATGTATGAATAAATATTATTTATGAATGATAGATAAGTTTAACCCTTTTCTCCATGAATATTCATGTAAGAAATAATGACATCACTATTATTTATTATGCCGCCACAATGTGGTGGCATATAGGGTTTGCTCTTGTCTGTCCGTTGTTCCGTATGCACATCTTGAAGAATTTGTCGGGGCTCTTTCTTGGAAAGTATTTGTCAAATCCACACTAAACTTTACACACATGTTTGTGACCATTATGTCTTGGTCAAGTTCTATAGCCATGTAAATTGCTTCAGTGGTTTATGAGTTGCAACCCTTTATTTGCAAGAATGACTTTAAAAATATCTTGTCCAGACTCTTTCTTGAAAGTATTTGTCCAATTCTCATCAAACTTTACACACATGTCTGTTGCCATTATGTCTTGGTCATGGTTGATAACCATGTAAATCGCTTCAGTCATTTAGGAGTTGCGACCCTTTATTTGCAAAAATGATTTTAAAAATATTTTGTCCGGACTCTTTCTTGGAAAGTATTTGTCCCGTCTACACCAAACTTTACATGTTTATGGCCATTATATCTTGGTCAGATTTTATAGCAGTGAAAATCGCTGTAGTCATTTAGGAATTACGGCCCTTTTTTTCTTCAAAAGATGACTTTGAAAATATCTTGTCCGGACTTTTTCTTGGAAAGTATTTGTCCAATCCTCACCAAAATTCACACATGTTTGTGGCCATTATATCTTGGTCAAGTTCGATGGCCATGTAAATCGCTTCAGTCATTGCATACTTTACATGTTTATAAGCATATATAATCAATTTTATTATTATTATGGCACTTACTCTCTGTGACAAAAAAATCTGAAGTTGGGGAATGAGTGTCCAATGGACACATTTCTTCTTCGATATGAAATTTACATTAACACAAGAACTTTACGATTGTAGAATGACTAGAATCAGGTCTATAATTATCATTTTACAAGTAAAGCGAGCATACCCAGACCAGACGGTTCCTATAGAAGCTGTCTTATCTGGGTCTATGGTTTGAAAATGTGTTAAAAAAAGTATTATTGAATACCCTTACTATAAATAGTAACAAAATTGCCGTAGAAAACTGTCATTACAGAGTCATGTGACCGATCCATAATGGCCCGGCGGGCCGATTATCCATAATCGGCCCACGATCTTTTTCACATGCAATGCGTTGATGTTAGCAACATAGCTCTAGATCTAGACCTATTCAAACATGGCCGGAGAAAGGGGTTTGACGTCGTTGTAAAATCGTATTCTAGATCTGGAAATCTGTAAAGTTTATAGTATAGATCTACAATCGTAAAATTCTATTAAAATCAATTGCTTTGTTTGTATCGATCGGTACTACCTAACTGTGTTTATGTTATTCAAAAATGACAGTTGTAACGTCATAATTTCACGTCATCCATCGGAAGTTCTCAAACAAATTTTTATAAGTTAAAACAATATAAAGGTTAATCGTTAGTGTTAGTGGTTATTATGTCGGACTACATATTTTTCGGCGGGGATTCGAATCCCCATGAAGGCATATAACTATTCCTTCCTCACTATTTTAAAGTACAGATCTATATCTATTTCTGTGGTTTGTTGGGATCTAGATCTAGATTGTATTGAAATGATAGGTGGCATATAGATATAGATCTAGTAAAAATTGTAAGATATTCAATAAAAAGGTCAAATTATGGCCTGTGTGTGCCTTCTGGTCATAATGGCACACCTGGTGTCACAATAGCACCAGGTGTGCCATTATGACCAGAAGGCACACCTAGGCCATATTTTAACCTCTTATTAATGGAGTAAAGGGTTATCACAGATGACAGGAGCATGCAGTCTTTTAACATGTACATTTGTAACAGGTAAAATTTACACTTTCAATACTGAATTTCCATTTGGAATCTTTTTATTATTTACTAAAAATGATGAGTTTGTATTGGCAATTTTTTGGGTGTTTTTTTTTTTATCAAAATAATTTATGACAAACACATCAGACCCTTATGAGAGGGATTCTAGAGCCATCTCATCTTGGTTTACACTGTTTGCAAATGACATTGAATCTCAGTTGTGGCATTGTTAGGGTTAGGTTCGGTGTCATCATATTACAGTTGTAATTGCATATTACAATTGTAACATTGTATTGCCAATCTATGAAGACAAATCAAATATAAAATATGAACTTGTTTACTCTTGGCACCTTAACTCTTTCTCTATTCTATACTTCTGTAAGAAGTAATGCCATCATGAATATTTATTAACTGAATTTTATGATGGTGTATGTAGACAGGATGTTTTTGCTCAGGCAGAAACTATAGAATCATATCTTTACATGTACTCTACCATAAGCAAACAGAACAGCCATTGATCAGACGACTATAGGTGTCATCTGATCAGGTCTACTCTGTTTGCAAATAGTTAATACAGAAAAGGCATGTTAAATTTCTCAAACTCTTTCTTGAGTCTGATCAATAAAAATGTGATACACATGTACTAGGTCTACACTGTTTCAATGCCATGTATCCCTTTTGTTCCTTACAAGGAACATATTATCAGGGCTCTTAACTTCAGGGATTATCTCTTCTCCAATTGCTTATTTCTCAACCAATTCCTACTGTGTGCCTTCTCATCAGACTATGTAATGAATAGTCACAATGTAGATCTAGTATTTGATAGAGAAATAGTAAAAAGGATTGTTAGAAAATATTGATATTCTTTCTCCCATCAAGAGATATTAATTATGTTGTTAATAAACTTCGTGTACATGTACATCTACTACTTTCTGACCCATTCAAAAAACGCTCACTTTCAGTACTTTGATCTATATTGTCACCAAAATAATTCTGCGTATAATTTTATTAACTCGTTTAAGACAAAGAAATGTATGGCTTAGACATATAGATCTAAAGGGGCGTACACCTTTTTCATAATGTAAGTTTTTGTACAATACAAAAAGGAACAAACTGGAATACAATTAATCATTAAAATTACGTTTGGATCTATTCCAACTCCACTGGATCATTCAGTATTTCTAAATTACTGCTGCAGACTGTTGATGATTACTAGATCTAGCTGTGTTTTAACCAGTTCTCTCATAGGCTATATTTAGACCCAGTCCCTTGAACAGTAAATCTACAGAAAGGAGCATTTATATCTACTAGAGAAAGGGAAATTAGAAATGAGTAATGTTGAAACCATTACAAGTGATAAATAGAGCATTTAATTGCTCCTTTATACCAAATGCTCTATTTATCACAAAGGTTTCAAAAGTTACTTGTACAGTGACGACAAAAGGCATCAATATGAGGGAATAGGTTTAAGTTGAAAATTATGAATACAGTCTCGACTCTTTTCGCGATAATTTCCATAAATAATGGTTGTCTGCTACATATCTCTGTATTTACGTCTAGTTTGACCATTTGAAGAGGCATTGTAATAAGGCTGTCTGACAGTCCATGGTATTAATAATGAAAACAGTTTATTGTCCTGTTTTATTGACCTGTCAAAATGTGAATATTAATACGTCACTGAAAGGGTATATTTAGCTTCGGTAAACCTGTGTTTCAAATGTTTTTCACGAGATTCACAATAAATGTACAAGTACTCGAATAAGCCAAGTAGGAAAGTTTTTATTAGCGGAAACAAATACAAAATTGTATTATTTGTATTAGCGGAAACAATCGAATATCAACCGAAGCTATATATGGTGTGTTCAGCAAGCGTATAATTATTTAAATTTTGACAGGTTAAAAAAACAGGACAATACTACTAAATACTAGATCTCTAGCAGGTTGACTGAAAATTACAATGTGACATAGAATCTAGTCCCTGAATGGTGAAACCCCTAGAACAAGAATGAAACTAGACAGCCTGCCTCTGAATAAACTATATACATGTAGTAGACCAACATACATGTACATGTAGTCTTTTTCGATCTAGTGTCTGTGTAAAAGTGCTAAAGGAGCGTAAACGCATATATACTTAATATAATGTGTTCCGTGAACAATATTTAGACGTCACCCGTGATGACGTCATAAAAACGGTTACATTTATCTCATCAGTTTTACGAGCCTAGTAATACAGTAAACCCCTCCTAGAGGAGCTTTCTGTATGACTTTCATTTTGCATTAAGCTGCCACCTAAATTGAGCGTTTTTTTATGCTGTTAGGGTTTATAGAGACGCCTTTTGGCATCTTTTTAAACACATTAGACCAAGATCAGACGACTCCTGTAGGAGCCGTCTAATCGAGCTGTCTGTTATGTTTGCTTCAGATATACGTATATATAGGCCTATCTGAGTCTGTAGTTTCTTCCATGATAAGAAACTCCCTTGTTCAGTAGCCATTATAAAATATCAGTTTATGAATATTCTTAATGGCGAGAATTTCTAACATAACTATCAACGGGGGGAAGGTCAAGAGAAAAAGAGTTTCTTAACCCTTTACCTATTCAATACTCATAGAAGAAACAAGGACATCATGAATATTAATTATTTTTTATAATGGTATGTGAACACAAAACATTTTTGCTCAAGCAGAAACTGCAGAATCGAAGCTAATTCATATCATAAGCAAACCGAGCAGCCCCTGATCAGATGGTTCCTATAGGAGTCGTCTGATCCGGGTCTACCCTGTTTGCGAAGGCGTACAATGGTGTATACATGTATGGTGTAAAGGGCTAACTGTTAATTCGTTATTATAAATGAACACTGACTACATCTACTTTCAATAGAGTTTGACACGCCCTAGTATTACGTCACACTTGACACGCCCTAGTATTACGTCACACTTGACACGCCCTAGTATTACGTCACACTTGACACGCCCTAGTATTACGCCACACTTCCAGATTTCTTCATTCAATACAAAATTGAGTGTCACATTGATAACACTTCCCTTCCGTCATTTTCTTTATTGTTTTAAACTCGAAGTATGGAAACTTTGATGTCATCTGAGAGAATTTTAGATGCGTTTACTATCAACAGAATTACATGTACCTAATGTTTCCTCAGTGTCTCGTACATGGCTTAGAAGGTAATCAAAATAAATCTAATTATGGATCTGTAAAGCAGGTGGTAGCTTAATACAGGTCAAAAGTAATACAGACATCTCCTATATGAGCTTTATATTTTGCTTTTGCCCTGTATTAAGTAACCATATGTTTTTAAGACTCCCATGTTCAGTAAATTAAGACTAAGACTAAGACACGTTCTACTGTATTTAATAAGCGAGTCTCCGACGAATGAGTCTCATTCTGTAGAAACTCTTCAAAGCAACTATACACTAACGGCTCTAAATTGAAAACTACTCAGATTAGAATCAACTAGACTCACTGTTTCACTACTTCGAATGAAAGTCTAACAAAACAGAGTAGACCCAGATCAGACGGTTCCTATAGGAGTTGCCTGATCTGGGTCTGCTCTGTTTGCTAATGGAACGTGATAGGTCTGAGTCTTTACTTTCTAAAATGGCCACAATGTTCCACCTTCCATATTTCGTTTTATCCATTTTGTTCATGAATATTCAGTAGGTATTGAAATTTCGAATAAATATAGAACTGGGAAATGGTTAATTACGATTGTAATACTTTCTGATACATCCATAATGTTTTGGTCTCCCGAGGTCACCACCTTCAAGACAATGTTAGATATTAGAAAGCAAAGAATGTTAGCACTTTTCTCATCCATATTATCATCAAGCAGATGTTTTTGCAACATCATTTGATATACAGTAAAACCCCTCCAAACCGGAATTCTAGTAAAGAAGGATTTATATACGTTTTGATAGGTGGCTGCTTAATGCAGGATGAAAGTCATGCAGAAAGCTCCTAGAGGAGCTTTCTGCATGACTTTCACCCTGCATCAAGCTGCCACCTGTCCCCAAGACAGATATTTATACCAAATTGAACGTCCGGCTTTGATAGGTTTGACTGTACATGTACAATACTCACTGTAAGGGCGAATACAGTTACACGGGTTTTTACTGTAACCGGAATCCAGGCGAGGCGTCTAATCAATGTCCACACTATTGGACACTCACTTGGTAGTTTCTCAAACGCTAATCAGAATTCAGCATATTTGCACTAGGTAATAGTTTGAATATTCCAGTGTTTGTTTGTAGCGGGAAAGGTGTCGACATAGGGAGCAGGATTATTATAAAATAATGAAAACAAAAAAATGCAAGCCATGCTTTAAATGAGATTAAAAATAATGCAATCTGTGTTATAAATGGGATTTGAAAAAAAGCGCAATCCATGCTATAAATAAGATTTAAATTCTGAGAAAAAAGGGTAACTTCTCTCACCTCCCATCTTTATTTGATAAAAAGTCTTGTAGTTACCGCTTAACTCATTCCCTCCTAGGCTATTTTAGACCCATCCTCTTTGAATTAATCTACCAAATAAGAGCATTAACTAAAGAAAAGGGAAAGATAAAATTGTGTAGTTTTGAAACCATTGTGATAAATAGAGCATTTGCTCCATAGGAGCAAATGCTTTATCTATTATCACAATGAATTCTAAATTTGGGTTTACAGGAGGTAATGTGTTAATTACCAATTTCCCTGTCCAATATTAATACTAATAAAAACACATTTGGTAATAACCAATCTTCCATGAGGCCCTCAAAACATATTTACAATGAACAACATAATCCAGCCACAAACATTACAACCGATGCAGACCCAGATCAGCTGTTGCATTGAATATGCAGCTTCTAAACAGGGTATACCCCTTTTATGATTAAAGTATACAAAACATAGTAAATACTGATGAATTGCAAACGGCGTAGACCCCAGTCAGAAGCCGCATTCTCAGTGCGGTAGTCGGTCTGGGTATACACTGTTTGCAGTATATTGTGATTGGAAATCATATTGCGGGCGCTCATATACAATAAGCAAAACAGTGAGACAAGACTTCTGGTTTTAAGCGCATTGAGAACTTCAATTGAGGTAGAGTGTTTTGAATGTAGCAACCGAATCTGTGTTTCTAACGTAAAGGGGAAGTGTTTTCTGAATTACAGAGCCTGAATAAGAAAACGCTTTTCTGAAAAAATCTGTATGCGGTCTTGGAGAACTGAGAAGCAGATCTTAAGTTTCTGTTATGAACATTGAAAGTAAGTGTATCGTTTAAATAGTCTAGAGCAACGCCACTGAACATTTTGAACATGAGTACATCTTTTTGAAATACATTAAAACTTCGATTATTCGAACACTAAAATACGTATTATTATCGATCTTTAAGACAGGTGGCAACTTAATGCATGGTGAAAGTTATGCAGAAAGCTCCTCTAGGAGCTTTCTGCATGACTTTCACCATGCATTAAGCAGCCACCTGCCTAAAAGGGTCTAAATTCTTCTATAACGAAAATTCGAATAATCGAGGTTTTACTGTACATGTACCACTCTCTGAGGAAATATCACCCAATTTATTTATGAATAATACTGAAGAAGGAGTGTCGATATCTTTGTCAAGAATAAGTCTGACAGCTCCTTTTTGAAAACGGACTAACTTCTGTTCCTGTGAAACACTACATGTTCTCCAAATAAAACAGCAATAATCCAGATAGTGTAGAATATATGCATTGTAAAATAGGTTTCTCATTGGAACAGCAAAAACATTTTGATACGAGATAAAATATATAATAAAGACTTACATTCTTTAAGATCATTATTGATACGACTATCAAAAGACAATTTACAATTCATGGTTACCCCTAATAATTTTTCCTCAGTGCTGAAACTTATCTGGTCATTTCTTTTTGGACAAATTGTAATTTATGTTTAGATGATAAATACATAGATTTAGTCTTTGCCGCATTGATAGCCATATCATTTTCGTCACACCAAGTATTCACATTCAATAGATCATCGGCTGGAGTAACCATTACGGCGTCAAACAACGAATTGAGAGCGTCGTGTCATCGGCAAAAATATCTACAATAGATTTCTTAGATGCATGTGGTAAATCATTTATAAAGATTACAAATAAAAGTGGACCCAATACAGATCCTTGTGGCACATCAGACAAAACTGATATCTGAACGTATGCCTGGCACACAAGTATATTGATATCTACAACTTAGAAATAGTTTTAGCGTGTTCATGGGATTGGCATGGTCGACGAGATCGAAGGCTTTCGAAAGGTCCAGGAAGATAGTGCCTACAATACTGTTATTGTCAATTGCTGATATCCACTCATCCACTAGTTTAACAAGAGCCGTCTGAGAGGAATGATTGGACATAAATCCTGACTGTCGAGAATAAAATAAAAAAAATCTTCTAAAAATTGTTTCAAATGAATGTTAATATGTCGTTCAAATATAAGCGAAATTATTGGTAACACGGGGATAGGCATGCAGTTAGACTTATCATTTGTACATGTATGTCCTTTCATCATATAAAGTGGGTATGACTTTAGCTATTTTAAAAAGTTTTGGAAAAGTGTTGTTTGTTATACTGCGATTAAACAATCTGGTCAGGATTGGAGCTAATACAGTTGCTGACATCTTAAGAAAACGTGCGCCGATGCCACAAGAACCTGTAGATTTCCCCGTGGCCAGTGTTTTCAGCTGTTGTTCAACAAATGCGTTCGTTATTAATGGTATTGAGAAATAAGGAACATGTCCAAGATTAATTGGACTATTAGAAAGGGCTAATTCGTTATAATTCGAACTATCATTGTGAAATCTTTTGAACACCGATGTAAGATGTTCATTAAATACGTTAGCAGTTGTGTGTTGCCTAGTGATTTGATCACTATTTTCATCATTTATATAATATGTTTGTATTATTGGTTTTAAACCTGATAACAAATTATAAGGCTGTTCCAGAGAAGTTTAGGATTTTGTTTATTCGAGTTAACAGTTTCCTGATAAAACAACTGTTTAGCTTCATATATTACAGTCTTAAAGTCTTTCTCCAGTATTTATGATTAACGACGTCCGACTTTTTATGAAAGTGATCCCTCAGCCTAATATCGTCCAATATTTCTTTCTTCATCCAGCCAGTTTGGTTAACCCTTTTCACACGTTTAGTTCGCCGAGGAGCATGCTTGTTCAGAACTGACTTGAACATGTTAATAAAGACTTCGAAATAAACCGTCAAGCTCGTCAAATAAATCAATTACTGACCATAGTTGAATGGTTAAGTCTTCAATGAATTTTCTTCAACAAACAACAAATACAAAACAAACACATAGGCACGCACGCACACAGACACACACGCGCGTGCGCATCCACGGACACACGGACAAATGAACGTACGCACACTCGCACAGTTGCACAGATGCACCCATTCTCTTTCTTACACGCATGCGCGCACACACGCATACACACACGCACGCACACACACAAATGCACACACGCACAAATGCACGCATGTATGACCGTTAGACATAGGATCTACTGTATACAAAAATCCCCAATTCTCTTGGGTGTTGTTTCTATGGTATCGGATGAGCAACAGACGCGTAATGACAGGTTCGTTAATGTATTCCTTGAAATTAACTCTTGCAAACTAAGCAAGTTTTCGTCTGCAACAACAGTTATTGTCGTCTGTTTCAATACATAATCTCTCTTTCTTTGCAAACATATGGTCATAACGTCAAACAGTTTTGATCTTAACGAGACGGGGTATGATGATGTGGCGTCCCATCTGGATCCAGACTGCTCGCTTAGGTGATCACGGTGTCGCCGCTAGCGTGCAAAGGTACTTGGTCGCTGTATCAAGTACAGTCAAACCTCTCTAAACTGGATGCTTAATTTAGTATAAATATCGGTCTTGGAGACAGGTGGCAGTTTAATGCAGGATGAAAGTCATGCAGAAAGTTACTCCAGGAGCTTTCTGCATGACTTTCACCCTGCATTAAGCAGTCACCTGCCTAATAGTAAATTTAAATTCTTCTCTCCTAAAATTCCGGTTTAGAGGGGTTTTACTGTATATGATGAATAAATTACAACCGAACGTATAATCACGCGCACTGTTAGAAGAGAAGACATAGAGTAAGTACTAGTGAAATGATATCATTGTCTAAGTTTACCCATTTTAATTTCCCTGTTGAATATTCATAAGTAATAATGACATTATTTATATTAATTAGATTGTCTCTTTGTAATGGCATGTGAACACAAGGCATGTTGGCTCAGCAAGAATGTGTAGAATCAGACATATATTATATCACAAGCAAACACAGCATACCTTGATCAGGCGGCTCCTACAGGAGTCGTCTGGTATGGGTCTACACTGTTTTCAAAGGCGTGATAAGGAAAGGGTTAATTATGTATTGCCATTTATAGCATTTCGACCTTTCGTATGATACAAGAGAACCCCTTTGGGTTTCCCCGACCCTTCGCCATGGGCACCGTAAGGTAATGGTATACAGCGGTGTTGCATTCTACATACTGTCACATTATGCTGTCAATCAGTCCTATACGTAAAGGGTTAATGAGGCAATCAAACGACTTTTTTTCAGATCGTATAACACAAGAAGGTGTCAGTTTAAAGTTAAACCTCATTGAGGATGAGAATTTCTATAAATCTTCTGAATGAATAAACTAAAATAAAATTGTGTGTCAACAACGCTGCATCAAATAGATATCTTAAAACATTTTGTGAAAATTAACTTGAAATGAAATGAAACTTGCATTAACAGTTAACATGATAGAGATGCACGATGACGTCTCTGCACACCGAGTAAACCCAGACCAGGAGCTCCCCTGTTTGATTAACTCTTTCCCTGTTCTACGTGTATTCCAAAATTCAAAACCTACTGAATATTAATGAACAAAATAGTTACAATGAAATATAGAAGGTAGAACATTGTGGTAATTTAAGAAAGTAAAGAAACAAATATTTCAAATACCATTAGCAAAGAAAGCAGACCCTGATCAGACGGCTCCTATAGGATCTGGGTCTACTCTATTTGCAAATCCGTGAACACACGTTTATGTGAAGGAAGGGGTTAAGGGACTATAGAGATGAGATACTTCATTGTCTGCCAGGGCCAAAGTATCATATGCTCACGTGCTATTATAAAAGCTCAACACATATATCATTGTTCATTATGTTATTTCTTACATGAATATTGATTAGGAAGTATTAACTCTTTTAACAATTCGAAAACAATTGAGTAACTCTGTGTCTTACATGTATGAGGATCCAACCCTTGTTAGAGTGAACTAGCCCGTTAGTATCGAACTATATATAGTTCACACAGTATACATAGGCTGAACAGTTTGAATAACAATGTATATCATGACCGGAGAGCTCCTCTATGATTCCTTTGACCTGGTCTACACTTTGCGTGTCCCGCATTCAAATGGTTAATCTTGAAACGATGCTTAGAAGCGAGGGATCACATGCGCTTGGAGATCACAGACGCTTGGAGATCACAGGCGCTTGGAGATCACATGGATCACAGGTACTTGGAGATCCCAGGGATCTAAGTCACTTGGAGATCACAGGCGCTTGAGATCACAGGAATCGATGGCGCTTCGAGAATAGAAATATGTAAGAGCTATAAAAACAATAACGGTCACTAACACAATTCTGATAATCTACTTGCGGTTGACCTCGGTTATACGGGGTTCATTACTGCCAAATAATAAATTATGTACCACCTGTGCCATGGCCTAATTCGGACATTTTACGCTAGAACCTTTAACGTGTTGCTGGCGAATTTCTCATATAGGCTTTGCCATTGCATATCTATTTCAGCGTAAATCTTGAAAGACATTATGTCTGATCTGCACATACGCCGTTACAGTGAACGAGTTACAATAAGTACAGTAACATCCCATTTCTCACAGAGTCACTCATACAGTAGAACCGGTCTTAAGCGGCCACTCATTTATTGAACACAGGAGTCTTAAAAAGTAGGCATTTGCTTAATACAGGGCAAACGTAATACAGAAAGCTCCTACAGGAGCTTTCTGCATTACATTTGACCTGCATTAAGCTTCCACCTGCTATACAGACCCATCGTTAGACATATTGTTGATGGCTGCTTAAGGCAGGTTCTACGGCACATGTATCTATATATAGGACTATATATAGGAGCTATAGGCGCTATAGGAGCTATAGGAGTTGTCTGCATTACTTTAACCCTGCATTAAGCAACCACCTGTTTGTTAAGACTCCTATGTTTAATAAATTAATGACCGCTTAAGACGTGTTCTACTACGATCACACACCCGCCAATAATGTGCAAAGACGTACAATAAACCTTCAATTATCCGAACATTAACCCATTCCCTCATAGGCTATCTTTAGATCCAACCTCTTTGAATAAATCTACCGAAAAGGAGCATTAACTAGAGAAAAGGAAATTTTTTGAATTTTGTAGTTTGAAACCATTGTGATAAATAGAGCATTTGCTCCTATAGGAGCAAATGCTCTATTTATCACAATGGTTTCACAAAGTGACTTACAGAGTCGCCAAAAGTCGTCAATATCAGGGAAAGGGTTAAAGTGATACTCCCTACAATAAACGCATATTTTCAATAGCATTATAAAACATGACTTCTTAATGCAGAGTTAAACTCATGCAGATAGCTCCCAGAGGGATTTTCTGCATAACTCTCACAATACATTAAGCTGTCACAGCACATAAAGACCGGGACTAATACTTATTTAAGTGTGTGCATTTAGCTATGTTTTTATTGTTAACATCCCTATGATGTCTGTTTATTCGTAATTTCTGACCACATTCTTGTAAGCCCCGAGCGAATATATAAATATGTTTGGATTGTGAAACAGTTTACCCTTTTTGTGACAGCATTGTCGTCTGCTGGGCACATATTAGTCTGCTTAAAGGTTTAGAGTGGATGTTTCTACAATTACTTCATCGGAAAATAAACTGTGTCAAACAGTTTGGATCCTGAGTTAGACACCGTGTAACTTGGCATATTTTCTGGATCCAAATGTTTGCATATTATATCACAGACCCGTCTTATGGCAATGAATGGGATAAGTTTCTCACATGTCTTTATTGACATCCTCGCTGTCCCGTTTATTGCTAGATTCAATATCAGTTGTTTGATTTGGTTTCTTGCCTTTAGCGTCATTTTATAGAGACGTCTAGAAATCCGCAAACTTAACGAGTATTTGTGGTTTTATTGCCCACTAAAGCAGAATGCAACCCTTTAACCCTTTCCCTCATATTGACGACTTTTGACGACTCTGTAAAAGTCACTTTGTGTAACCATTGTGATAAATTGAGCATTTGCTCCTATAGTAGCAAATGCTCTATTTATCACAATGGTTTCAAACTAAAAAATTCTAAAATTTTACTTTTCTCTAGTTAATGCTCCTTTTTGGTAGATTCATTCAAAGAGGTTGTATCTAAAAATAGCCTATAAGGTAAAGGGTTAAATACTGATTTTTAACCCATTCCCTCATAGACTAATTTCAGATCCATTCTCTTTGAATAAGTCTACAGAAAGGGGGCATTAACTAGAGAAAAGGAATAAAAATGTGCAGTTTTGAAACCATTGTGATAAATAGAGCATTTGCTCCTATGGAGCAAATGCTCTATTTATCACAATGGTTGAAAAATGTCTTTTACAGAGGAGCTAAAAGGTGTCAGTAGGAGGGAATGGGTGTCAGTAGGAGGGAATGGGTGTCAGTAGGAGGGAATGGGTTAAAGTAAATCAACGACCAATCTTTGTTTAAGAAAAGAGTACATCCAGTGTGCAAGGGTATATACTGAGAGGTGATTTTGAATGGCAAACAGTGCAGATCTTGATTAGAAGGCTCATGTAGGAACACGCAGCTTGCAAATGACAGTTTTCTCTTTTCCTGCTTAATAACGATTAAAGTTCTCCCTCTTTGCGTATTTAATCCTTTGAATACAGGTGTACTAACATTGACAACAGTGTAGATCCAGATCACAGGACTAACAGAGGGCCCCTCTCATCAGGGTATGTACTGTTTGTGATGCACAGTCCTCTCACAAAGTATGCCAATTCATACTGATCTATATCGATAAATAATGATGGATCATGCCACATTGAAAATGCAGCATTTATCGGGTAATTACATAAGTTCAGTCCTTTTAGGGGAAACATTGCACATATAGGAGGCGCTAGGTAGGTGACCCCAGCCTTTTGACGTTCTGTAAATGTGTTTTTATAACGACTAAGAGGGAACATTTACTCAATGAATTGCAGTAGTCGACACATTTATTTCAAATAGCATTCAGCCACTATCTGTTTTTAAAGCTCTAGATTGCTGTGTTAATGAATTATATGGTCTCATACGCGTGGCTCTGCAATGAAAACTTCCAACCTTAGAATATTGCAACCAAATTTTATACACAGTTAACCCATTCCCTCGTAGGCTATTTTTAGATCCAACCACTTTGAATAAATCTACCGAAAAGGAGCATTAACTAGAGAAAAGGAAACTTTTAGAATTTTGTAGTTTGAAACCATTGTGATAAATAGAGCATTTGCTCCTATAGGAGCAAATGCTCTATTTATCACAATGGTGTCAATAGGTGATTTTACAGAGGCGTAGAAAGGCGAATTTATGGAGGAAGGGCTAAATCGATATGAGACAAAGCGTAAGGCGGTCGACGCCTCGTTAGGATCCAAACTGTCCTGATTTTGATTGTCAAAAGAGATGGCAGGGTTGTCTTCCTTGAGGAAATAAACATACTCACACACACGCGCATATCTTTTAAGACGCCGTCGTGCCCAACGTCTTAGAGGCCAACCCTTTCGCTGCCAAATTTTGCCGTCTGCAAACTTTGTCGACTGCTACAATTTTCATTTTTATTTTTCTAGATTTTTCTTTCAAAACCCAGTCACGGTAACATACTAATTGGATCCTGATGAGACGCCGAGTTACTCGGCGTCTGATCTAGATCCAAACTGTTTGCACAGGTAATCACCGATGCGACATCGGCAGCGTTAGAGCCATTTGGAATATCTCTAAATTATTGTTTTATTGCAAACCATTGAACGTTAACTCTTACTGTGCGGGACACGAGTCATTAATGTCCTTTGCAAACAGTGTAGACTCAGATAAGAGGACTCCTAGAGTAGCCCTCTTATCAGGGTCTGCACTGTTTGTCATGTTACACTTCTTTCTTTAAAAAAAATCCGTAAACATTCATCAGAAGCTTGACCTGTTTGAATTTTGGAATAGTCCATTTGAAACTTCAGCGTTGTAAGGGTTAACTCTTTAAAAGCTGAATATTCCAAGTGGAATTGCCCACGAGAGTTTAACAATAGAATCTATTCAGTATGAGATGCATATATTTTATACGCTTGTTGCAGTCTCCGATCAGAGGACTCCTCTAGGAGCTCTCTAGTCTGGGTTTACAATGTTTGCATATGTAAGTACACTCGTTTCTGGCACTCAAAGAGTTAATGCAGAACTGTTGTCAATGAAACAATTACGTATTTCACGTTCTGATGATTTCAGAATGTTGGCTCTTATCATGATCTCATCAATATGCATGAAATGAATAATGACTGTAACTAGCTAAACTTGATAATGGCATTTTGGACAAGGGAATACCTTTTGAAACTGCTGATTCAGATCTTCGTTATTTCATAAGGAAATATATCAGACAGTGATCAGATCGCCCCTAAAGGAGCCGTCGGATATTGGTCTTCTCTGTTTGCAAAGGCATAAAAAGTGTATACATGGAGTAAACGGTTAAATTGTCAGTCGGAACTCCTCGGTCACATTCAACGAAAACAACCGTTACATTTATTTTCAGAATTTGCCAGAATGAGCAGAATAGTCATCGATATTTTAGACTTGCAAATTAGATATTTGAGAAATCCGTGGTTGATTTGAGTCTGTAAGCTGTCTGCACGCAGTAATATTTGTGCAGGCTAATGGCGTACATGTATACGCCTTTGAGAAACTACGGACCGAGCGTCATATAGATTGGATCCTGATCAGACGGTCAGTTATTCGGCGTCTCATCTAGACGAAAGCGGCTTGAAAATGCCAGTCGTGTCGCGTTTAGCATATGCAGTAAACACCCTCTATACAGGACGTTAAATCTAGCATAGATCTTAGTCTTGGAAACAGGTGACAGCTTAGAAGAAGATGAAAGCATGCAGAAAGCTCCTCTATAGGGGCATTCTGTATGACGTTCACCCTGCATTTAGCAGCCATCTGCCTATAAGTATCTAAATTATTCTCTTCAATAATGTCGGTTAAATTTAGAGGGGTTTACTGTAAAGGGTAAAGTATGCTCAGACAAGATATTCATAGAAGACGGTCCTAGAAGTGTGCTAAGTAAGTGTCAGCTATATGTACCTACTTCACGTAGTACCTTAACCCTTTCGGCGCCAATTTTCTAATTGTCGTCTGCAAAACAATTTTGTTATACATGTATCAATAGGTTAAATAAGGAAAAGAGATAAATGCAAATTTCTAAGGAATAAAGCAGAAATAGAGATTGAGCCAAAAAGTGAAGTCACTGATCAGACGCCGCCTTGATAAGGCGGCGTCTGATCTGGAACTGCACTATTTGTCGTGGTGCATTTATGCGACGCTGGCGGTGAAAGGGTTAAGTACCAGAACATTCAGTCATATTGGCGATATTATGATACTTTTAACCATTTCCTCCATTCAATCGATTTTACACGTCTTTGCAATCAGAGTAGACCCAGATCAGAAGGCTCCTGTAGGAGGTCTCGTCTTCTTGCTTATGGACTTAAATAGTTCCAATTCTACATTTTCTGCCATGTTCATTTCCCCCATTCGTAATACCATTATAATAGCTTAGCTTATTAATATTTATGATGTCATTATTGATTACATTAATATTAATGAGATACAGAGTAAACAAAACGCTGTTTGTAATGATTATTTGATTCAGTACAGGATCTTAGCTGAATCCAAATGTAATGTTCGCAAAGTGGCTATATGGGACTAGGGACATGCTCCCAGTCGAAATTTAGAATACATGTATGTAGTATTTAAACCACTGTGATGAATAGAGCATTTGCTCATATTGGAGCAAATGCTCTATTTATCACAATGGTTTCCTATAGGAGCAAATGCTCTATTAATCACAATGGTTTCAAAATGTGTCTTTAACAAAAGCGCCAAAGGGCGTCAACATGAGGGAATGGGTTAATGCTTGTATAAACATGACAAGAACCTTTATCGAAGTCTACCCTTCGAGTTTTGTTCTATTTTGATCATAATAATGTGTTCACCTTTCAGTTTGATGTTACGCACGTGCGTATCGCTAGCAACGCCCCTGTAAGCAGTTCCATATGGCAGCCAGACAAAAAGCACACTACACGAGCTTTCAAAACTGGCTTTAACCGCTCACTCCATACATATATCTTACTACGTCTTCGTTAACAGAGTAGACTAAGATCAGATGGCTTCTGTAGAAGCCGTCTCGCCAGGGTCTGGTCTTATTGCTTATGAAATAATATAGATACAGATAGATATAGATATAGAATACTATAGATACAGACAGATATAGATATAGAATACTATAGATACAGACAGATATAGAGTTTTGCAGCTTCTAATAAAGCAAAGCATTCCGGTGTTCATGTGACATTATAAAATATAAGATCTAATTAATATTAACCCTTTCGGTGCCAAATTTCTAATTGTCGTCTGCAATCCAAGTTTGTTAAATCATTCAGTGAAATAAAGAAATGGGATAAATAAATGCAAACTTCAAAGGAATATATAGAAATAGAGATTGAGACAAATAGTGAAGTCCCTGATCAGACGCCGCCTTGAAAAGGCGGCGTCTGATCTGGGACTGCACTATTTGTCGTGGTGCATGTATGCGACTGTGGCGGCGAAAGGGTTAATGGTGTCATTATTTCTTACATGGATATTCATACAGTAAATGTCTAACCCTCTCCCTGCTGTATGTTCATGTAAGAAATAATGACGTCATGAATATTAAAAAAGAGTATTTCTTATAATGGCATATGCATGAACACAGGGCATTTTGGCTCAGGCAGAAGCTGTATAGAATCAGATCTATATTTCACCATAAGCAAACAAAGCAGACCCTGATCATACGGCTCCTTTAGGGGTCGTCTGATTTGGGTCCACTCTGTTTGCAGATGCGTGAAAATGCGCTTACATAAGGGAAGGTGTTAAGGCAGACCCGTAGAAGGCCCAGACCCGACAGCTCCTATAGGAGCTATCTGGCCAGGGTCCGATATATTTGCTTATGAAATAACGTATATCTGATTCTACCGTATCTACCATGGTAACACATTCCCTTATATAAGATGCAAACAAGCAACTGAAATCTGCGAAAGTTTAAAACAAACAAGTAACATAATACCACCCTTTACCCTGTCAAGAGCTACCCGATCCGAATTTGGAAACAGCTTCTAATTCCAATCCAGTGACGTTTACACAAAATCGCCGAATCTGATTGGTTGAAATCTGACATTCATTTCTCAATGAATGTAAAGAGCTGGTTCTCTGTCGTTGCTCCATGATTTACATGAAGTCGGTAACCAGTAGCCGATACAATATGGAACTACTTCTTTTTACTATGCATGAAGTTCTATTTATAGACAAATTCCTTGAAACCATGTTGACGTAGATTTATTGGAAGAAAATGTTGTTTTGAAGTTTTGTGGAGCGCGTATTTTGAAATGTAAGTGTTCAGAGTGACATGTATGGTAAAAAGCAAGTGATTGTATTAATATCAAGAGCAAGCAGAGCCAGGAAGCTCGGTGTAGAGAGAAAAGGACGAAGTGAACTTCTGGGAGGTGGGATAAAGTGTGTCTGATTTTTCGGATGGAAGTAAAGTGGTGATCGGCAGTGATAACGTGTTGATTTGGAGAAAACAAAGCAAGGGCTACAGACCAGACTTAGTGTCAAAGTGGCATGGCCACTCTGCCAGTAATAACAAGACACCTCCCCTCGAAATCAGTTATTTAAGGACGACAACGTACTGGTAGGATAGCTGTTTACCAGGCCAGAAATAACATTCTAGGTCCAATTCTTGGCCTGCACAGTCACAAGGATTTGAACATAATTGAGAATATATCTACTTGGCTGTAGATCTATATCAAACGTAAACTTCCATGTAGAGTGCATTTTATTGAAAATAAAATGGATTTGTTCATTAGATATTGAGGATCTGGACAAGTATTCCATTGGTCTATGTTCAGAGCTTATACAGATCGATTCCAAGAATGATTATGCAAGTTAATCGATTAAGAGGAAATATGACAAAGTAGTAAGGTAGGACATGCATTGAAATAATTCTGTTTATTGCTTTATAGTTATTGTTAACTTCAATTTGTTGCAACTAGGTCAAATAGTTGAGAACAGTCTATGATACGTCATCTATGACGTAGGATACAGTGCACAAAGTGACATAGTTGTTGGAATTGTGTATTGATTGAATTCCTACGCACGGCACTTAAAATAGCCAATGTCAAATTTGTTTTTATGTCTACAGGCAACACTTTTTAAAAGGACAGATGGGTGGAATTATAAAGATTGAATTACATTTTGGTTGTGTTCATCGATGTATAAATCCAGACCTGATCACACACAACTTTTTACACGAATTCCTTCGGTCCTTCGGGATTCATGCAAGTTGTGTGTGATCAGGTCTGGATTTATACATCGATGAACACAACCAAAATGTAATTCAATCTTTAAATAGATCCAGTTGAGATGCCGAGTAACTCGGCTTCTCATCAGAATCCAAGATGTCTGACACTCGGTAAATGGTTTCTCGAAAGCGTCACGAAATCGGAAATTAGTAACACTTACTGTATCTTAAGCAGATTTTAAAAGCATGCAACATATTAAGAAAAAACATTATCAGATCTTCATTTGATCTTCCATAGGATGATGTCGTGAAAATTAAGTTAGGCTGATTATTTCAAGTAAATGTCTTTTCAATCAATACCATATTTTCTCGAAATCTTAGAGCACACACTTCCCCTTTTCCACCGCTTTGTAAAGCAGAATTCTGCACCCTTTGAATTACTTTAATGCTTTACCTCATGCATATGTATTAGCTGAGTTTTTATAATCGTATATGTCACGTGATTTTGTTTACTATGACAGAAACCGTAGAATTTAGCAAATCTTGTTTTCAGAAGGAATTGAGCTTCCAACTTGGGAAAAAACTCGTTTTTGTGACATCCTTAAAAATGGTGAACCTTATGTACCAAGTAATTACCAACCTATATCTATCTTATGTAACTTGGATAAAGTGCTAGAGTGTCTTGTATCCCAGCGAATTCGATTGTTAACCAGTAAGCATTTCTCTACAATACATTCTGTAACACTTTGGATGAAGGAAATTAGCGCTGTCTTATTTTACATAAGTAAGGCTTTTGACCGAGTGTGGCACACTGACCTGTTATGTGAACCACCCATTTTCAGAATATATGTACTTCACAACAGCAGGTGTTAAGTGCCTGTGTGGCGGCTGTAAAAAGTCGCCCTGTTCTTCATTCTCAGTGTTGTTATATTTTTTGGTCCTTCGGGATCATTAGTTTTCATGTTATTACGTTTGAAAATTGAATACTGCTTAAGCCGGTGCTAGGGGGAGTGAGTAGTGTTGCACTTTTAATTACTACTCATGAACAGACTCAATAAAACCGAGTCTGCAATTGTCTCTTTTTGCATTTCTACTTTTGCTTTCGAAGGATCACCCATTTTCAGAATATTAGGACGACCGGTATATCTGAGAGACTTTAGTTTGGTTTTCAAGTTATCTTGTAGATAGATGGAGCGAGTCACACTCACGAACACTTAAAGCTGGAATGCCTCAAGGATCCATATTTGGTCCTCTCCTATTCTTGATTTATATAAACGATATAATGTCAAACATACAATCTAATATTCGTTTTTTTGCAGACGATACAAGTTTGTGCATACGTGTTATACATGCAAATATAACTACTGACACTTTAAAATCTGATATTATCAAAATCACTTATTGGGCTAACACTTTGCTTGTTACATTTAACGCCCCCAAGCCGCTGCTAATGTCACGTAAAGCAAATAAACCAGTCCATCATTAATTAATGTGCTTAATCAAACTATTGATGAAACAGAATCGTCTACGTGTGTATCTCTCAAATAATGATAGCTGTAACGTACATATTGACTATATAATATCTATAGCTTGGAATATAATTATATTATGCGTAAACTATGATTGAAGAAACAAGGCAAAAATGCAGAGACGACCAGCGCTCTGCAATCGAAAAAGCCATATCGGAAGACAGTAGCAAAGAAACGTACACCACTCCCAAGGTCTTTACCAAGGGCAACAAAACAAGGGCAGCAGTGATCGAAGATAAAGGTGTCAGCCTGTTGACAGATAGCATCAAGGTGTTTGAGAGAGATGGACGGAATATTGCAATGATCTATATAAGTTATCAAATCACCCGGACACATCTATGCTGGGGAACGTTCAAGATACAACAGAAACAACAGAGAGCCCACCAGTACTGAAGGCTGAAACACAGGCAGAAGTTAGAAGCCTGAAATCAGAAATATCAGCAGGAGTGGACAACATTCCCCCCCCCTGAACTCTTTAACCCTTTCGCTGCCAATGCCGGATCTGTGATTACCTATGCAAACAGTTTGGACCCAGATGAGACGCAGAGTAACTCGGCGTCTCATCAGGATCCAACTGTTTGTTACTGTCACTATGTTTTTGAAACAAAAATGAAGAAAACCAACAGAATGAAAATTTGTAGCAGACGACAAAGTTAGCAGACGACAGAGTTTGGCAGCGAAATGGTTAAGAATGGGGATAGCACAGTAAAGCCCATGAGGCTTAAAGACAGAATCAATCTTTTGGAATGGCCGCTTAAGACAGGTTTTATTGCTTTGATGTTGTTATGTGTGAAATAGATATTGTCTGGCTTGACCACCACCTTGAGAAAATGTCTTCTGTGATTGACTTATTTATTAAGACGAGGAGGTCTTCATCAGCTTATAGTAATTAATCGTAGTTAACATGATAACACAAGACCACTGGAGCACTGATCTAGGCATGAGGTTATAAAATGTTCTGCATGTTGATAATCATAAAACCTTACATTTCATGGGCAAATTTAAAGTCATAATACCAGTGTCACCACGCTCATGCGTTTTGTGAATGTAAATTTATAACATGATTTTGCAATATCCAACCTCAGATGTCTGCCTTTAACATCAAAACCAGAATTTCTTTGATTAACCCATTCCCTCATATTGACGACTTTTGACGACCCTGTAGAAGTCACTTTGTGAAACCATTGTGATAAATAGAGCATTTGCTCCTATAGGAGCAAATGCTCTATTTATCACAATGGTTTCAAACTACAAAATTCTAAAAAATTCCTTTTCTCTAGTTAATGCTCCTTTTCGGTAGATTTATTCAAAGAGGTTGCATCTAAAAATAGCCTATGAGGTAATGGATTAACAGCTATTCAAAAGTAAAACCAATCCTCTACGTTGTCCTTGAATACAATGAAACCTCTCTAAAACATCATCCGTTCAAACCACGTGTATATACAAACATTTAACCCTTTCGCTGCCAAATTTTGTCGTCTGCTTAAACACGTGTTTTATATTTTACCAAATTTCTTTCCGATTCATATTACCACGGTAACACTCAGTTTGGATCCTGATCAGACGACAAGCTGCTCGGCGTCTCACCTGGATCTAATCTGTTTGTATAGGTAATCACAGATGCAGCATTGGTAGCGAAAGAGTTCAGCCTTTCAACGCTGAATGTTCAGAGTGGAACAGCTCATAAGGGCTGAACCCTTTCCTCCATAAATACGCCTTTCTACGCCTCTGTAAAAGTCATTTCTTGAAACCATTGTGATAAATAGAGCATTTGCTCAATATGAACTACTGGTTTATTTGTCACAATGATTTCAAGAGTAAAACAATTCTTAATTTTTCCTTTTCTCTAGTAATTGCTCCTTTTTTGTAGATTTATTCAAGGAGGAAGGGTCTAAAAATAGCCTTTGAAGTAATGGGTTAATTATAGATTCAATTGAGTCTGAAATGCTTAACCTTGTTTGAGGATGTGAATGACTGACCGTATTGACAAAGGTTCGGACAAATGGTAGACGAATATAAGATGAATGTAGGAAGAGAGCTGCCAAAAAGTTCTGCGTTACCGTTTACAGGTGCGGATCCATGATTTCAGAATTGTGTGTGGATGGGGTGGGGTTGGGGGCGTAGATTTTTAAAAGTTGGATGCCAACATTAGTGTCTTTGTAATCAACAAAGACGCTAGTGATAACATCCAACAGGGATATACAAAAAACTCAGATTAAATAAAAAATTTTTATTGATTTTTATTAGGTCTAGATCTAACAAATTACTCAAAAAATGAGCATTTTAGGGGGTGTGGGGGTTGGGGGTTTGGGGTTATGCCGGCACCGCTCACCTAAATCAGCGCCTGCTTTAACGTTTACTCCACAGATACGCCTTTTTCACGTTTTTGCCAATAGAACAGACCCAGATAAGCCCTCTGAACTTGGTTTACACTGTTTGCTTGTGGACGTGTATAGATCTCCTTCTACAGTTTTGTCAGTGCCAAACCCTCCTTTATTCATAAATCACTGTGAAGATTAAGTCATCATTTCTGACATGAATATTCATATCTAGTTTTCAACCGCTTAACGGATTGTTTCCGTATTAGATACATGTCCTTTGATTTCAGTAACATTTTACTCGACATAAAGTATGTAATGAGTTGCCTGAATCCATTTAGAATGCCGAGTAATCTGAATCCAGTCGGAATGCCGAGTAATCTGAATCCAGTCAGAATGCCGGGTAATTTGAATCAAGTCAGAATGCCGAGCAGTATGAATCCTGCCAGAATGCCGCGTAACCTGAATCCAGTCATAATGCCGAGTAATTTGAATCCAGTCAGAATGCCGAGCAGTCTGAATCCAGTCAGAATGCCGAGTAGTCTGAATCCAGTCAGAATGCCGAGTAATCTGAATCCAGTCAGAGTGCCGAGTAATTCGAATCCAGTCATAATGCCGAGTAATCTGAATACAGTCAGAATGCCGAGTAATTTGAACCCAGTCAGAATGCCGAGTAATTCCAGGTAACTCATCGTCTCATCATGGTCTAAACTGTTTGGCACACAGAAACAGGATGGTTAAACTCCTTAAACTTAGAATAGATCTAGATGTCGTCTACAGTGGACAATACTTTTAATAAAGCTAAAGGTTTACAAAAAAGCAAATGTTTTCGTATATCAGGTATTTTGCCATCAATCCTTAGTCTGTTAAGTACATTATGTTTTAAGATCGCCTCGTCAGTTTTCCAAATTGATATATTATGTTGCATTATTTCTTCAAACAGGGTCCTGATAAATTTCTCGACGTCTCATTTGAATCCAAACTGTATGCAGAGGTACAACAGAACCGTCCACAGCAGATTAAACTTTAAATGCACCAGCTATGCAGTCAGGTACTTGAGAAAGATCTCAGACTCAAGCAAAACGTTTTATTCCCTCGGGGCTCAACATCATATTTCTTCTGAGGTTTACTCGGAGCCCATCATCCAGTATCTGACACTTCTTGCTCAAAATATGACTAATCAGACAATTGAAAATGATATCGGTCTCACGAAGACCATTTTTATAACCGAATGGCTGGATATCAACGCTCCAGTGTTCTTGTGTTGTCATGTTAACTACGGTTAATAACTGTTGGTTGCTGAAGGTCCCTCGTCTTGATAAAAAGTAATTCATAGAAGGCACTTGTTCAATGCAATCGTCCAGCCATACATTGTGTATTTCACACATAACACTGTCAGTGTAGTAAAACCTGTCTTAAGTGACCATTCAAATAGATTCTGTCTTTAAGGCAGGTATCTTAATACAGGCCAAAAGTAATGCAGAAAGCTCCCTTTTCCTGTATTCAGCAACCGTCTGCTTTTTAACCCATTCTAATATATTTACATTCGCCCTGCAACGTCTTTATATAACCTTATTCTAAAAAAGAAAGTTGCATTTTCCCATGAACGTTCATTTCAATACCGGTTTGAGTCGGTTCTCCTTTTCCCAGAATTCCGCTGTGTAAGCGCGGAGTAATACTGTACTGACCCAGTTATGACCTATTTTAAGATTTATCAATGGGGAATCGATACGTGACAGCGGCCCTGAAAATTTGAAATGTGGCATCTTCTTACTGAGAATTATCGCTTGAATACATAATATTGCCAACTTTAACAGCCGTGGCGTATCAAAATATATTATCAAGTAATGAGTGAAGCATAAATAAGTCAATGTCCTTACCGTTAACAAAGAAAAATCCGAGAATAAAATCCAACGTTGTGACCCGCTTTCGATCAAGCATGGCGGGTGAGTAAATTGGCTTCGACACCGCGACCTACATTTAAGAAGATGCTTTAATACGAAGATTTCGTAAATATATATGATTTGAAATATCTCGATAATCTTTTCTTTAAACATAGCTGGACAATTTACTGATTAAAATCTTGTATTCATTCTATATTTATAATATGTGTTTGGGACTATTTTTCATACCATATATAGAGATCCTACTACGTTAGAAACGAACCTGGCACCGACCTAGATAGCGGCTATTACGTGACCGGTATATAATATTAAAAAAAATCCGTTGAAATATAAGAAATACAATGGAATATAAATATAAGAAATAAATGACGTGCTCCCGGTGTTCATGAGGTTATGCAACGCATAGCTTTACGAGCAAAGATTCACGTGAAGCCCTTCGGGCTTCACTAACTTTGCTCGTAAAGCTATGCGTTGCATAACCTCATGAACACCGGAAGCACGTCATTCATTTCTTAAGTAAATCGGTATGTGGTCGATTCAAACGCGTTTCGAATGTCTTTCTTTATACATGTATAAGAACTGTATATTTTTTCATCCGGCCATTTCATTTGGTCCCATGTCGTTTGACATAACAGCCATGGCCTTTACCATGCAATCACTACCATTCTTAACGAGTTCACAGGGAATGTTGCTAACCCCTGGTGATTTTCCTGATTTCAAGCATCTAACTGCTGCCTCTATTTCAGCCTTCAGTGCTGGTGCGCTCTCTGTTGTATCTCATGGAGTTTGGCTGTTCTCCAGCACAGAAGTGCCCGGGTGCTGCATGCACATGTTTTGTTGGTCTTGGTAATGCCTTTGAGAGTGGTGTACGCTACTTTGCTACTGCCTTTCTCAATGGCTCTATCGATTGCAGAGCGGTGGTCGTCTATCCACTTTTGCTCTTCGTATTTCATCTTAGTGTATCCCTTTCCTTCATAGGCTATTTTTAGACCCAATCTATTTGAATGAATCTACCCAAAAGGAGCATTTACTAGAGAAAAGTAAAATTTTAGAATTTTGTAGTTGGAAACCATTGTGATAAGTAGAGCATTTGCTCATATATGAGCAAATGCTCTATTTATCACAATGGTTTCAAGAAGTGGTTATTACAGAGGCGTAGAAAGACGTATTTATGGAGGAAATGGTCATTTATACTGTTAATTCTATTCCAGGTTATTAATATTTTATATAATCAATATGCGCGTACCAGCTACCATTATGTAAGGTATGTCTGATGAATGACTAACGTCTTTAACGTATTCCTGGCTATTCATACGATACTCATGCGCTCACATGAGCTAAACATACGCTACTTATACGCTAATATACGCTACACTGACGTTGACATAAGTTGACACACGCTCGTATACGTTTCTCATGCGCTGCATATACACCAGATATACGGTATGCATACGCTATTCATGCGCTGCTAATACGTTCATCAAAGATGGTGGTAGAAAATTCGGGTACATACGCTCAAAAGTTGTGCGTATGATCAGTATTTTGAAAACTTTCAAACGCAATCCATACGTTCCCCTCATGCGCTATGGTGTGACAGGGCCACAAACGATCGTGTGAAATATACATTTATAAAAAATCAGCTAATACGTATTCATGCTGTCATTGTTTAACATAAACAGTCATGAGGTAAAGCATTAAAATAAGTTAACCTTTAGTCTGCTATTGGCGGATGAGGCAATGCCTATGCAAACAGTTTGGATCCAGATGAGACGCCGAGTAACTCGGCGTCTCATCAGGGTCCAAACTGTTTGGCACCCTGATTGTATTTTGGTAGACAAATTGATTATAGCTTGAATTTTGAAAATGTAGTAGCTGAAAAGGTTTGTAAAAATAATTTGCTCAGCAGACTAAAGGTTAAAAGGGATTCTGCTTTACAAAGCGGTGGAAAAGGGGAATTGCGTGCTCTAAGATTTCGAGAAAATATGGTATTGATTGAAATGACATTAACTTGAAATAATCAGGCTTATTTAATTTTCACATCATCCTATTGGAAGATCAAATGAAGACCTAATAATGGTTTTCTTAACCTATTGCGTGCTGTTAAAAGTATATCTGCTTAACCCTTTCACGCATCTGTTTGGTTATAGTGTAATATAGATCTGATTCTACAGCTTCTGTCTAGGCCAAAATGTCATGTGTTCATTTGAAATTATAAAAAATAAGCTTATTAATATTCATGACGTCATTAATTCAAGCATGAATATTGATCAGGGAAAGGGTTAAAATCCAGTATGTTGCATGTTTAACTAATTTCCGATTTGTTGACACCGAGATACTCGGCGTCTTCATTGGCTTTAAGCTGTTGCAAATTCAGGTCAGTTACCTCTTGGCAGAATAATACATGGAATTAGTTTGCTTGTTTGTATAAAGTTTCGCAGATTTCATTTTCTTGTTTGTATAAACTCCGCAGAGTTCATTTGCTTGTTTGTAAAAACTCGTAGATTTCATTTAATTCTTTACTCCATGAATAGTTATGTAAGGGAGAAATAATGACATCACGAATAATTTTAGAATGGCGTGTTAGTGTGAACTTCTTTTCTAAAGCGGAAACTGTATAATCATATCTATACTACATGTATATCGTAAGCAAACAGAGCAGACCTTGATCAGACGGTCTCTTTAGGAACTGTCTCATCTGTGTTTTCTCTGTGTGCAAAGGCGCTTTCATTACGTAAAGGGTTATACCCTTTTTCTATAAACATGCATGCAGAGTGTCTATCAACTTGGACACTGCTAAGACGACGAAAACTTAGTACAGAAGAACCCCTCTAATGCGACCACTTAAATAATAAACATGGGTGTCTTTCTAAGCATGTGGTTGCTTAACATTTTACCCCCTAGTGACGCAGTTTTGCGCCTCTATGAAATTCACAATGTGAAACCACTGTGATAAATAGAGCATTTGCTCTTATAGGAGCAAATGCTCTATTTATCACAATGGTTTCAAACTACAAAATTATAAACAAAAACCCTTTTCTATAGTTAATGCTCCTTTTCGGTAGATTAGTTAAAAAGGGTTGGGTCTAAAATAGCCTAGGAGAGAATGAGTTAATACAGGACAAACGTAATGCAGAAAGCTCCTCTACCACCTGCATCTAGCACCCATAAGTGTGCCTCTTGTAGGTGGTCACATTAACGGGATTTTACTGTATCGCATCTGGATCAAACACTTGACCAATAGTATCTCAAACTCGCTCGTAGCGTACTAAACCAATAGTATCTCAAACTCGCTCGTAGCGTACTAAACCAATAGTATCTCAAACTCGCTCGACACGTACTAAACCAATCGTATCTCAAACTCGCTCGTAGCATACTAAACCAATAGTATCTCAAACTCGCTCGTAGCGTACTAAACCAATAGTATCTCAAACTCGCTCGTAGCGTACTAAACCAATAGTATCTCAAACTCGCTCGTAGCGTACTAAACCAATAGTATCTCAAACTCGCTCGTAGCGTACTAAACCAATAGTATCTCAAACTCGCTCGTAGCGTACTAAACATTTATCCCTATACCATATGAATAGTCCTGTACACCATTATGAATGTATGATAATTAAGGAGCAAAGTTTTCACAATGGCACTAGAAACGATGGAGTGATTTATCATAACAGAAACTACAGTAAAACCTCTCTATAACGGCCACTAAATTGTGTTAATTATTTTGTATTTAGGGCAGGTGGCAGCTTAAAGCAAGTTGAAAGTTAAACAGAACGCTCCTATAGGAGCGTTCTGTTTTACTTTCACCTTGCTTTAAGCAGCCACCTGCCTTTAACACACAAAATACTTGATGTAATTTAGTGGTCTTTATAGAGCGGTTTTACTGTATTAAAAGATGTCTGCTACGGGAACTGTCTGGTCTTGGTATACTCTGTTTAGTCAGATGTCTCCTAGGGGAACTGTCTGGTCTTGGTATACTCTGTTTGATCAGATGGCTCTTACGGGAACTGTCTGGTCTTGGTATACTCTGTTTGCAAAATGCTGAAAGGCATCTCTATCTGATAAATGGTTAATTAATGTTCGAGTGTAGTATGCTGCTATACATATGTCACCTCAGTTTATCCATAAAACATACAGTCAAACCTCTCTATAACAACCACTAAATTACATCAGGTATCTTCTGTTAAAGGCAGGTGGCTGCTTAAAGAAAGGTGAAAGTAAAACAGAACGCTCCTATATGAGCGTTCTGTTTTACTTTCACCTTGTTTAAGCAACCACCTGCCCAAAATACCAATTAATTACATTTAACACAATTTAGTGGCCGTTATAGGGAGGTTTTTACTGTACCATGCTATATATAATTCATGTGTATCCTTATCTAACTTTCATGTATTCAAATAAATGCACGGTTTTACAAATTATTCGTGTTTTATCAGTTAGTCTGTGTTTCTATGATATTTGTGTCATCTAAGTACAAAGAAACCTCACTAAAGCGATAAACAGAAATAATCTAAACCCTTTCCTTGTTTATTCCAAATTTCAATATCTACTGAATATTCATAGGCAAGATAGTTTGAATGAAATATGGAAGCTTGAACATTGTAGCCGTATTACAAAGTAAGGAAAAACATTTTTGTAATTCCATTAGCAAACACAGCAGACTTTGGCCAGACAGCTCCAATAGGAGCCGTTTGATCTGGGTCTACTCTGTTTGCAAATGCGCGAAAACACGTTTATATAGAGGAAATGGTTAAATATAGGTGGCTGTTAATAGCATGACCTCCATTTAAAACCGTTTTGATCCAGATAAGAACTCAAGTATTTTGGCAGTGCTTCATCAGATCCAGATTTGACACATTTTCCCGAACAGCATTTGAGATACATAATATGTGAAAAGTGAAGTAACCGACGTGTTCTTGTGATGAAGATGTATTCAATAGGTTAAGTGTTAAATAACAGTATTTGTTGTCAGAGACCATTCAATGCAATGGAACCTTACTAACCATGGTCCCTTTTTATGAATATGCATGCCAATTATGAATATCAATTTATCTAATCATTGTATTAAAGATAAAACTATATCCGAGATTCTTGACACGACAACCAGTAGAACGTCATACCTGTATCATAAGCAACACACAGAAAGACCCTGACCAGACTCTACTAAATTATTTCGCTGCCAATGTCGCACTCTGTAATTACATATGCAATCAGTTTCGATTCAGATGAGACGTCGAGTAGCTGGGTGTCTCATCAAGATCCAAACTGTTTGTTACTGTGACTGATTTTTCAATTAAAAATGAAGAAAAAATTAATGAAAATTGCAGACGACAGCATTTGGCAACTTTTCCTACGATAATTTTTTTCATCGTAGAAGTCTACGGGCTGCGATGTTTTTGTCTACATTGTCCACGATCATCGTAAGATTATTTGTACATGTATATACTGATCAGGGCTTATCCGTACGGTGACTGAGCGGCTACCGTACAGAGACCGTGCGATTTCTGTGCAGTCATCGTGTGGTCTCCTCTTGGATTAGGCAATCGTACGGAGCCCGTGCGGAGCCCGTGCGGAGCCCGTGCGGGTTCCATACGAAGATCAGCGGGGTTGTTCCATCTTCTATAGATAGGTAAACTATCAATGCAGGAAATGTCAAATATATATGCACCCACCAGAAATCTCAAAATCGCCACACGGCCTCCGTGCTGTCGCCGTATGGTTGTCGCAGGATGACCGTGCGGTGTACGTACGATTTCATGGGTATCGCACGGGCACCGAGCAGTCTTGCGGTGATCTGGCGATGACCGTACGGTCGCTGTTTTTGTTTGCAACATGTTCACCGAATATCGGTTGTTTTCTGCGCAGGTAGTACGATGCCTGTAACCACGTGTTTACGGGCTGCAGGCTTGCGATTTTTGAAAATATGTATAACCTTTATATGACAAATCGCAGAGGCTAGGGCGCCCGGGAATCCGTAAGAATATCGTACGGCGACCGTATGCCTCCGTGCGGCGACCGTGCGGAAATGACCTACGACGGGTCTACTGGCGACGTAAACTCATCGCAAGGCAAATGTAAACTAGGCATTAAATGGTCAGATTAGCTCATTCATGGTGAAAACTAGTCACCACTGTCCTTTTCAAACAGTGAAAACCCCTCTCACCAAGGTCTGCACTGTTTGTCATGTTACACTGTGAAAAACCCCTCTCACTAAGGCCTGCACTGTTTGTCATATTACACTGTGAAAACCCCTCTCACCAAGGCCTGCACTGTTTGTCATGTTACACTGTGAAAACCCCTCTCACCAAGACCTGCACTGTTTGTCATGTTACACTGTGAAAACCCCTCTCACCAAGGCCTACACTGTTTGTCATGTTACACTGTGAAAACCCCTCTCACTAAGGCCTGCACTGTTTGTCATGTTACACTGTGAAAACCTCTCTCACTAAGGCCTGCACTGTTTGTCATGTTACACTGTGAAAACCCCTCTCACTAAGGCCTGCACTGTTTGTCATGTTACACTGTGAAAACCCCTCTCACCAAGGCCTACACTGTTTGTCATGTTACACTGTGAAAACCCCTCTCACTAAGGCCTGCACTGTTTGTCATGTTACACTGTGAAAACCCCTCTCACCAAGGCCTACACTGTTTGTCATGTTACACTGTGAAAACCCCTCTCACCAAGGCCTACACTGTTTGTCATGTTACACTGTGAAAACCCCTCTCACCAAGGCCTACACTGTTTGTCATGTTACACTGTGAAAACCCCTCTCACCAAGGCCTACACTGTTTGTCATGTTACACTGTGAAAACCCCTCTCACCAAGGCCTGCTCTGTTTGTCATGTTACACTTTTCTTTAGAATATCCCTGTATATTCACGATAAGTTTGACATGTCTGAATATCAGTAGTTTAGTGACTTTATACACTCATTTATTAGCTGAGATTTTTATTATAAATTTAACAGGGTCTAGATACTGATTTACTTGTAATTTGCATGTGCTGAACATTTTTACTGGGTTCAGTTTTAACAGGTCATTGAGATCTGTAGAAAATAGAGTCATGGGAATTGGAATCGTGTGTTTTTCCGTCAACTCCGTAAAGTTTTACAGCAGTAGAACCCCGTTATACGGTATATAGTGTAGACTTAGGACCTACTTAGTATATACTACATAATAGATGTATGCGTTGTATATGTTTTACGAGTTACACGTATACATGTATATATGTTGTTGAATTATATAGTACTTTGGATATAACTGATCTATTGAAACCTAACTATATCTTTCTCCCACTATGTAATGCACGTATCTAATATTATCTCTCTGCATCTATGTTATGTTATTTGTTTTTCTTTCCCATGCTTCGTTTTGATGGAAGGAATGTTATAGGTATTACATACAGTAAGATGTGTATAATGTTAACAATTACTTACAAATAGTCTCAGAAAAAGAAGTAGACGCACGTACAGCGTATATGTTTGTTGATTAATGAGATTTGTAAATAGCAAGCTCAGAATCTGACCAGTCAGATGCTTGAGAATGATCTCAGACTGAAGCAAAAAGTTTTATAACCTCGGGGCCTGATTCTACAGTTCCTGCCATGGCCAAAATTTGTTTTGTTCACGTGCCAATTAGAAACATGTAATTAATATTCGTGATGTCATTATTTCTTATATAATACACATTGAGTAAAGGGTCCATTATCATTATTAAGTGATCGATTAGAGACATTCTATTGTCTATTGTAATACAGTTTTGACTCTGGCAAAACCTCGAGACAAAGATACATTCTACGGAGTGTATCCAGATCATCATGGTCTGGTCTGTTTGCATATGAATTAACCCATTCCCTTATAGGTTATTTTCAGACCCAACCACTTTGAATAAATCTACCGAAAAGAAGGATTTACTAGTAACAAGGAAAAGTGCAGAATTGCGTAGTTTCGAAACCATTGTGATAAATAGAGCATTTGCTCTATTTATCACAATTGTTTCAACAACTTACCTTTACACAGAGGTAAAAATACGCCAATACGAGGGGTATGAACAGACTCAATAAAACCGAGTCTGCAATATTCTCTTTTGCATTGCTACTTTTTGCTTTCGAAGGATCTCCCACTTTCAAGATATATTTACTTCACAACAGCAGGTGTTAAGCGATTGTTACTACTCATGAACATACTCAATAAAACAGGGTCTGCAATTTTCTCTTTTTGTATCGCTACTTTTGCTTTCAAAGGATCTGCCACTTTCAGGATATATTAATGTAGATTCTGTTACGACCTAACATTCCTGTGTTCATATGTCATTGTAAAACCCCATCTAATTAATATTCATGATATCATTAATCTATACATGAATAATCACCAGCTACATGTAAATGGTTGTATAGTATATCAATTACTTGAAGCATTCTAAAGTTGGACTGATTGTAGCCACTATAATGGCAAATAGTGCAGATCCATATGAGACAGCTCCTCTAGGAGCTGTCTCATATGGATCTGCACTATTTATTAATACAGAATTATACGCTAATAACATAAGTAAGGTTGACTTATAGCCCATATGCAGAAGTTGGCGCAACCGTGGCCCCCTGATCGGGCATACTTAACTACTCCTGTAAAGTGTTCCTATCTATGCTGCAGTTATCTCGCTAATCCATTAACCTTTAGCCTGCTATGGGCGGATGAGTAGATACCTATGCAAACAGTTTGGATCCAGATAACTCGGCGTCTCATCAGGATCCAAACTGTTTGACACCATGGTTGCATTTTGGTAGACAAATTGATTATAGATTTAATTTTGAAAATATAGTAGGTGAACAGTTCTGTAAAATTAATTTGCCCAGCAGGCTAAAGGTGTATATGCCTTTAAAAGCATTGGTAAACAGGGTTGAACAAGATCAGGGTATGTCCTGTATGCTTACGAAATAATATAGAGCTCATTCAATAGTGTCTGCCATGGCCAACCCGTACTGTGTTAAGGTTATGAAAAGGCAGCTAATACATATTCACGACGTCATTATTTCTGACATTAATATTCATGGACTAAAGGGTTGAGTGCATGCAGATATATTCCGCCTTACAAACTTGATCTACTTGATTGTATGATGTATGCCCACTTTCAATACCTTAATTACGTATATTGGAAACAGCTTGCGTGCTAGCAGAGCACATTTTATCACTCAACCCTTTCCTTCATATAAACGTGTTTTCACGTATTTGCAAACAGATTAGACTCCTAGGGGACGTCTGATTAGAGTCTGCTTTGTTTGTTAATGGAATTTGATAAATCTATGTCTTTACTTTCTAAAATGGCTACAATTAATGTTCCACCTTCCATATTTCATTATAGCTATTTTGTCCATGAATATTCAATAGGTATTAAAATTGGGAATAAATATAGAACAGCCAAGTGTTTACACTTATCCTGCTATTTATGAAAATTATGTCTATTTACACGTCGAGTTTCAATTTTCACTTACAGCCATTCAGGTCCAAACATTAGACAAATTATTAACCGGGTATGAAGCAGATTGGTTACTCGGCGTCTCATCCGGATCCTAGCTTTTTACCAAGGCGAGTTAGACCACTCATAGTAGGCGAACGGCTATCGCGCTACCTGATAGAGACGCCTGCTTATTCCTCTGCAAACTGTGTAGACCCAGATCAGACAGCTCGTTTGGAAGCTGTCTGATGAGGGTTTGCTATGATTGCTAATAGAATGTCATAATATAGATCTAAATGTACTTGTTTTGCAATTTGATTTTCTAAATACCATTATAAATATTCATTTAATCAATATTCACACAGTCAGGTTAAAGGTTCAACTAATAAGTTGAGAGAGATGTCCTCCCACCGCTGTCTGAATTTCAAAGAGAAACTTGCCGAATATGTAAATGTATTATTATTGGCAATCATTAACGTATACAAGAAAGATTAATACGCGTGTAAAGTTTGAATAACAAATAAGCCTTCTGGAGCCTTGTCATCTTGATCTACACTGATTCTCGAGTCTTAATCCATTACCTCATAGGCTATTTTTAGATTCAGCCTCTTTGAATAAATCTACCAAAAAGGAACATTAACTAGAGAAAAAGAATTTTTTAGAAATTTGTAGTTCTGAAACCATTGTGATAAATAGAGAATTTGCTCCTATCTGCAGTGTACGCTATGAGTTATGGCAATAAGTGATGCTATCTTGCATTGGGGCAACCTTTCTCTAACTTCGGTCCACATATTTGCAATTTGCAAGATCCTGGGAATGTGTACTTAGACGGACTCGATTAGTAAAAAAAACATTGAATACATTTATATACACATGTACATGTACTAGTATATGCAAAATATTGAGTCAGTTTGAGTGCAGATTTCACACTTGCAACACGAGAAGTATTTTCACCTTAGCCCTTTACCTGATAGAGAGGACGTATCATATCTCTAAGGCAGAGTAGACCCTGACCAGACAGCTCCATTAGGAGTCCTCTGATCATGGTCTATTATATTTAGCTTAATAACAGAATAAGTTTTATATTTCTACATATCCTGCCATGCTAAACAATATTTAGTCCATGTACCATTATAAATAGTAAGTTAATGGAAGTTCAGTAAAGTCGTTGTTTATTAAAAGATGGTGATATATCGGGTAGAGGGCTGAGAATAGTTGATGCATTCTTTATGTTTCCTGTGTTTTGTTTCATGTGACACACCTACTGTAGAAAGTTGTAAGGGGAGGGCCTAGTCCTATAAATAAGACCTGACGTTGCTATTTCACATTTTTACAGTTACATGCATGATAAATAATTATAAAATAAGGGGCATGTAGATACGTCTAAATGTTTGGACTAGGGGAGGGCCGTAACTAATGTTGGTCGAACTTGTAGCCCGACCCTTTTTCATGAAATGATAAATGAAATAAAATATGTTTATACTATACTATTTATCACAATGGTTTCAACAAGTAATTTTTGCAGGGGCGTCAAAAGCCGTCAATATATAAGGGAATGGGTCAAAAGGCGTCAAAAGGCGTCAATATGAGGGAATGGGTCAAAAGGCGTCAATATGAGGGAATGGGTCAAAAGGCGTCAATATGAGGGAATGGGTTCATCTTTACACTTTGAATGCTGAATTTTAAAGTTGAATGAGCCTTCCTTGAGAGTAGATTCCATTCAGTTTAATCCTTACGGCGCTATTTCTAATGGTCGTCTGTAAACCAATTTTGAAATAGGCGGCGTCTGTTCTAGGACTGCACTATTTGTCGTGGCGCATTTTAGCGACATTGGCGGTGAAAGGGTTAAACGATTTAAATTTGCTGTAACAAACAGTGGGAGCCCTCACTGGATCCCTCTGATCTAGGTATACATTGTTTGCATTTATAAAGGTTAAACATCGTTGCCATGGTTATACTGACGATGTTAACCATATTCCCACTAAATATGTTTTTTAACTCGGGGTCTTACAAATACAGTAAAATCTCTCTAAACCGGACGTTAAATTTGGTATAAATATCGGTCTTGGAGACAGGTGTCAGCTTAATGCAGGCAGAAAGCCATGCAGAAAGTTTAGAGGAGCATTAAGCAGTCACCTGTCTAAAAGTATCTAAATTCGTCTGTACTAGAATTCCGGTTTAGAGAAGTTTTACCGTATACACGAACAAGTTGATGAAACGGCATGGATGAAACGCTTGGTAAACTCTCGCCATTGCGACCTTATAATTTATCAACATATTAGTGTGTAAAACCAGGTGGTTGCTTTATGCAGGGCAAACGTAATGCAGAAAGCTCCTATACGGGTTTTCTGCATTACTTTTGCCCTGCATTAAGCTACCATCTGTTTTAACAATCCAGACTTATAGTTCTTTTGAAGCTTGTATTAGAGAGGTTTTACTGTACCACAGACAGAGAATTGTTAATAATTCATTTTCTTTTCTTTGAAGTACCAAATACAAATACTAGGCTTAAAAGCTTCTTATTATGTTTTAATGCATTCGTTAGTCTGTGATCTGTAGAAGATGATAACAATATGACACGTGCTGAATTGATTATATCAAGATGATAACAATATGACACATACTGAATTGATTATATCAAGGCATGTTGACTTTATTGACATTTGAGGTACATTGTACATGTATGCTGACTTCAGTGGTATTTGAGTCAGGTTGACTTCATTTGCATTTTGAGACATGTTGACTTTATTGCAACTTGAGCCATGTTGACAGTTTGGCTGAGACACATGTAAGAGAGAAGTAGAGCTCGACCGATATTGTAAAGAACTGTTACTCTTCAGGGCACATAGTTTACAATGTTAACGCATGTACATATTTATATTTTGCATTTGTATAAGTTGTAAAACATGTTCCTTAATCGATGGTAAAATAAAACTGGAACACATACATGTAATTTAGTGTGTGTGGGCAAATTAATTTATTCTCTCGAGAGTCGTTGACGTTGATTGATAAAGCGTACAGCACATAACCCTGATTATATCTGATCTGGGTCTATACTGTTTGTCTCTGTTCCGTGTATTGATAAAGCGTACAGCACATAACCCTGATTATATCTGATCTGGGTCTATACTGTTTGTCTCTGTTCCGTGTATTGATAAAGCGTACAGCACATAACCCTGATTATATCTGATCTGGGTCTATACTGTTTGTCTCTGTTCCGTGTATGGGATCATGGGAGTTTAGGGGCTGCACGCGGAGACTTTCAATTACATGTACAGTAGAACCTGTCCTAATCCGCCGTTCATTTATTGAACATAAGTTTCTTAACCCTTCGCTTGCTACTCACGTCAATAAACATACCTGTAAATAGTGAAGACCCAGATGAGACAGCTCCTGCAGGAGCTGTCTCATCAGGGTCTGCACTATTTACAAGTTGATTGTGCAACCAGTGCACTCCACAGCATTGAATGCACAGCGATATACTTGTACACAGTGAAGATATATGTATTTGTACAACAGGGCATGGGTAAAGAAGGCGAAATGTATTTTAAAATTCAGCAAGCGAAGGGTAAAAATCAGGTGGTTGCTTAATACAGGGCAAAAGTAATGCAGAACGTTCCTATATGTGCCTTCTGTATTACTTATAACCTGTACTAGGTGTCCACCTGCATTACAGATCAATAATTGGACCTCCTTTTGATGGCCACTTAAGACCGGTTCAATTGTATGTTCGTCGGAAAGTCGCTCAGAGCATTTAATACAGCATGAAAGTCATGCAAAATGTTTAACAGGAGCTTTCTATCTATCTATCTATCTCTGTATACTGGCAACCCCTCTCACGAGTGTTACAGCCAGGAAAATGTGCACGTCAGAACTGTTAGTGAAGTGAAAGATAAAAAGAAACCCACAATAAATATTTTAGGGTATAGTGAGACTTAAAGGAAGAAATCAGTTGGTTAAAATTTGGGTGAGGTGAGATAAAAGAAAAGAATAAAAACACTGAACAGGGACTAATACTGCAACTTTACCACTGCCCTCTTAAACTGGCCTAGATCAGGCAGGGTAGCGGTATCCATAGGGAGTTGGTTCCAGAGAGCGATACTGTGGGGAAAGAAAGAAAACTTCTGGTAATCAGTGTGGACTTGAATCTGTCTGAGGGAGAGGGGATGCATGTGTCTAGTGAATCTGCTGGGTGTTTGTATGTATGATGGGAGTGGTATTGCGACTAGGTTGTGGTAGATCTTGTAAAGCATAATTAACCTGGAGTCATATCTGCGATGTTCCAGAGACCTCCACCCAAGACTATTTTGCATGGCTGTTACACTCGCAAGAGGGGAGTAGTTGTGTGTGACCCATCTAATGGCACGACGTTGGACATTCTCAATTTTCTGAATATAGGTTTTGGTGTGAGGGGACCAGATAGTAGAAGCGTATTCCAACTGCGGCCTGACCAGGGACTTATAGGCTAGTTCTCGCACTTTCTGATTACGAGTAGTAATATTCCTTTTAATAAAGCCAAGAGATTTGCTTGCATTGGATGTAATCCGGGAAATATGAGAGTTGAAATTTAGATCTGAAGAGATATCAAGTCCTAGATATTTAGCATGAGAGACAGATTCTAGGACTTGGCCATGAAGGTAATACTTGTGTTTGATGACATTTTTCCTTTTTGAGATGTGAAGGACCTGACATTTGGAGGGGTTAAACTCCATGTCCCACTGCTTTTCCCATTCCTGCAGTTTGTCAAGATCTTCTTGTAGAGATTTGCAGTCTAAGAGAGAGTTGACAGTTATGTAAATGGCAGTGTCATCAGCAAAGAGTCTCACTTCAGAGCGGGAGACAGTAGAAGGAAGTTGGTTTATGTAAATAAGAAAGCAGAGGGGTCCGAGGACAGACCCTTGTGGGACCCCAGAGGTAACTGCCACATCTGCGGAGCTTTCACCATCTAGTACGACTCTTTGACTTCTGCCAGTAAGAAAAGAGCGAGTCCAGCTAAGAACCTGTGTAGAGACACCATATTCCTGAAGGCTATAGAGAAGTTTGAGATGATTGACCTTGTCAAAGGCCTTACTGAAATCAAGGAGAATAAGATCAGTTTGGCAACCAGAAGAGATGTTGTTTGTGAGCTGGTCAGTGAGTTCAATGAGTTGGGTTTCACAGGAAAGTCTCTCTCGGAATCCGTGCTGGAGGTTATAGAGGATATTATGATTACTGAGGTGTTGAGATAAATGAGAGGCCACAATGTGTTCGAGAGTTTTACATAGAATACAGGTCAGAGATATAGGGCGGTAGTTAGCTGGGTCGCTGGTGTCGCCTTTTTTATAGATGGGACAGACATAAGCCCTGGTCCAGTCACTTGGAAGTTCTCCTGAGGAGAGCGATTTCTGAAAAAGAACAGTTACTAGACCAGCAAGTTCTGTATGCATTAAGCTACCACTTGTCATCGACCGATCATGATACTCATTTGAGCGGTGGAATTAACATTTGATGTAGTTCCAGGGAATATATGTCTGTTCCATAATAACATATTGTTCGTAGGAAGTAGAACGGTGAAGCACAGTGTACGGATCAGATAGTGTGAATTCTAATCAGCCATGAAACTTTTTTAAATCTGATCAGGATCAAACCTGCTTGAACGTGTTAACCGGCATAACCGAAATAATCACATTATGAATATTAAATTGACCATGGTAGAAGCAATAGAATCAGATGCAATTTATTAATAGGCAAGCAGAGAATACTCTGATCTGGTTTCACTCTCTGTTCAAAGGCACCAGTAGTCTTATCTATGACGAAAAGGCTTAGCGTGTGAGCAGATTCTGCACTTATTTTCAACAATCAGTGCATATTTTGTTTTGCTGGATTGGATAAAAAACAGTGTAGAACCTGAACAGACTAGATTGTTTTAACATTGGATTACGTGCAGCGACGCTCTACTGGTTTAGGTTTAATAAGATCGCATACAGCTAACGGTGAAAAATACATTTAACTCTAATTAACTCTATGCATTACGTATTGGCATACAGCACACGCCATAAAGCTCACAAGAAGCTCTACGTGTAGGTCACGCAACATAGCACTCACGAGAAGCTCTATAATTGTGTAAGTAACACAGCATATCGCCAACAGAGCTCTATGTGTAAGTCACGCAGCACAGCGCTCACATGAAGCTCTGAGTTAAAGTCACGTAGCACAGCGCTCATATTAAGCTCTGAGTTAAAGTCAGGTAGCATAGCGTTCACATGAAGCTCTGAGTTATAAAGTCACGTAGCACAGCGCTCACATGAAGCTCTGAGTTTAAGTCATGTAGCATAGCGCTCACATGGAGTTCTAAGTTTAAGTCACGTAGCACAGCGCTCACATGAAGCTCTGAGTTTAAGTCATGTAGCATAGCGCTCGCATGAAGCTCTGAGTTAAAGTCATGTAGCATAGCGCTCGCATGAAGCTCTAAGTTTAGTTCACGTAGCATAGCGCTCACATGAAGCTCTATCTGTAAGTCTCGCAGTATAGCGATCACATGAAGCTCAATGTGTAAGTAATGCATCATAGAGCTCACAAGAAGCTATATGTGTAAATCACGCAGCATGGCGCTTACATGAAGCTGTGTGTTTAAATAACGCAGCATAGAATTCCTGGAAGCTATATGTTTAAGTCAGCCAGCATAGAACTCCTGGAAGCTCCATAAGATTAACGTATACGTGGACTTTAAAATTACTTTTCATCTAGACTATGACGGTTTACAACACGACTCTAAGCACAGGTAAATCATATCTGATGTATCTGATGATGATGATGATATTAATGATGATAATTGTGTGATGGATGAGATGCATGATGATGTTGTTTTTGTTGTTGTTGATGATGATGATGATGATGATTATGATGATGTTGATGGTGAGGATGATAATAAAGATGATGATGATGATGATGATGGTGATGATGATGAAGATGGCTTCTGACTACGCTGATGAGGATGTTAATGATGGCGATAAATGATAGTGTCAGAATATCTATAATGCTGGTGACAGCTGATGTTTGAATTAATGGGCGTGAAATGTGTGGCTTCATTTGACTCTAAATAGTACTTATTGCCAAGTTATTGGTTTAACGTGAAATTATCTCGCAGTGCTAAAGACAGTACGCCACTCGTCGATACATATAGTGAGAGAGCATACATTCACATGCTGCTGTATGATACTAGAGCGACACATACATACAGTCTCTGTAAATACAATGGGTTCTAGTAATAGGATTGTTAGATCCTGCATGCTAATCCGATGGCCAATGTTTAACCTCTGGCTGGACAGTGCGACGGAGTGGATATAAGCTTGTGGTTTTGAAGACACGGTTATTGTTGTGATTTCTGTGTGCGATATTTAATTGGATCGCCAGAGGTGATGTTTTAAACTGTGATAAAAAGCAAAGTAACTGGGTTTTGTCATTAATATTTATTTGGTTGATTATTTTGGCACAGATGTTTAAAAGAGACTTCGGTCAGAAATAACGCGACATAGCCAGTGTTACTGGTAATAGTTCCATAACATAATTAAGCAGTAATTGTTCGGTATGTTACAATTCATTTCATTATTGATAATGCGAAGGATGTGTATAGTCATATGTGTATAGTCATATGTGTATAGTCATATGTTTATGGTCATATGTATATAGGTACATCGTATATGGTTCAAACCGAAAAAAAGCTCCATCCAAGTAGTACACTGTAGAGGCCTCTTATACTTTTAAACAATTTGAGTGATCGATTTTTCATATTTCATGGATTAGTTACTTCGTTTATGGATCATATTCAGGGACACCATATAGCTATGGCGAGATTCAGTGAGTTTTGGTGGATTTTAAGCTTCTTGTTTCTGTGTCAGACATTTCTTAGTAAAGTTGTTGCAATAACAACGCGGACGTTGCCAGGAGACGAATTACCCACAGATGAAGGGAACTCTACAACAGGTTTTCCTCAGGGCGCAGTTTTCGAAGGGGTTGGACTTGATGATTTACCGGAGAGTTCTCGGTATGTAGAAGTGTGCCCTGTCGGATGCCCTTGCCAGTTGAAAGAGTGGACGCTGGAGTGTGTGAAGCCCAACACCCTTGACAAGGTTCCCCTTTTGAGGGACACGGAGTTGATGGCGCATATCACGCAACTGTAAGTCTAACCGCATATCGCACAACTGTAAGTCTAACCTTTCTCTCCTGGAATCAAACTCAAAAGAAATGTCATTTTCTAACACATTTGAGCTAAACTCGTCCACTACGAATGGTAATTATCTTGACTTCATTGTAGTCATTAGTCACTATACAGAAACAACAGAATTCGTCATTAAATGCGTCCTCTCTTTGATATATTGACATAGACGATGTGTGTACTGAGTCAAACTATTGTAATTCTCTCTGCCAGATGATGTGTATACTAAGTCAAACTATTGTAATTCCCTCTGCCAGACGATGTGTGTACTGAGTCAATATTTTGTAATTCTCTCTGCCAAGTGATGTGTGTACTGAGTCAAACTATTGTAACTCTATCTGCCAAATGATGTGTATTATACTGAGTCAAACTATTGTAATTCTCTCTGCCAAACGATATCTTGCTGCTACGCATTAGAACCGCCTCGGAGAGCAAAATTATGTAGGCAGAGAATTATAAAAAAAATACGATTTTCTGCACACAGTAAAACCCCTCCAATGCGACCACCAAAAAGGGGCATAATTCACAATGGCAAAGGCAGGTGGTAGCTTAATGCAGGGCGAAAGTGATACAGAAAGCTCCTGTAGGAGCTTTCTGCATGACTTTCGTCCTGCATTAAGCAACCATATGCTTATGAAGACAGTCATGGTTGTTCATTAAGTGGTCGCATTACAGGAGTGTTACTGTACACGCCTTATCGGGTATCAAATTCAAAGGAAATGTCTTTTCCAACATATTTGAGCGAAACGTAGGTGGCGATAGTCTAGTGGTAACGCGCTTGACTATCAGTCCGGAGGTCCGGGGTTCAAATCCCGGTCCCACCCGGAAATTTCTGAGACGCTTTTCCGTGTCTCCCACCCGCACATCCTCTCCACCCAGGGGTTAAAATGGGTACCTGTGAGGGTCACTCGCCGGTACTGCGGCTGCATGATTGCGCCATATGTTAGCAGTGCTCAATAGTGTAGGCCAATGACTCAATGACCAGGGGAATAAATGTACAGTCGGCTGAGCGGTCATTCGGACTGAAAGTAGACTATAACTAGGTACTTTTTTTTTAACTCGTTTATAACGTATGGCAATTATCTCCGTTATAGTCATTAGTCACTACACCAAAACAACAGAATCCGTCATTAAATGCGTCCTCCCTTTAATAGATTGACAGAGCTTCAGATAAGATGCGTAAATTTAAACTTTTTCAAGAATAATTCCTTTATTTCTCCACAATTTCATATACTATGAACACTTAGAATTGTCTTATCAAGGCGATTGTAAAGAGTAGTCATAGTATATAGTTTGGTGGAGAAATGACGATTTTTGTATTTGGAAACGCACCTTTATCGGTAGCTCTGTGTAATTGAACAGGGCGGTAGATGGAGTGTGTACTGATTCATCAAACTATTGTATTTATTTACCAAAGCCTATCTTGCTGTAACCCACTGCCAAAGCCTAATTTGCTGAAACCCACTGCCAAACCATATTTTGCTGCAAGATTAGGTTTGGCAGAGAATTATAAAAAAAAATACTTTTCTGAGATTCTCTACATCTCGTCTTATCAATAGCTCTGCTGAAAGGTATGCTACATTGTAATAGTGTTTGGATATAAACAGTGAATGTGGTTTTCATTCGACAACCTTTAGGAGGGTGAGAATGTTATGTCTTTGACGGGGAAGCCATGCAAACTGTCCATATTTTATCCACTTAACATCCATAGTAGCAGCACACTCCATATTTATGAAGCAGACAAGGCTTGCAGTTAAAGCCCTCTCCCTACATGAGATTTGAATCCTTTTACGCCTTTGCAAAGAGTGTAGACCCCGATCAGTAAGTCCCCGTAGGAACCAAGTGATCAGGATCTTTCCTGTTTGCGGTAATACTTAACCCTTCGCTTGCTATTCACGTCAATATACCTACCTGTAAATAGTGAAGACCCAGATGAGACAGCTCCTGCAGGAGCTGTCTCATCTGGGTCTGCACTATTTACATGTTGATTGTGCAACCAGTGCACTCCACAGCAGTGACTGCACAGTGAAATACGTGTACACAGTGAGGATATATGTAATTATACAACAGGGCATGGGTAAAGAAGGAGAAATTTATTTTAAAATTCAGCAAGTGAAGGGTTAATATGCTACAATCTGAGTCTCTGCTAACATGGTAATACATTTCCTTGGTTTACTATTTAACCTTTTACTCCATGAATACGCATTTCTACGCCTTTGCAAACGGAGTAGACCCAGACAAGGGTCTGCTCTGTTTGCTTATGGAATAAAATAGATCTGACTAGTAAGCCTTTATCTGATTCATATTCATGTTGTCGTGAATATCCATTAGACGAAGTTTTTATATTTAAAAATAGATGTTGTAGAATTTGTAATCACAACATTGTTGAAAATGAGTATCATTGCTTAATATGTTGCCCCAAATACACAGACATCCGTAGAAAGTACTTTAGAAACATTCCATGGCCAACTGTTAACAAATTTATTTTTTATACGTCGACATGAAACAAGAAATATTTAATAATGACAATTAATTATATTAAGGAGTGTATGCATTTGCGTAAAACTACTCTGGAAACTCCTACTGCTTTGTAACTATTTAATAATTTGCTAATTATGTTTGTACAAAATGCATTTGCCATATTTCGCATGTTTGGTTGTAATGGCCAAATGCAATATGCACTGCTGATATGAACATAACTGGTACAGTAAAACCACTCGAAACCGGACGCTAAATTTAGTATAATAAAATATATAAAAATTGGACAGCAGTTTAATGCAGGATGAAAGTCATGGAAAGAGCTCCTATAGGAGCTTTTTCCATGACTTTCACCCTGCATTAAGTAGCCACCTGTCTAAACGTATATAAATTCTTCTCTTATAGAATTCCGGTTTAGAGGGGTTTTACTATATTGTAGAGTCTGATCTACACTACAGTATAACCTCTCTTAACCGGAATTCTAGTAGATATAATTTAGATACTTTTAGGCAGGTGGCTGCTTAATGCAGGGTGAAAGTGATGCAGAAAGCTCCTCTAGGAGCTTTCTGCATGACTTTCACCCTGCATTAAGCTGCCACCTGTCTCAAAGACCGATATTCATACTAAATTTAACTGCCGGTTAAGAGAGGTTTTACTGTATTTCATAAGCAAACGGAGCTGAACCTGATCAGACGGTGCCTGTATGAACAATTTGATCTGGGTCTACTGTGTTTGTAGAAGCGAAAAATGTGTCGGTATCAGGTAGTACATTTGCTAGAAATTAGGTAGGATATATTTGGATCTTGATGAGACGACAAGTGAAGTTTGATGTTCTATCATTTTAGCCCAATCTGTTATACAGTAAAAACCTTTTAAACCGGAATTCTAGTATAGAAGACATCCCTGTTTTAATTCAACGTGCTCGTTGGATATTTTGTGCTCAAATTTCGTTATATTTTATTTTAACCCTTTCCCTTGTGAATATTTATGAAAGAAATAACGACATGGTGGATGTTTATTAGCTTATATTTTATAATTGAATATAAACCGTTTTTCTTGGCCATGGCAGAAACTACAGAATCAGAGCCGTATAATATAAAAGCAAACAGAGCAGACCCTGATCATACAGGAGCCGCCTAATCAGACGTCTATATGAAGTAAATGGTAGATGAAGCAATTGTTCTGTATTGATTTAACCCTGTACTCCATACATACGCCTTTCTATGCATTTGCAAACAGAATAGGGCCGTCTGATCTGGATCTACTAGGTTTTCTTATGCTATGATACAGTTTCTGCCATTGCTAAAACTACCGTGTCAGTGTGCTATTACATGTGTATAACAAAGTAATCTAATTAATATTCCTTACAGCATTATTTCTTACACGAATATTCTTGAAAGAAAGAGACCAGGGTCCATGCTTATAAAGCTTTTAGTTGAGTCTGAGTTTCGTTCTCAAGCATTTGATTGGTCAGATTTGAGTTCTCAAGCTTTTGATTGGTCAGATTTGAGCCAAAGGCTCAAATCTGACCAATCAAATGCTTGAGAACGTTCTCAGACTTAACTAAAAGTTGTATAAGCATGGACCCAGAGTGCTTCATATGGATAATATTCTACAGGTTCTGTCGTAGTTGAAACCACCGCGTTCAAATTCACTTGACAAATATGCATTGTGTCATTTTTCAGCAGATAAAAGGCTAACTTAGCAGGTTTATATTACGTACACTGTATAATCAATACAGGGTGTCCCAAAAAAACAAAAACAACAAACCCGGAACCCTGGGTCAAATGTGTATTTTAACCAATGTAACAGGACATATTAAAATATCAATATTTACTGTTATAGATAAGTCATTTGTGCATATGTCTGACAAATTTCTCATAAAAATATGCATTGGTTTTAAAGATATGAGTTTTTTAATGAATGCACCTAAAAATCTATTTTAACATGGTATTCGTACAGTGCATAGTCCATGCCTATATCATGTTTAAAACAGAGTTTTGGGTGCTTTCAAAGTATTGGGTGCTTTCATTTAAATGCTGATATCTTAAAAAAACAATGAATATGTTTAGACAAAATTGAGACAACATATGGCAAAATGTTGTCTCTACTAAGCTACATGTGTATACTTTTAATTTAAGTTAATTTAATTTAAGCAATATTGACAGAAATGCGATAACTTGCAGGTCTTAATCCCGGGTTCCGTCCTGTATTTATCACATAACGCGCTTACTTTAAATAATATTTCAATAACTAAAACTCGTGTTATATTATTGTAGCAAACTCATTTCCTATACAATAAGTAGTGAACACACATGTAATATTCTCTATATACGAGACCACCAGTTCTGGGTCATAACAGCAGGTGGTACCTGAACCTTTTTCTACATAGATACGCCATGTCTTTGTAGATATAGTAGATCCCTTTCAGAGGGCTCCTGTAAGAGCCGTGTAATCAGAGTCTGCTCTATATGCGTATGAAATAAGATACATTAAAAACTGTGCCCATTTATCATAGGAGTCTTAAAATTTAAAGCAGTTGGTTGCTTAAAGCAAGGCTTTCTCCTACGGGGGCTTTCTGCATTACTTTTGAGCTGCATTAAGCTACCGCCCGCCTCTGCATTAAGCTACCGCCCGCCTTAGAGACCCATTATTAGACCTCTTGTTGATGGCTACTTAAGATATGTTTCAATGTACATATGAATCTACTTTTTCTGCCATGGCCAATATTTCCTGTATGCATGTGACATTATAAAAAATATATAATTAATATCTATGATGTTATTATATTTTAAACGAACAGTCAAAAAGTAAAGAGATAATGTTGGGCTATGAAGACGCCCCCATACATGTATGTGCTTTATGCATTACTTTTGACTGAATGGATATGGTCTTCGACTGACAAGCACTTAGTCTCTCACTGCTGTGGTTCCAATCCCAGGCTTTGCATTTGAAATTTACATGTGAGGAAACTTTCTAGCCGGGTTTCGATTAGTCTGTTGTTGTTTTTTTCTGTGTACGAAACAATCTCCTCTAGGGTATTCTTCCACCTGTAATTAACTGGACGTCGCGATATCACTGAAATACTGTTAAAGCGATGCAGAATACAATACAATCAATCAACTACAAACACTCTTTTATCTTGTATGATCAAACAGCTGCTCTCTACGGCACCTATGGCTACCTACATAAAGTCAGGAAATCAAGTGCACGTGTATGACGTCAGAGAGACGAGGCGAATGGGTTTGGGTAGTTTGATTTAATAGATTTAAAAAATAAATAAATAAATAATTCAGACAGGAGATGTTAAACGAACGTCAACACCAACACAAGAATCACAATGACATGCGCATATACATACACACAACCTTCACACAGAACTGTTCCCTGTTAGCTCAACGTTGACAGCACAACGGCCAGAATGTGTCGGATAACACTCTTGAGGACTATTTGATAGTGATACAAGGAAACAGAGCAGACTCTAACCAGACTGCTGCTACTGGGGTCGTTATGTCTAGGTCTAATGTGGTTCAAAGGCGTTAAAAAGTGTATAATAAAACCTCTCTATAACGGTCACTAAATTGTGTTAATTAGTTGGTATTTAGGGAAGATGGCTGTTTAAAGCAAGGTGAAAGTTAAAAAGAAGGCTCCTATAGGAGCGTTCTGTTTTACTTTCACCTTGCTTTAAGCAGCCGCCTGCCTTTAACACAAAATATTGATATAATTTAGTGACCGTTATAGAGAGGTTTTACTGTGCATACGGGATAAAGGTTCAAGAACACTAATGCCAATTGTTCTTTGCACATGCATTGCCGATAAAAACCAAAAGCTCATTCCCAATGGGTTCTTCTTGGTTTTGAAAGACAATTATACAGACGAACTATTTAGAACTTAGGAAACTTTTAAGACTGTTTGTATTATAGTGTGAGGTTCCAACATAAATAACCCACTTACAATACAGGCTATAGTATAAGACCTATAGTATAAGACTTATATTATCCCACAAGTAAACAGAGCAGAGCATAATAAGACCGTCTGATATCGGTATACTTCGTTTGAAAATGCGTTTAAGGCGTGTTTCTATGAAACGGTTAATTGAATAAAGCACATTCATTACCTTTGCCATGCATTTATCCTTTACTTGATGGATGGTAATGTAAGAAGTAATATCATGAATATGTATTAGCTTAACGTCATTAACTGTAGAATCAGATCTATATAATTCCTTAAGCAAACAGAGTAGACCGTGACCAGATTGCAGCTACCAAAAGCATTAAAAGGCGTGTCTATGACGTAACGGGTTACTACACGAAGTGTAATTCAGAAAAGTCTCAGAAGAGATATCTGTATTTGTAACCGGGTGTTCTTATAAAGAAACACACCCGCTCAGACCCAGGATCGAACCCGGGTCGCCAGGTTCGCAGCCATGCACTCTACCACGTCGCCATAAAAGCGCGCTTGTACAGCAAGGCCGTACAAGTGATGATAAACCTACACACTGTGACATATTGATGCTGTCTTGCATTCACCCTTTCCCTGTTCAATATTCATTTATGAAATAACAAGATAATGAATATTTATTACAGTAAAACCCCTCTAATGCGACCACCAATAAGAGGCATAATTCACAGTGGCAAAGGCTGGTGGTAGCTTAATGCAGGGCGAAAGTTATGCAGAAAGCTCCTATAGGAGCTTTCTGCATAACTTTCATCCTGCATTAAGCAACCACCTGCTTATGAAGACAGCCATATTTGTTCATTAAGTGGTCGCATTAGAGGGACTTTACTGTATCTAAAACACTTACCATGTAAACATTTCAAGGGCATTTTCGGCTTTGACAAGAACTGTAGAATCAGATCTACATCATGTCGAAAGCAAACAGAGCAGACCCTGATCAGACGGCTCCTTTAGGAGCCATATGATCTGGGTATACTTTGTTTGCAATGGCGTAGAAAGGCGTATATATAGAGTAAAACGTTAAGCAACTACATGTATATTCCTTGTAATTATTCAATGTTTATTTAGTATATGGTCGCCTAAACAGGTTTAACCCTTCGCCTCATATTGACGACTTTTGACGACTCTGTAAAAGTCACTTTGTGAAACCATTGTGATAAATGGAGCATTTGCTCCTATAGGAGCAAATGCTCTATTTATCACAATGGTTTCAAACTACAACATTCTAAATAATTGTCTTTTTCTCTAGTTATTGCCCTTTTTCGGTAGATTTATTCCAAAATCTAAATAAAGCCTATGATGTAGCAGGTTTAAACATGTTTTAACGTTAAGATTGCTTTTGCAAATGGCTTCGATCCAAATGAGATGTTAAGTTATTCAGGATTTCATTATGGTTCAAACTGTTTGACATCATTAGTGTTTCTCTGAAAAACAATGTCGGGAACAGTCTTCTGAAATCTGCAGTAGGAAATACTTTCTACTGGTAAACAGTTAAATCAATCAGATGTTTTATAGGCATTATTAACAAGGGAATTTTCGAACGTTTCGGAAACAGAACAATCAGATGGAAAAGGTTAATGTGGAACGAAAATAAAACAACAAGCTTTACTGGGAGCTTCCGGCATAAATGTCATGCTAAATCTGACTGAAACCTTCCTTAGCCCTTACACATGTATAATGCTGAATTTTCAAATGGAACTATTCCAAATGTCAAACAAGTCAATCTTATTGTTAATATTTAGGGATTTTTGTAAAGAAATGTGTAACATGACAAACTGTGTCGGCCCTGGTGAAAGGCTCCTTTAGGGTCCCTCTCATCTGGGTCTACACTGTTTGCAAAGGACATAAGAGACTCTTTCCCCGCACTGTAAGTGTTAAATACGGATCATCAGAGAGCGTCTGATTTATCATCATAGAGAAGATTCAACGTGTGTGCAAAAGCGTCCAATAGAAACAAAATCAAGCCCTACCACAAAAATAAATAAAAGAAAATAACTTAAAATTCATATTCGGGTGACAAAGCTGTCAGTCCCCTCGTTACTACAGGAAAACCTTTAAAACGTGATTTAAAGATAGCACGTAAAGGCAGGTGATGGGTAACGCAAGACAAAGTATTGCAGAAAGATCCCATATTGGAGCTTTGTAGGAGCATATTTGTCTCGGAGCACATTTGTCTTACGTTAGACCGATGCGGTCTTATTTGTCTCACATAAGACAAATGCGACTTCAAATGTCTCACCAAAAAAGTACAAATGTGTGACATGTGCTCCGATCAAGTTTTTAAGGGACAAGAAAGCACATTTGTCTCACATGTCACTTTTTATGAAATACAAGCACATCTGTCACATATTTTTCCACGAGGTTTGCCGTTTTACCTCATGTTAAGTATAATTATCAATAGGTCTGCTAATGCTTTTTTATATCTAAAATCTTAAATCTAAAAACTGCAGTGGAACTATTAATTCCAATATCTCAAATTCAAGAATTTTGACTGGCTGAACTTTAAGGTGTACACCGAAACATACGGAATCCTGTTAGTATCATATGGAATACCGTGCCTCGCAATCTTAGGGCTAGACACGAGACTCGGGCGAAACCAGATATTCCAACGAGACACGATGCGAGACATGATTTTGTAACACGAGGTCTCGTTACTCTCACAGTATCCCATACCATGCTTTGTTACTGTACTCACGGTAAAATATCGCGCCTCGCTGGATTTTTGTCGAGGCACGAGATTGGATGCGAGATGTGAGATTCCGATGAAGACATCATTAAAAGCATAATATATTATTACATAATATACCATTCTCAAATGTACGCTTTTATTTAGCCTATATCTTATACATAGAATACATCGTTGTTGTTGCTTGATATATTTCTTAAATCATTTATAAAAGTTTAAGCATCGGAAAGAAAAGTTTCACAATTAATAACGATATGTTATCGCATATAATTTCAGATTGTAAATGTTGACAGACAGACGGACAGAGAGACAGACAGGCAGCTAATTTTTATATCCGCCTTTTCAGTTAATTACAATGTACTAAGCAATTTTCCTTTTAGGTAGAATTTTAGTAGGATATGATAGAATGTGAGACAAATGTGCTTTAAGTGCTTTTCCTTTAGTGTGTCGAACACATCTGTCTCACTTCCAATTTATCGCAAATATGAATGTTTACGAGCACATCGGTCTCACCTCGCGAGACAAATGTGCTCCGAGACAAGTGTGCTCCTACAGAGCTTTCTGCACTACATACGCCCTGCATGAAGCAATCAACTGTTTTAGAGAGACATCCATGTTTATTCATCAAGTGATTGCTAGAGAGAGGTTCTACTGTAACGCACACTGGTGAGTTGGAGTTCAAAGTTGGTTCAATTAACGCTTATAACAAGTCGGCGGACCAAAGACATTGCCATACATTATTCAGCGCTTGTCTGTCTCCAGACTGTACACTAAAGACATATGTCTGTCCTTTGCATGTATAATTTATGTCTGTGTGCTAGACCTGGTTAAGTGCTTAATGAAAATAATTGTTATACTATGTTCCGAAGATTAGCGCCAAACTAACCAAAACAACAATGACAGCAAGCAGAGTTACCTTCGTCATTACAATCGTCGTCGTCATCGTCCTGTTGTGTTTGCTATGCTCGGTTCTCGGATGACACTCGTCCTGCTGTGTTTGCTATGCTCGGTTCTCGGATGACACTGGTCCTGCTGTATATGCTATGCTCGGTTCTCGGATGACACTCGTCCTGCTGTGTTTGCTATGCTCGGTTCTCGGATAACACTCGTCCTGCTGTGTTTGCTATGCTCGGTTCTCTGATGGCACTCGTCCTGATGTGTTTGCTATGCTCGGTTCTCGGATGACACCTGTCCTGCTGTGTTTGCTATGCTCGGTTCTCGGATGACACTCGTCCTGCTGTGTTTGCTATGCTCGGTTCTCGGATGACACCTGTCCTGCTGTGTTTGCTATGCTCGGTTCTCGGATGACACTCGTCCTGCTGTGTTTGCTATGCTCGGTTCTCGGATGACACTCGTCCTGCTGTGTTTGCTATGCTCGGTTCTCGGATGACACTGGTCCTGCTGTATATGCTATGCTCGGTTCTCGGATGACACTCGTCCTGCTGTGTTTGCTATGCTCGGTTCTCGGATAACACTCGTCCTGCTGTGTTTGCTATGCTCGGTTCTCTGATGGCACTCGTCCTGATGTGTTTGCTATGCTCGGTTCTCGGATGACACCTGTCCTGCTGTGTTTGCTATGCTCGGTTCTCGGATGACACTCGTCCTGCTGTGTTTGCTATGCTCGGTTCTCGGATGACACCTGTCCTGCTGTGTTTGCTATGCTCGGTTCTCGGATGACACTCGTCCTGCTGTGTTTGCTATGCTCGGTTCTCGGATGACACTCGTCCTGCTATGTTTGCTATGCTCGATTCTCGGATGACACTCGTGCTGTTGTGTTTGCTATGCTCGGTTCTCGGATGACACTCGTCCTGCTGTGTTTGCTATGCTCGGTTCTCTGATGGCACTCGTCCTGATGTGTTTGCTACATGTATGCTCAGTTCTCGGATGACACTCGTCCTGCTGTGTTTGCTATGCTCGGTTCTCGGATGACACTCGTCCTGCTGTGTTTGCTATGCTCGGTTCTCGGATGACACTCGTCCTGCTGTGTTTGCTATGCTCGATTCTCGGGTGACACTCGTGCTGTTTTGTTTGCTATGCTCGGTTCTCGGATGACACTCGTGTTGTTGTGTTTGATATGCTCGGTTCTCGGATGACACTCGTGCTGTTGTGTTTGCTATGCTCGGTTCTCGGATGACATTCGTGCTGTTGTGTTTGCTATGCTCGGTTCTCGTATGACACTCGTCCTGCTGTGTTTGCTATGCTCGGTTCTCAGATGACACTCGTGCTGTTGTGTTTGCTATGCTCGGTTCTCGGATGACACTCGTGCTGTTGTGTTTGCTATGCTCGGTTCTCGGACGAGACCCGTCCTGCTGTGTTTGCTATGCTCGGTTCTCGGATGACACTCGTGTTGTTGTTTTTGCTATGCTCGGTTCTCGGATGACACTCGTGCTGTTGTGTTTGCTATGCTCGGTTCTCGGATGACACTCGTGCTGTTGTGTTTGCTATGCTTGGTTCTCGGATGACACTTGTGCTGTTGTGTTTGCTATGCTCGGTTCTCGGATGACACTCTTGCTGTTGTGTTTGCTATGCTCGGTTCTCGGATGACATTCGTGCTGTTGTGTTTGCTATGCTCGGTTCTCGGATGACACTCGTGCTGTTGTGTTTGCTATGCTCGGTTCTCGGATGACACTCGTGCTGTTGTGTTGCTATGCTCGGTTCTCGGATGACACTCGTGCTGTTGTGTTTGCTATGCTCGGTTCTCGGACGAGACTCGTCCTGCTGTGTTTGCTATGCTCGGTTCTCGGATGACACTCGTCCTGCTGTGTTTGCTATGCTCGGTTCTCGGATGACACTCGTCCTGCTGTGTTTGCTATGCTCGGTTCTCGGATGACACTCGTCCTGTTGTGGCACTATCTTATGCTAAATGTTTAACCAGAAGAGCCAACAGCGAACATTTTCACAACAGCTGTTCGAGATTGCTATCTTAGGATTATAATTGATTAGATAGATAGAAATATAGATAAGTAAGAGATATACATGTATGCATATAGGAGATAGATTAGAGCATTAGATTATAATTGATTAGATAGAAAGATAGATAAGTAAGAGATATACATGTATGCATATAGGAGATAGAATAGAGCATTAGATAAAGGTGCATATTCAAATACTAATGTAACATGGTGAAAAAGTTGTGACTCGACTGGGACTCGAACCTAGGGCCTCTGGCTTACCATGCCAACACTCTACTGACTGAGCTACCAAGCCACACAGTAAAGCCTATCAACTTATTTCACCATAATCTCTACCCGGCTACACACACACCCTCTACACAAGAATTCGTCCCGAATTCTTACTCAAAGAACACTCCACGAGTTTCTTGTTATTACACATTATCTTCATATAATCTTCATATAAATCCCCCTGTGGGTTATTTTACGTTGGGCGCCAAATGTAACATGGTGAAAAAGTTGTGACTCGACTGGGACTCGAACCCAGGGCCTCTGGCTTACCATGCCAACACTCTACCGACTGAGCTACCAAGCCACACAGTAAAGCCTATCAACTTAGTTCACCATAATCTCTACCCGGCTACACTAAAATCATCATTTCCCCACCAAACTCTATGTTGTGACTACTCTAGGCGACTCTAAAGAGTGGTCGTAACATTTGCGGAGAAATAAAGGAGACATTTTTGAAAATGATTTTATTACGCATCTTATCTGGGTATCTGTTGAAGGATAAATAGAATAGATAGATAGACATATATACACATCAATCGTAACTACTCGCCGTATTCCGTCAGGGTTCGGAATATATAGTCTATTTCGTTAGAAATAGCTGGGGTGTGATATACACATATTTATTTCGATACGATGCGCTTGATGTATGCTTGTTGCAACATGGTAAAATGAACATTGTACATGTTTATGCATGTGTAATGAACCATGCCCGATACATCAATAACAAGAATGACAGGATGCCTATCCCTTATTTCCAGTGGGGTCTTTAACCCATTACCTCATAGGCTATTTTTAGATCCAACCTCTTTGAACAAATCTACCAAAAAGGATAATTTACAAGAGAAAAGGAAATCTTCAGAATTGTATAGTTTTGAAGCCATTGTGATAAATAGAGCATTTGCTCCTATGGAGCAAATGCTCTATTTATCACAATGGTTTCACAAAGTGACTTTTTCATAGGCCTCAAAAGACGTTAATATGAGGGAATGGGTTGAAAGGGTTAACCAACGGTAGTCGCAGAAAGAAGGACTGATGGTGGAACATGCATATGACTGCCCTTGGCTTAACACAGGACTTTGAGGGCCTCAGTTGACCCAACCATCGTACGACATTCGTAGGTCTATAGTATCACCGTCGTAATACGTCATAGAGCATGACGCAACATACCTATGGCATGGCCCTGGGAACAGGCTTACTGAAGATCGTACGAGGATCGCTAGTACTCGTATAGCCGAAATAATGACTCATTTGAGTGCACAACGATTACGGGTTACTTCGTGCGATAGAAATTATCGTTAGTTCTAATATACGTCCATGGCAACTTCCAGTTTTAATCGTTGTATGTCAGAAATTACGATGATTTCAGTCACACAATCTTTAGTAAGACGAATCTAGGTGTGGAGAATTGCCTAAGAGAATGAATCATTTGAACTTTTCAAAACTCTGTTACAATGATTGATCTACGACGCCATTTCCAGTCGCAGAGCATCTAAAATGCGTGCGATATACACAGGACTGTCCTAAGAATTATAAGGAAATAGCAAGGTCTCATCTGATTAAAGATTGCACGACTGAAACTAGCATAAGTGCTAACTAACGCCGATCGCAACTTCCAGTTTATATTCAATCGGTACATCTAGCTGTTTACGTCTTGGTTTTCTCTTTAAATTTCAGACATTGATTTTGAACCCCCAAAGAATAGCGCTGAAGAAATATAATACTGCAAAAATGTTGTCTGACACACACGAGCTAAAAGCATTTTTCCAATTGTCTTCGATAATGAATTCAGTGTTGCACGCTAGGATTTGCGATGATTTCGACTTGATGTTGCGATCTTGTTTAGTTTAACGATCTTTTAGTGATTTTTAGTATTACGAGCTTTTTTGTGTTGTGATATTTTATCAAATGGGTCAAACAAGTATTTTTTAGAACTTTTTAGATGTTCAGCATGCCGTTACTTTGTAAACAGTTTGGATCCTGATCAGACGCCGAGTTGCTCAGCGTCTCATCTGGATCTCATTAAAAACAGTTTGACACACCGCTGTCTATTTGGAGGAGACAATGAAGGGAGCCCCACTTTGAAACTTAAAGCAGACGACGTTGATCGCAGACGGAATTTATTTGGCGCTTAGGAATTATATTAAACAGAAAATAGGTCATCGGCATTTTGGGTTTAGTTTAGCGACTACAAGCACAATATAAACTGTTATAAACGACCATTCACTAATCCAACATTGGAGTCTTAAAAGGCAGATGGTTACTTAATGCAGGGCAGAAGTAATACAGAAGGTGCCTAATGAAGCTTTCTGCATTACTTTTGACCTGCATTCAGCTACCACCTGTCTTATAGGACTTAAATTATACATCTGTTAGATGGTCACTTAACCAATTCCCTTACATTGACGACTTTTGACGACTCTGTAAAAGTCACTTTGTGAAACCATTGTGATAAATAGAGCATTTGCTCCTATAGGAGCAAATGCTCTATTTATCACAATGGTTTCAAATTACAACATTCTAAAATTTTCCTTTTCTCTAGTTAATGCTCCTTTTCGGTAGATTTGTTCAAAGAGGTTTTATCTAAAAATAGCCTATGAGGTAATGGGTTAAGACCGGTTCTACTGTATGCGTGTTCCTCCCTAAACCTACCAACAATTAGAATAATCGAGTTTTAACCATTGATCTTCTAGGAACAAGCTGTCTGTTAGCTGCAAAAAGTTTATAAATATACATGAGTATGGCATTTATAACTATCTTACTGCAAAACACACAAACAAAACCATGGTAATGTGGCATATATCATAATCTTTACTATTTGTTCATTATTCTACTCATACAGAAAACATGATATGGTATTTGTTATTATCCTACAGTAAATGTTCAGTCGGCTGAGCGGTCATTCGGACTGATAGTATACTTTAACTAGGTACTTTACTTTTTTACTGAACATATAATACTATTTAATATCGCATTTATCGTTATTCTAATAAAAAGCACACATAATAATATGGAATTTATCATTATCCTACTCGTAAAGAAAACATGATATGGTATTTGTTATTATCCTACTGAAAAGAAACACGATACTCTGGCAGTTATCGTTATCATACTAAAAAGAAAACATGGTGACATGGCATTTATCATTATTCTACCAAAACAAATTATGATGATACGGCCTTTATCCGTATCCTCCTGAAAAAACATGATAATATGACATTTGTCATTATATTACTGAAGAGAAAAAACATGATGATATGGCATTTATTATCGTACTGAAGAAAAACACCATGCTGATAAGGTACAGTAAACCCCCTCTAAACCGGAATTCTAGTAGAGAAGAATTTAGATACTTTTAGGCAGGTGGCTGCTTCATGCAGGGTGAACGTCATGCAGAAAGCTCCTCTAGGAGCTTTCTGCATGACGTTCACCCTGCATGAAGCTGCCACCTGTCTCCAAGGCCGATATTTATACCATATTTAACGTCCGGTTTAGAGGGGTTTACTGTATTTATCATTATCCTTCTAAAACATGATGTCTGAACAAACTCTGACTTGCTTCAATGTCTTCGATGTCTTTGGCTCAAATCTGACCAATCAAAAGCTTGAGAACCAACTCAGACGCAGCTTAAAATCTTTATAAGCATAGACCCTGATGTTCGAGTGTCAAATAGGTGGGAGCCTGGCGAGATCACGATTTAACCCTTTACTTCACCTCTCTTTCTACGACTTTGCGAACAGAGTACACCAAGATCAGACTGCTCCTATAGGGGTCGTCTGATCAGAGTCTGGTCTGTTTGCTTATGGAATAACATAGACCAGTTTCTACAGTTTGTGCTTTGGCAAACATTTCATGTGTTAATATGCAATTTTATAACTTAATCTAATTAATATTCATATTATCGCCGTTTCCTTATGAATATTCATGGAGTAAAAGGGTTAATGGGAGTCTCAAAAGGAGTCCTACTGTTTGTACACGTCACTGTAGTCCAGGGTTGGCAAATGCCGGCATTTATGAGTATTTACCGTGCCGGCGGTAAATACCGGTAAATACCGGGATTTTCTGGCGTTTACTGGCACTTACTGGCATTTACTGGTATTTTGAATTGTCCAGGGGCTGAGCACATATTTAAACCATCCTAATGTGCTTTATTAGTTCTCTAATCATATATACAAGTTTTGCCTTATGTATTTGCAGTGTAAACAACCCAAAAAATAAAATAAAAAGTGTAATTAGGGCCCTGCTTGGAAATGCAGGAGCCCTATAGGAATCACAATTTCTGTCCATCCGTCAACACTTTTGATGTGACATGATAACTCAACAATACTTCACATATTGGTTTCATATTAAGGCATATGCTAAGTATCATCAGAGGAAGACACCTATAGTTTTTGGGTTGAATCTGATCACTATGTCTAAAATTATCTGCCCTTGATTACAGGGCTCTCTACCTTTCTGTAAAACTGAGTCAGTTTTCTAGTTTAAGCTGAATTTTGAATGAACCAAGTTTCATGAAAATCAAAAGACAATACCGACCACCTAACCCACTGCAAATTACTGTCAGGTCAGCTCTCAAAACAACAGTTTTGACACCTCTACTGGCCACTATGGTAATTGTTGTAAAAACATACACACTTTTCATTTAAGAGATACACACAATGAACCATGAAGTGTCAAACACAATATAGACAATTTAGAGGGGGCAATGATTCAGATTAAACCAATCAAACTGCAGTATCAGACAAAGGAGTTGGTCTGTTGTACTGATGATTTTAACACATTATACCAGCAGAATCATGCCATTATTTAAATTTAGAGCTATACAGGACTTTTCTGATAGCCAGATGAAACTCCTAGATAATATGTATAAGCTATCTGATGAGTTCACCTGACAGGCATGAAACAGTTTAAACCCTCAGTATAATGATGGTCAGAAATCAATAATTAAACTTATCAATATTCCACTAACCAGCAATTTAAAACAGACTTTATAAAAACAATAAACTTCAAAGAAATAATATATATTCCACCTTTTCTGGAGTATTTGCCAGTAAATGCCAGTACTGGCCATTTTGGGAGTATTTACCGGACCGGTAAATACCGGTATTTACCAGCGGTATTTACCGCCCCCGGTATTTACCGCCCAACCCTGCTGTAGTCGCCATTAGTAGGATACGCATGTACATGTCACTGTAGTCGCTATTAGTAGGATACACATGTACACGTCACTGCAGTCGCTATCAGTAGGATACACATGTACATGTCACTGTAGTCTCTATTAGTAGGATACACATGTACACGTCACTGTAGTCGCTATTAGTAGGATACACATGTACATGTCATTGTAGTCGCTATCAGTAGGATACACATGTACATGTCACTGTAGTATCTATTAGTAGGATACACATGTACACGTCACTGCAGTCGCTATTAGTAGGATACACATGTACACGTCACTGTAGTCGCTATCAGTAGGATACACATGTACACGTCACTGTAGTCGCTATTAGTAGGATACACATGTACATGTCACTGTAGTCGCTATCAGTAGGATACACATGTACATGTCACTGTAGTCGCTATCAGTAGGATACACATGTACACGTCACTGCAGTCGCTATCAGTAGGATACACATGTACACGTCATTGTAGTGTCTATTAGTAGGATACACATGTACATGTCACTGTAGTATCTATTAGTAGGATACACATGTACACGTCACTGTAGTATCTATTAGTAGGATACACATGTACATGTCACTGTAGTGTCTATTAGTAGGATACACATGTACATGTCACTGCAGTCGCTATCAGTAGGATACACGTGTACATGTCACTGTAGTGTCTATTAGTAGGATACACATGTACATGTCACTGTAGTATCTATTAGTAGGATACACATGTACACGTCATTGTAGTGTCTATTAGTAGGATACACATGTACACGTCACTGCAGTCGCTATCAGTAGGATACACATGTACATGTCACTGACTGTAGTCGCTATCAGTAGGATCCACGTGTACATGTCACTGTAGTCGCTATTAGTAGGATACACATGTACACGTCACTGCAGTCGCTATCAGTAGGATACACATGTACATGTCACTGACTGTAGTCGCTATCAGTAGGATACACATGTACATGTCACTGTAGTATCTATTAGTAGGATACACATACACGTCACTGTAGTCGCTATTAGTAGGATACACATGTACATGTCACTGTAGTATCTATTAGTAGGATACACATGTACATGTCACTGTAGTATCTATTAGTAGGATACACATGTACATGTCACTGTAGTCGCTATCAGTAGGATACACATGTACATGTCACTGTAGTCGCTATTAGTAGGATACACATGTACATGTCACTGTAGTCGCTATTAGTAGGATACACATGTACATGTCACTGTAGTATCTATTAGTAGGATACACATGTACACGTCATTGTAGTGTCTATTAGTAGGATACACATGTACATGTCACTGTAGTCGCTATCAGTAGGATACACATGTACATGTCACTGACTGTAGTCGCTATCAGTAGGATACACATGTACATGTCAATGTAGTATCTATTAGTAGGATACACATACACGTCACTGCAGTCGATATTAGTAGGATACACATGTACACGTCACTGTAGTCGCTATTAGTAGGATACACATGTACATGTCACTGTAGTCGCTATTAGTAGGATACACACGTACATGTCACTGTAGTCGCTATTAGTAGGATACACATGTACATGTCACTGTAGTCGCTATTAGTAGGATACACATGTACATGTCACTGTAGTCGCTATTAGTAGGATACACATGTACACGTCACTGCAGTCGCTATCAGTAGGATACACATGTACATGTCACTGACTGTAGTCGCTATCAGTAGGATACACATGTACATGTCACTGTAGTATCTATTAGTAGGATACACATACACGTCACTGTAGTCGCTATTAGTAGGATACACATGTACATGTCACTGTAGTATCTATTAGTAGGATACACATGTACATGTCACTGTAGTATCTATTAGTAGGATACACATGTACATGTCACTGTAGTCGCTATCAGTAGGATACACATGTACATGTCACTGTAGTCGCTATTAGTAGGATACACATGTACATGTCACTGTAGTCGCTATTAGTAGGATACACATGTACATGTCACTGTAGTATTTATTAGTAGGATACACATGTACACGTCATTGTAGTGTCTATTAGTAGGATACACATGTACATGTCACTGTAGTCGCTATCAGTAGGATACACATGTACATGTCACTGACTGTAGTCGCTATCAGTAGGATACACATGTACATGTCAATGTAGTATCTATTAGTAGGATACACATACACGTCACTGCAGTCGCTATTAGTAGGATACACATGTACACGTCACTGTAGTCGCTATTAGTAGGATACACATGTACATGTCACTGTAGTCGCTATTAGTAGGATACACACGTACATGTCACTGTAGTCGCTATTAGTAGGATACACATGTACATGTCACTGTAGTCGCTATTAGTAGGATACACATGTACATGTCACTGTAGTCGCTATTAGTAGGATACACATGTACACGTCACAGTAGTCGCTATTAGTAGGATACACATGTACATGTCACTGTAGTCGCTATTAGTAGGATACACATGTACATGTCACTGTAGTATCTATTAGTAGAATACACGTGTACATGTCACTGTAGTCGCTATTAGTAGGATACACATGTACACGTCACTGTAGTCGCTATTAGTAGGATACACATGTACACGTCACTGTAGTCGCTATTAGTTGGATACACGATAACTACTTGTAAAAGTTCTTGAACTTTTCTTGCGAGCTGAGTAAATTTCGTCTGCAAAATGATTGATATCCGCTTAAACTTAAATGATAAGAATGTCTCCCAGTTCTTTTCAAAAGCATATTGAGAGTGTCATTTAATATGGCTGCCTATGTGATGGGACGTCGAGTTACTGGGCGTTATGTCCTCGGTTTATCTGGATCCTAACTCATTACATGATTTATCATACATCCACTGATAGCAAGCTAAGGGTTGTGAGTAAAGTGTGTATCCATGTCTCCCAAACAGTGCGCAAACATTACACTGTTTGAATCTTTCACTGCAAAATGGCGAATATCTGATTACTTTTGCAAACAGTCTGGATCCTGACGAGACACCGAGTCACTCGGCGTCTCGTCAGGATCCAAACTGTTTGTTAATGTGGTTACGTTTATTGAAACAAATTGGGAGACAAATAAACAGTGACATTATCGCAGACAACACTTTTTGCAGACGACTTTACTTGGCAGCGAAAGAGTTAAGATCATACGAAGGCAAATTTATTGCTTTTTATCTTTGCTTGAATGATTGCCTTGTGTCGTTTGCAGACTGTCTGTGTATGACACAAGTTGCGTCATTGTGATGTGAAGCAAGAGTTTCTGGAAATGTATGGCACACATGTTCTAAGTACATGAACGCCGTCCGCTCTAATTTGTAAATAGTTTGAAAGAAAGTACAATTTCAAGATCAACTCTCTATTTCTCTTTCCTCCATCTCTCTCTATATCTCCCTCTTTCAGTCGTTATACAGTTATACGTTATTTCTCCCCCTCCATATCTATATATATTTATCTATCTATTTCTCTCCCGCTTGTTTGCTCATTTTCTCTCTCATTCTGTCTCTCATTGTGTGTAGGTATGCATGGGAACATGTATATGAAGTAAAAATTGTTTTCTTTTCATCTCATGTTTCTTAAAGTGCCATGGTTATCTCTTTTGAGTGTGCTGTTTCCATCATCCGTTCGTCGTTTCGTCGTCTGTCGTCGTTTCGTCGTCGTGTCATCATTTGTCGTCGTTTCATCTTTGTCATTTGTTGTCGTTCCATCGCCTTTCGTGCGTCTACAACAAATACTCCATTTTTAACGCATTTGCAAACAGAGTAGATCTATTGCAGACGGCTAATGTAGGGTCTGCTCTGTTTGTTAATGAAATACTATATGCATGTGTATCTGATTTTGAAGTTTTGGTGTAGGAGCCGTCTTATCAGGGTCTGCTCTGTTTGTCTGTGACAATATATAGATCTGATTCTGCAGTTTATGTCATGGTCAAGGTATTCCGTTGCTCTTGGTGAACTTATAAAAATACAGGTAATGCCTGCTATTCATCACTTCGTTATTTTAATGAATACAATTATTGTATTCATTGCGCAAATGGTTACAAACTCATCTTCTATTCCAAACGGTAAAGTATAATTACAATTCAATCTCACATAAATGAACGTGAAAAGTTGTTATAGCAACCAGCAGAAAATATTCTTGTCCGATTTAATTGTTTCACTGCCAATGTCCCATCTGTGAGAACATATGCAGTTTGGGTCCAAATGAGACGCCGAGTAACTCTTCATCTCATCAGGATCCACTCTGTTTGTTACTGTAGTAGTAGACGAACAATTTTGTAGACGACAATTTTTATCAGCGAAACAAGTGATTTTACAGAAATGTTTTGGTTCATCATTAAGCATACCAGCTATTTGTTAGCAAAGTCTGAAGATAATATTTTGGATAGCATGACTTATAAGGACTCAATATCTCTAAATTCATTAACGTCCATCTTTTATTGGCGGAAATAAAGATAAACTTTATGTTCATTCTAATAGCGATATTCGCGTGATAAGTAAGGCTATATAAGTTGATATGTTCTTCTGTCAATAACGATATTTGCTCATGGAGGCTGTAGGAGCCGTGTCAACACGGCCTGTATGGATGTACATGTATATGGATCTGATTCTACAGTGACTGCCAAAACGAAAAGTTATTAAAATCAGCTAAGGCGTATTCATTATGTTATAAATATTCATGAGGGAAATTGGTATGACAAGTGTATTAGAATTCAGAGGGTCAAGATAAGATGCGTAATTTTCAACATGTTCAAGGATAGCTCTTTTATTTCTCCACCAAACCCTATACTGTGATCACTCATTAGAATCGTCTCGAAGAGACACATTTTAATACTTTCACTGCCAATGTCGCATAAATGCACCACGACAAATAGTGCAGTCCCTTTTCAAGGCAGCGTCTGATCAGGGACTTGACTTTTTGTCTCAATCTCTATTTCTATATCTGTGGTTTATTCCTTTCAAATTTGCATTTATTGATCTCATTTCCTTATTTTACCGATTGATTTAACGAACTTGGATAGCAGACGGCAGATGGAAATTTGGCGCCAAAAAGTTTAACGCCCTTGCAAACAGAGTAGATCTATAGCAGACGACTCCTGCAGGGTCTGCTCTGTTTGTTAATGAAATACTATAGATCTGATTCTGCAGTTTGATGTTGGGGCCGTCTGATCAGGGTCACCTCTGTTTGTCTATGATAAACTATTCATCTGATTATGCAGTTTGATGTAGGAGCCGTCTGATCAGGGTCTCCTCTGTTTGTCTATGACAAACTATAGATCTGATTCTGCAGTTTATATCGTGGACATGGTATCCCCTTGGTCATGGTGAAATTATAAAAAAAAATACTGATACTTATTTAATATTCATTACTTCGTTATTTTTAATGAATATACATTGAGTAAACAGTTAACTCTTTCCCTGTTCTATGTTTATTACAAATTTCAATACCTACTGAATATTCATGGACAAAATAGTAATGATAAAATATGGAAGGTAGACCATTGTAGCCATTTTAGAAAGTATAGAAACAGATCTATCAAATTCCATTAGCAAACAGAGCAGACCCTGATCAGACGGCTCCTATAGGAGCCGTCTGATCTGGGTCTACTCTGTTTGCAGATGCGTGAACACACGTTTATATGAGGGAAAGGGTTAAAGAAACTCATCTTCTGTTCCAGTGGGTAAAGTCAAATCTCACATATATGATCTCCAGTAAAACAACGTGACTAGTTGTAATAGCGCAACAAGTTGAACATATTCTCACAAACTGCTGGTCCGATTTTAATTATTTCACAGCCAATGTCGCATCTGTGGTTACATGTACCTATGGAAACAGTTTGGATGCAAATGAGACACCGAGTAACTCGGCGTCTAATCAGGATCCAAACTGTTTGTTACTGTGGTTATGTTTTTCAAAGAAGAGGGGAGACCATTACACAAACGAAAATTGCAGCAGACGATAAAGTTTGCAGACAACATTTTTATCACCGAAAGAGGTAAAAGTAATTTGATTCATCATCAAGCATAACGGTTATTTGTTAGCAAAGTCTAAAGCTTGTTTGGTATAGTGTTACTTATGTGGACTGTATATCTCCAAAGCCTAAAGCTTGTTTGGTATAGTGTTACTTATGTGGACTGTATATCTCCAAAGCCTAAAGCTTGTTTGGTATAGTGTTACTTATGTGGACTGTATCCAAAGCCTAAAGCTTGTTTTGTATAGCATGACTTATAAGGACTCTATATCTCTAAATTCATTAATGACTCTCTTTTATTGGAGGAAATAAAGATAAACTTTATGTTCATTCTAATAGCGATATTCGCGTGATAAGTAAGGCTATATAAGTTGATATGTACTTCTGTCAATAACGATATTTGCTCATGGAGGCTGCAGGAGCCGTGTCTACGCGACCTGTATGGATGTACATGTATATGGATCTGATTCTACAGTGTCTGCCAAAGCGAAACATCGTGTTTAAACAATAATTAAAAAATCAGCTAATACGTATTCTTATGCTATAATATCCATGAGAGAAGTGGGTATATTAAAATTCAGAGGTCCAGATAAGATTTTCAACATTTTCAAGAATAGCTCTTTTATTTCTCCATCAAACCCTATACTGTGACCATTCTTTAGAATCGCCTGGAAGAGACTATTCTAAAGAGTGGTCAAAGTATAGAGTTTGGTGGATAAATGACGATTTTAGTATTTGGGTACGCACCTTTATCTGTATCTCTGTAATTATTATAATTCTGCAGTACTGTATTTAATTACGCAAGTGCAAGATGCCTCGATTCGGTAATGCGTTTGCAGTATCTTTATCTGACAGACAATTGACTTTTAGCAGGTTTCGAAAGAGGATTTATTAGAAATGAAGCCGTATTGACAACGGAAATTGAGAACGCTTTATTTCAAACTTTTATTGCTAGCACTCATGTGGCGGCATGCAGATGAAGGGTAACCAGTCTTGAAAACTAAAAATGTCCTGAGATGCCAATGTGTTGTCAAAATAACGTCAAGACTAGAGAAACATGGAACTTGTTTATCATAGGTTTCCTAAATAGGCATCTTATTTGGAGCTTTTATTTTAGCAACGCCATAGAAAAAAATTGATTTGGCTCCTGCTATCCTAGTCAAGCAGTACAAATATAAACCTGTTGAATTAATAATTTGCAAAATACTTTTCAAATCGTCGAGCGATTCCATGATTACCTTTACAAACAGTTGGACCAAGATGAGACGACGAGTGACTCCGCGTCTCACCAGGATCCAAACCGTTTGAGACTGAACCCGTCTATGAAAGGAAATGGAAGGAAATCTGCATCGAAACCGAAATTTGCAGACATTCTTTATTGAATAACCCTTTCCCTGTTCTGTATTTATTCCAATATTCCTGGAAAATGGTTATAATAAAATATGGAAGGTGGCTCATTGTAGCCATTTTAGACAGTAAAGAAACAGCTCTATCAAATTCCATTAGCGAACAAATCCTATAGAGGAACCTCTGTTCTGGGTCTACTCTGTTTGCAAATGTTTGAAAACGCGTTTATATGAAGGAAAATGTTATATTTGCATGTTATTTAAAGGTTAATGTCAAACAATGTAGATCAGGAGTAAAAACAAAAAAGGTAAAGGTGAGGTTTATAGTCTGGAACTACATACAATGTACATATTCTCCCGACTTCACAATTTACCCCCTGATCACTGGGTTATAAGTCGGCCATTAACACTCGGCGCCTAAGGCAGCCATGGCCCATTGACTTATTTCCCTCACAGGTACCCATTTATACACCTGGGTAGAGAGGAGCAAACGTAGGATGCATTTTTTGCTCAGAAAAATTCTGATAGTCCGATGGCAGGATTCGAACCTGGGACCCTTCGATCCCAAGTCTAACGTCCTACCACCGGACCACCACTATTTGCTACCTCTTTGACATATCGGCTACATATATATTGAGTGTACTGTTTGTTTCTTCGCAGTTTCCAAAGAGTCCCTAGCTTGTTGTACATGTATCTCTCATCTCTGGTTGTTTTTACTGGTTTATGTTCCATGCGCTGATTGTTCGAAGTGGGATGGCCCTTTATTGTTTAACTTTATCGTCCATCATTTGGAGCTGATTAGGTATGCTGGACGATATTAAATGTCAACAGTACATGCCCGGATGAGATGGGTCCTCTAAGAGCCCTTGGATCTGGTTCTGCACTGTTTTCAAATGCCAGTTCACTCGTTTCACGCATTCAAAGTGTTAATGCTTTTAGATATCACTGTCTTGTAATGACACTTACGTTGTGATAATTATCTTTTCCGGAAGGCTTTTATTTCAAGACAAACTAAGCCATCACTCCATAAATATGCCTTTTAACGGCTTTGCAAACAGATAAGAACCAGACCAGATGGCTCTTTTAAGTGTAGCCTAATAAAGGGCTGCTATGTGGGCTTATTAATAATATAGACATAATTCTACAGTTTCTGCATTGGTAAAGACTTCATGGGCTCATAACTTATGACATTTTAAAAAAAAAATCAGCTATTTAATATTCATGACATCATCATATCTTACATAAATATTCATGGAGTAAATGGTTAACACTTCAAGAAGAGCATGTGTCATTCTGGATATTTAAGACATAGGCATTCTGGAATACTTTAAATCGGAATCAAGCAACCACCTGTTCTTAACTCTTTACTCCACAAATACACCTTTCTACACCTTTCCAAACAGAGTAGACCCAGATCAGACGGCTCCTATAAGAGCAGTCCGACCAGGGTCTACTCTGTTTGCTTATGATAATAATACACGTGTAGATATGATTCTACAGTTTCTGTCATTGCCAAATGTTCTTGTGTTCATGTGCAATTATAAGAAAATAATCTAATTAACATTCATGATGCGATTTATTCTTACATGAATATTCATGTAGTAAAGGATTCAAGACACATATGTTTCCCAATTAGAAGGTCAGTTTATAATGATTCAACATTTTAACAGGTCAGGTCTTGAGCCAATTGGCACATGAAGAATATTCGTTGAAAATCGTCTCATTTGGATAGACAATTTGTGAGCTATTTAGTTATGCAAAGTGTATTTTATATGACACTCTTTACTCCATAAATACGCCTTTTGACGCCTTTGCACACAGGGTTGACCCACATTCCTGTAGAAGCCGTCCCATTCGGGCCTGCTCTGTTTGCTGATAAAATAATATAGATGTGATTCTACAGTTTCTGCCATGGTAAAATTCATAGCAACAGATAGGCGAGATATAGATTAGTTCAATAGATAAATGTGCGTACTCAGATTCTAAAATCCCCATTTCTCCACCAAACCCTATGTTGTGATGATTCTAAAGAGTAGTCACAATATACGGTTTGGTGGAGAAATGAAGGAGTTATTCTTGAAAATGTTTCAATTGACGCGTCTTATCTGGACCTCTGTAAAGGTCTCTTGTTCACTATACCATTTTAAAAATTCAGTTAAGCCTGACAACACTGAGTTTTCAAATGGATGTTTCCAAAATTCTAACAGGTCAAGCTTATGGTGAATATTTATAGATTTTTTTAAAAGAAAAGTGTAACATGTCAAACAGTGAAGACCCTGATCTGAGTGCTCCTGTCGGAGTCCTGTCATCTGGGCCTACACTGTTTGCAAATGACATTAGTGACTCGTGTCCCCACAGTAAGGGTTAATTAATAGTCATGTGTGCATTATTTCTTACTAAATGTTTATGAGCTAAAGGGTCAAATAAAATGGATCATTATACAAAAAAAACTAATAAAATAAGGTCACATGCAAAAAGAAAAACACGAAATTTTGTATTTTCATATTTTGTAGCTCACCAGAAATACCAATTTTCCATTTCTATTCGGTAGTGTTTTTTAATCAACACTTTCGCCGCCAAATGCATTTCGCCTGTCAAGATTATCGTCTCCTTCATGTTTATAAATGGATGTGTCTTCAATTTCGTTTTAAAAACATGAGTAGAGTGTCAAACAGTTTGGATCCTGATGCGACGTCGAGTTACTTGGCGTCTCATCTGGATCCAGACTGTTTGCACAGGTTATAAATTTTTCGCCTATGGCAGCGTGATACTATGAATTAAATCAATTAATAAAAAGTTGTCCAATGAATACCGGACGTTAAACTTAGTATAAATATCGGTCTCAGAGACAGGTGGCAGCTTAATGCAGGGTTAAAGTTATGCTGAAAGCTCCTAGAGGGGCATGACTTTCCCCCTGCAGTAAGCAGTCACATGCTATAAAGTATTTAAATTCTTCTCTACTAGAATTTCTGTTTAGAGAGGTTTTACTGCATATGAAATATGTTCAACCACCATGGGAATAGCATCGTATCGTGGCGAAGATCCCCACGTCTTGACATTGCACATGCCACACACATTATTCAGAACACGTATACAGTGAAACCTCTCTATAAAGGCCACTAAATTACAATAAGTATTTTGTGTTAAAGGCAGGTGGCTGCTTAAAGCAAGGTGAAAGTAAAACAGAACGCTCCTTTAGGAGCGTTCTGTTTTACTTTCACCTTGCTTTAAGCAGCCATCTGCCCTAAACACCAACTAATTAAAACAATTTAGTGGGCGTTATAGAGAGGTTTTACTGTATAAGTAAGGGAGTAACTAGAAGCTTGCTGGTCAGTGATTACCGCTGTACACCATCTGGATCCAGATAAGACAAAGTAGAGTTCGGGTCTTATTAGGATCCAAACTGTTTGACATTCTAATAGTGTTTTTGAAAAGAAATGCAATATAAATCAATTTCAATATCTGAAGAGGTGACATTTTCTACAAACAATAACTTTTTTAGCAGGTAAAAGACTCTCATGTAACCTGGAAATTCTTTCAGCCACGATCGTTTAGTTTCGAACCAACGCAAACTTTAAACTCTTAAAATGTTATTGAAATGCTGCATAGTAGTAGATGTTAAAGCAACTCAAATTGGATGGTTAATTTAAGTCATGTAATTCTAATTCTAATATGCTCCGGGGATCTTTTAATGAAGCTGAGGTTATAGAGAGGTTTTACTGTACGTTCCCCTGTTGTATAACTCTTGATACATTTGCCTCTGACTAAGAGTTCATAGTGACTTTTAACTTCTGTTTATCCTAGTTATTTATACCCCTCACAAATAATTATTTAAGAAACAATAGCAAAACATATAAACGTATTTTGAACAGTTTCATTTGACTACATTTATTTGCCATTTTAATTTCACTCCTGCGAATACGTAATGTCGTTAACATCATACCAGTTAATGACACTCATACGCAAACGAAGCCAGTCACATTTTGGTATTTTATTATTTGTTTAATGGCTAATTTCAACCTGCCTTCACACGCAGAAAACGAACACTGACGGGATATTATCCAGCTGAATAGCTGGACTTAAATAGATCCTTGGCAAAAGCCATTAACCGAATTAATTATCTGAAGTTTTCACCGACCTTGGCAATTACAAACTGCATAACTGGTTTTGAATTAATACAATGGTGATGATGACGATCGTTATGATGATCGTGATGATGATGATGATGATGATGATGATGATGATGATGATGATGATGATGATGATGATGATGATGATGATGATGATGATCAGCAAAATAAACTTTGTGGCATAAATAAGATTTCAATAAAACGTGATCGTTGAGAAATATGCGTGTTTTTTCTTTAACCCCCACAACAGATAATGAATTAACAAATGTGATGAATTCGTTGCCATTTTTGCTTTCTGTTTCTAATTTGTGGCTGTAACATATTCGTTTTGGTGTGCATATAAAAACTTAAGCCACACGAATATATCACATTTTATGTACAATATTCGTTTGAAGCGCGTGCCATTTTCGACCGAATATATCACACGTGTGACAAATCGGTCGAATTTTTCACTCGTGTTACATATTCGATCCGTGACATATACGGTTCAACAGGCGTCAATATTAGGGAATGGGTTAACCATTTTCCTGTTCTATGTTTATTCCAAAGCTCAATACTCCTAGTTATTCTTCTTGGGCAAAATAGTTATAATGAAATATGGAAGGTGGACTATTGTATTCGTTTTATAAAGTAAAGAAACAGATCTATCAATTTCCAATAGCAAATAGACCAGATCCTGATCAGGCGGCTCCTATAGGGTCTGCATTGTTTTGCAAATGCGTGAACAAGCGTTTATATGAAGGAAATGTTTAATGATAGTGTCAGTTTATTATGAAACGGTATATTGTATAATTGTTGAGAGGATTCTGAAAGACACACAGTACAGACCCTGATCAGAAGGCTCTTCTAGGATTCATCTGATCTTGATCTGCACAGTTTGCATTCAAAGGGCTAAAGAGATTTTAACACCGCACTTTTAAAACAATTATGAATTGGTTAGTTTTGGCTCATCAGAAACCGTTTGTAACTCGAGTCTGTCATTGTCTTTACATGTATACTGTTACATGTAATCCAATTAAGACAGACAATACAATACAATATAATACAATTCATAAGCGTTAATATATCAACATATATTTTCAAATTTTTACTGTTCAGTATTTTCATTTAGCACACAATACTATTTAGAATGAAGTTTAAAGTTCTATTTCGATGTCGCGAAAATGCACCACGATAAACAAACAGTGCAGTCCCAGCTCAGACGCCGCCTCTGGTGAGAGACTTATCTGATTGCCCCCAGTTCTATGTGTGCGGTGTATTCTTTGAAATGCGCATTTATTTATCTCAATTCTTCATTTTACCGATTTTTTAAACAAACTTGGGTCGTAGACAACAATTAGATTAAAATCAGTTAACCTTTACAGAAATCCAGATAACATGTGTAAGTTAAAATAATAACCCATTTATTTCTCAACCAAATCCTATACTACCTGTACTGTGTGACCACTCTTTAGAATCATCTCTTCGAGACGATTCTAAAGAGTGATCACAATGTAGGGTTTGGTGGAGAAATGACGATTTTAGTATTTGGGTACGCACCCATATCTGAAACTCTGCCTGTATTTAGGAAGCTCTCCGTTGTACAGTAAACACTGTCTCTAGTGGTCATATTATGAATTAACATTGGAGGCTATAAGAGCAGGTGGTTGTTATATACAGGGCAAAAGTCATACAAAAATCTCGTGCATTAAGTTACCACCTATATTAACCCTTTACCTGTTCTCTGTTTAATCCAAATTTCAATACCTACTGAATATTCATGGACAAAATAGTTATAACGAAATATGGAAGGTGGAAAATTGTAGCCAGCAGACCCTGATCAGACGGCTCCTATAGGTCTAGTCTGTTTGCGAATGCATGAAAACACGCTTATATGAGGGAAAGGGTTAGCCATTTTTATGTCTTTGGAAACAGAGTAGACCTAGGAGCAGTCCGATCAGGGTCTGTTCTGTTTGTTTATGATATGATTTATATCTGGTTCTACGTTTGTATTTATCAAAGCAAACAATTCCGCTAAACAGCTGATATTATAAAAGTTCAATTCATGATGTCATTATTTCTTACATGAATATTAAACAAATACGGATTATCCCTTTACTTCATACGTACGCCTTTCTACGTATCTGCAAACAGAATACACCTAGATCAGACGGTTCCTATAGGATCTCTTCTGTTTGCTTATAAAATGATCAGGGATCAAGTCTGATCAGGGTCTTTTGTTTATGACATGGCCGAAAATGACCGCGTCCATGTTCTTTTATAACAATTAATCTAATTAACATTAATACCTATATTGTAATTTCTCACACGAATCTTCATGGAGTATTTTAGGGTTTAACCCCCAGAATAGGCTCATTTTGGTCACAGTCGACATAATTTACTGTATATCTACTCCACGACGGTTACCCAGGTAACACTGGTATCATGTTTTGCTCCTAACTTGTTGTTTTTTCTTCGGCTTACATATAAAAGACAATCACTAAGTGAAACACACTCGCCAAGTTGACAATCTCTTTCGGTTGTAAATAAACTCAAGATGAATAAAATTTGAAAAATTGGAGTGGACTTTTTCTACCAAAGAAATATGTGCCGAGCGCGCTATAACTCAACCCTTTACTCCATAAATACACCTTTCTAAGTATTTGCAAACAGAGTAGACCAAGATCAGACGGCTCCTGTAGGAACCGTCTGATCAGGGTTTGCTCTGTTTGCTTATGATATAAAACAGATATAATTCTACACTTTCTGTCATGACCAAAGAATTCTGTGCTCATGTGCCAATATATAAAACAATATCTAATTAATATTCATGGTGTCATTATTTCTTACATAAATATTCATGGAGTAAAGTGTTAACCCGTTACCTGATGAATATTCATGAACGAGCCCCCCCACCCCCATTATGAGTATGAAATAACTAATTATCTAATTGTTATATAAATGAATATATACATTCAGGTCTGGAGCGTTGATCTGCAAACTTTCCAGTCGAATGTGTCTCTCATGGAAAGAAATTCGCATGGCAGAATTTGTACGACTACTAGTAAATCGTACATTAGATTTATTTGTAAACACTTAAAAATGGACGACTATTCAAATCATAAACTACAAGTGCCTACAGTAAACTCTTAAGTTGCAAAGTATTATCGTCAGCAAACTAGTTTGTCGTGTCTTAATTCTTATTTTTAATATTCTTTCGTCTTCTTTCAAAACCATAACTAAAGTGTCAAACAGTTTGGATCCTGACGATACGTCGAATTACTCGGCATCTCATCTGGATCCAAACTGCTTGATACTTTATACATATCTTATCACAGAGTCGCCAATACCAGTGAAACAGTTAAATTTAATCTAATATCGTACAACATGTTACCAGCAATAGATCGATGGTTTTCGCACATGTCTACGTTAACATTAATTTGCTAAATACCCCCAGGCGACTTAAATGTTCAGTTGGTATCAGTTTAACTATATCGCTGCCAAATTTTGTCGTCTGCAAAACTTTGTCGTCTGCTTCAATTTTCCATTCTTATTTTTCTTCATTTTTGTTTAAAGAAACAGTCACAGTAACAAGGATCCCGATGAGACGCCGAGTTACTCGAGCTAGATCCAAACTGTTTGCATAGGCAATCTCACATGCGACACCGGCAGCTAAAGAGTTTAAATCAGTTATGACATGTACTTGTTTGATTGTATTGCAATATGTCTCTCGATAGAGTGTCAGATTTAATATATATGCAGCTATGAAATGCATTATATTCTCCCTGTTCTCAACCCTTTATATGACGAGGAGTTTTCACAATATACGGATTGGTAGAGAAATAAACACGCTATATTTGAAGAAAACAAACCAGCCCAAGATAGGACCCCCCCCCCCCCCCCCCCCCCAAATCCCCAGCAAAACAACAGGTGAACGTTATGCATCTTATGCAGGCATCTGCTTTGCCCGATTGATATTACAAGAAATAAGGACGTCATGAATACTTATTAGCTGCACTTTTATACTTGTATATTAACAAGGGGCATATAAACTGTAGAATTAGGTCTACGTAAATACTTATATAGCCCTTTCCCTGTTCTATATATTTTTTCCATTTCAATACCTACTGAATATTCATGGACAACGTAGATAAAATGAGATATGGGAAGTGGAACATTGTAGCCAATTTAGAAAGTAAACAAACAGATCTATCAAATTTCGTTAGCAAACAGAGCAGACCCTGATCAGATGGCTCCTATATTCCCTGGGTCTACGCTGTTTGCAAATGCGTGAAAAAGCGTTTACGTGAAGGAAAGGGATAAGCAGGCAAAGCAGACTGTGATTAGATAGCTCATACAGGAACCGTCTGACACATGGTCTATTCTGTTTGTAAAGCTATGAAAAGATGTTTATATCTAGTAAGGATTCTATATTTTTTAGTTTCTTTTTGAAAACTCATAGTTTGCAAAGTTTGGCAAACAGCTCTAGATCTTGATGGGACTCTGAGCTACTCGTCTTACTATTCAGCCATTCCCTCATGTTGACGCCTTTTGACGCATCTGTAAAAGTCACTTTCTGAAACCATTGTGATAAATAGAGCATTTGCTCCATAGGAGCAAATGCTCTATTTATCACAATGGTTTCAAAACTACACAATTCTAAAATTTTCCTTTCCTTAGAAAATGCTCCTTTTCGGTAGATTTACTCAAAGAGTTTGGGTCTAAAAGTAGCTTATGAGGTACTGGGTTAAGGATCAAGCTCTTCGCAAATGCATATCAGCTCGCGATCAGCAGAACATAGTTTAACCCGTTAATCATTGAGAATTTTCATTTAATAAAACATTGCCTATTTCTATTTCTATAAGGAATTGTTTCTTCACATTGTTTACAGAAGCCTAATCAGAATGTCAAATAGTTTGGATCCAGATGAGACGCCAAGTAACCCGGCGTCTCGTGATGCTCCACACGTTTTGATATCTTAGTTAAATAGAAGACTGTTCTGGATCCAAACTGTTTGCAAAATAATCACTGGGACTGAATGTGTTATACACAATAATTATGTTGAAAATCGATAGTACATAAAACCTCAATTAGCATACTGATATGCATACGTATATGCATTCCGTGTGCCATTATATTGATTATAACTGATGTCTATAAGATAAAGTATTTCACGATGTTAGTATATGTAGGCGTTTCCTTCTATCTCAAAGGCATATAATGTATACAGAAAGCATGTGCTTGCATTACAGAAACTGCATGACTCGTGCGATTTATCAACTTTCATATCGGTATTTTATTTTACAGATATGGGCTCATGTCACAATCGCTAACCAATAAAGGTTCAACTCCTAATCCCTAACAACAGTAACTTCATATTCCGTACACAACATTTGTCAATTTATGTCCGATCCCTAATACGTAAGTGCCGTACCACTGTGGGTTCTTATCCTACTGCCATACCTTTACATTCTAAAATATACATGTACATGTAGTTGATAAATGACATGGGTCCATGTTGCCTTCCCTAACCGTCACATGCTGCATTTGCAGTTCATATGTACATGCCTCTATCCCTAAAACTGATATAGGCTCATGTCCAAGTTCCCTAGATATGACTTCATGTTCCTGTCCCAAACTCATATAGGACTATAGCTGAGTTCCCTAGATAGGGGTTCATGTCCCAGTCCGAATCTAACATAGAGGCATGCCCAAGTTCCCTAGATATGGATTCATCTCTCTGTCCCAAACTGATATAGAGTTATGTACGAGTTCTCTAGATATGGATTCGTGTCTCTGTCCCAAACTGATACAGAGTTATGTACGAGTTCTCTAGATATGGATTCGTGTCTCTGTCCCAAACTGATATAGAGTCATGTACGAGTGTCATAGATATGGGTTCATGTCCGTTTCCCGCGCTGAGATATGAGTAAATTTCCCTGTCCCAAATTGATATATAGTCTCTTAGAGAAATGTTTTTATGTGCCGATATACTTTATGATTATGTGTACTTATCAAGGCATGCTCGAATCATGCGACAGCAGATGGCCACTAGATGATGCTTTGATAACTTTATACATATAACCCTTCGCTTGCTGAATTTTAAAATACATTCCTCCTTCTTTACCCATGTCCTGTTGTATAATTTAAATATATCTTCACTGTGTACAAGTATTTCGCTGTGCAATCACTGCTGTGGAGTGCACTGGTTGCACAATCAACTTGTAATTAGTGCAGACCCTGATGAGACAGCTCCTGCAGAAGCTGTCTCATCTGGGTCGTCACTATATTGACGTGAATAGCAAGCGAAGGGTTAAACATTAACTCTCTCGTTGTCAGTGTTGCATTTGTGATTCCTGTGCAAACAATCTATGATCTGGTTCAGGTACTGAACAACGAACGCGGCGTCTCATCATGAACCAAATTGTTTATTAAAGTGGCAAGGTTTTTTTTGTAAAAAAAAAGAAATGTGAAGAAAACGAAACTTGTAGCAGATGACAAATTTTGAAGAAGATACTATTTGACAGCAAAACAGTGACAGCCACAGCTTGCACCCAGTGTGCACGTCAATATTCTTTACCAGTGAACGACCTGAAATCAAAACGTGTTTTGCATTCGTTATGTTGATACGATAGCAAACTTAAATATCTGCCACAACCGCCCAAAACACGAAATATTTACCTTTCATGCAAATAACAGCTTAACCCTTTCCCTTGTATAAACGTGTGTTTCACTCATTTGAAAACAGAGTAGACCCAGTTCAGACGGTTCCTATAGGAGCCGTCTCATCAGGGTCTGCTCTGTTTGCTAATGGAATTTTAAAGATCTGTTTCTTTACTTTCTAAATTGGCTACACTGTTCCACCTTCAACATTTCATTTTGACTACTTTGTCCATGAATATTCAGTAGCTATTGAAATTTAGAGTAAACCCAGAACAGAACAAAGAAATAATTAATGCGAGACGAAACATATGCAGGAAGCTCCCATAGACACTTTCTGCATGACTTTTGTCTTGTATTAAGGCACCATCTGCTTGTAAAGGCATTTATGTTTATTCATTGACAGTTTCTTCTGTTTGTTGCTATAAAAGTAGACCCTGGCATTGTGTTCCAAGATAGTTTATACAACGATAATGTACTTACAGCTCATAAAGATGCTTACGTCTTGTCACCTTCCAGGTTTATGGGAACATTTTGGCGATAACTTGAACAATCCTAGTCTGTGTTACGCAAGGATAAGTTTAACTGTTTTGCAATTATGTCGTATGCTACATATTTCAGTTTTTATTTTATTTTTCTTCAATTTTGTTTCAAAAACATAGTTACATAGCCAAACTTATTGGATCCTAATTAGACGCCGAGTTACTCAGCGTCTCATCTGGATCCAAACTGTTTGCATAGATAATCAAAGATATGACACTAGCAGCGAAAGAGCTATACGAGCTGTAACATATCAAGTACATATAAGCGTGACATGTAACAAAAGAACGATAAGATAAGACGAGCTAAGATTGGACGAGACAAAACGATATTTGACGAAACAATATGGGACGAGGTTTAACAAGACGAGCTGAAACGAGATTGGACGAAATGAGATTGGACGGGACGAGACCAGATTGGGCAAGACGAGATGAAGCTAGAGTGTACGAGACGAAACAAAAATGATAAGAGATATGACGAGACCAGGTATGACGAGACGAGACTGGACGAGACGAGACTGGACGAGACGAAATTGAACGAAATGAGAACAGACAAGACAATATAAGATAAAATAAGATACTCACATCATTTTAATTTATCTCAGATAAGATAATGTTCATTTGACCCTTTCCTCCATAAAAACGCCTTTCTACGCCTTTGCAAACACAGTGGACCCATATTAGATGGCTCCTGTAGGAACCATCTGATCAGGGTTTGCTCTATTTGCTTATGGAATAAAACGGATCTGATTCTATAGTTCCTACTTTCGAAAAAAAATCATGTGTTAATATGCCATTTTAAAAATTAATTTAATTAATATTTATGATGCCATCATTTCTTACATGAATATTCATGGAATAAAAACAAAAACATCAAAGAGTCTTAAAGAAATGCAAAGCTAATTAAGGCATACAATATGTGACATACATTTCATGAATAATTGACCAACAACACTATATTGATTATTGGTGATAACCTTGCAAACTGTTTGGATCCAGATGCAAACTGTCTGGATCCAGACACGGTTTCTCATCAGGATCCATTCCATTTGACATTATGACAGAAATGTAAGGAGAATGTACTTTTAGATTTGAAGTAGATGGCTATAGTTGCGGACAAAAATTGCCTAGAGTGCAGAAAGTTAAGACTAATCATCATAAGAAAGGCAAGCAACAGTTGTTATGAATGGATTGATTCATCTATATTTTAAGTATAAAGTACATGTGTACAAGAAAGCTTTCTGAGACGACCGCGAGCTCTACTTGTGGGTGTTAAAGGCTGTCTGTATTGCGATGCAGGACGATAATTATGCAGGTAGCTCCCATAGGAGCTTTCGGCATTACTTTTCAACCTGCTTTAAACAACTACATGCCACAAAACACATCAACATCTATTCTTTTAGATTCAACATATGTTTCTAGTCTGAACTCTTTAGTATTTTTTATCATTTATAATAAACAACATACATTGGCGTTTGTCTTACAGTGAAGCATGTATATTTTATTCCCACTATAGCAGTATGTGTTAATCCAATCAGTGCCACATATACCGTTATACAAGCCAATGTTATATCGGCGGTACCTGTGATCTCTGGGTGGACAATATTGATTGGCACGTGTAATTACGAAAGCAGCCTTAACTAGAGGTTTGTTTTTGTCACAAAAACAGATGTCTCCCCCTCCCAACCTCTTTCCAATTCACAAGTGTAATATCTGTAATTCCAAACTTATCAGGGTCTAATTTTTAAGTCATCAGGGGAAATAACTCCAACATTGTCAGGGGGAGACAATTCAAAAGCCCCAGGTACACAAAAGCACATGCTAGTCAACATTCTTGTGAAGTTTGGTGACTCTAGTACTAGTGGTTTCAGAGATACATGTGACACAAAGTAACGCTTCTCTTATTTTAAGTCATAAGGGGCAGTAACTCCAAAGTTATCAGGGGGAGACAGTTAAAAAATCCAGATGCACAAAAACTCATGCTGGTGAACATTCCTGTGAAGTTTGGTGACTCTAGCCCTACTGGTTTCAGAGATACATGCAGTACAAAGTTTATCTAATTCTAAGTTATCATATCAGGGGCAGTAACTCAAGAATTATCAGGGGGAGACAATTAAAAAACCCAGGTGCACAACAACTCATGCTGGTCAAGATTCCTGTGAAGTTTGGTGACTCTAGCCCTAGTGGTTTTTAAAGATATGCATGACACAAAGTTTCTCTAATTTTAAGTAATCATATCAGGGGCAATAACTCCAAAGTTATCAAGGGGAGACAATTCAAAAATCCCAGGTGCACAACAACTCATGCTGGTCAACATTCCTGTGAAGTTTGGTGACACTAGCCCCAGTGGTTTCAGAGATATGCACGACACTAAGTAAAGTTTGTCTAATTTTAAGTCATCAGGGGCAGTAACTCCAAAGTTAACAGGGGGGAGACAATTCAAAAAACCCAAGAGCAAAACAACTCATGCTAGTGAACAATCCAGTGAAGTTTGGTGACTCTAGCCCTACTGGTTTCAAAGATACGCGCGACACAAAGTTTGTATAAATTTAAGTATTCATATCAGGGGCAACAACTCAAGAATTATCAGGGGGAGACAATTCAAAAACCATAGGTGCACAACAACTCATGCTGGTGAACATTCCTGTGAAGTTTGGTGACTCTAGTACTAGCTGTTTCAGAGATACGCGCGACACAAAGTTTTTCTAATTTTAAGTCATCAGGGGCAATAACTCCGAAGTTATCAGGGGGAGACAACTCAAAACAACCAGGTGCACAACAACTCATGCTGGTGAACATTCCTGTGAAGTTTGGTGACTCTAGCCCAACTGGTTTCAGAGATACGCGCGACACATGTTTGTGACGGACAGACAGACAGACGGACGGACGGACGGACGGACGGACAGACAGACAACTCTGGCAAAAACAATATATCTCCCCATAAATGGGGGAGACATAATTCAATCAGCAATATCACAGAGGCACCGATAATGACACGTGTATTATGTATATATTTAATCTTTTAAAACCTGATATTTTTGTTGTGACTATCATCATGTTTTATTATTATTATTATTATCATTATGTATTTCATAAAGCCGATAATATTTCTTATCGCTTAAACTTTTAATCACTAACCACCCCCGCAATAATATTGGTTTTCCTATTAAATTCGATAGGTAGCGAAACGTACAGGTTGCGAAATAGTCAGGGTAGCGAAATGACTTCTCGGTGGGCAGCGAAATGTCTGTAGCGAAATGGTATGGGTAGCGAAACGTCTGACAACCGATATAAATAAGGTTTACGGACGTATCGCTACACAGAGTTTCGCCCCGCAATAATATTGGTTTTCCTATTAAATTCGATAGGTAGCAAAACGTACAGGTAGCGAAATGGTCAGGGTAGCGAAATGACTTCTCGGTGGGTAGCGAAATGACTGTAGCGAAATGGTATGGGTAGCGAAACGTCTGACAACCTATAATGGCATATGAACACATGACCTTTGGCTCAGGCAGAAGCTGTAGAATCAGATCTATATTACATCATAAACAAACAGAGCAGACCCTGATCAGACGGCTCCAGGAGCCGTCTGATCTAGGTCTACTCTGTTTGCAGATGCGTCAAACTGCCCTTATACAAGGAAAATAGTTAATCGCAAAACAAGCAGTCCCAAATTAGACAACCCCTGTCCATTTAATTGCCATCTCATCTCAATAGGGCAGTGTTCTTTCATATAACGCCTTAACAGAGTAGACCTTACAGGAAAGGTCTGATCCGGGTCTGCTCTGTTTGCTTTTGAAATTATGAGAGATCTGTCTCTACAGTATGCGTGATATCTTTATTTCTTACATGAATATTCAACAGGCAAATGATTAAAACCGTGAATATGTGCTTTATGCCAGATAAGCTTACATAGATAATACTTGTGCGTTCAATGAGTGCATTAAATCGCCATTTCGCGCATTTGCCAGCAGAGAAGACTCAGACCAGACGGCTCCTATAAGAGCTGTCTGATAAGGGCTGTATACTATAGATCTGAGGCTACAGGTTCTGCCTGCGCCAAAACATCCTGTGTACATAATCCACCATAAACATTCAGCCAATACATATTCATGATGTCATTATTTTATACATGGATATAGATCAAGGAAATTGTTTATCCGTAACCTGTCCCGCATGTGCCAACAGCGTGGATCTTGATGAGACGAGCTGAGTACCTCGGCGTTAATCAGGATCTCAGATATTTGACACCAGGTAAACATGTCCTCAAAATCGAATTGGAAGTAGTCTGAATTGTACCAGATCCAGAATTGAGCAGATATTTATGTTACAGTAAATTGCAGTATGGGTAACTCGGTTTATTGAACTTAATCCTTTCTCCGTGGCATCTGTAAGCCCCGGATAGTAATCAGAAATCCTCAGTGAATCTCGACAAGGCCGAAAAAATCTCAGATGTTATCTGGATTTCTATTAACATTTGTACGTCAAGAAGTAGATCCAATAGGAAATAGCGAGTGTGTACAAGTAGCAATATCGTGGATAAACATGTTGGTGTTAAGATGTCCAGCTATATTTGCAATGCCAGTTAAATAAGTAAAACATCTCAACCTGGCGACATAAATAATTTCAGAAACAACTGCACCATGGCCGTCGTGGTGGCGTTTTATGGCCTTGGTCCAAGGTTATAAAACTTCTGAGTCTGAGTCTGAGACCGTTCTCAAGTAACTGGGTCCATGCTTTTGATTGGTCAGATTTGAGTTCTCAAGCTTTTGATTGGTCAGATTTGAGCCAGCGGCTCAAATCTGACCAATCAAATGCTTGAAAACGTTCTCAGACTCAACTAAAAGTTTTATAAGCATGGACCCTGATTAGTCAGAGGTTCGTACTCAAATACTAAAATGGTCAATTCTCAACCAAACCCTATGTTGTGACCACTGTTTAGAATCCTCTCAAAGAGACTATTCTAAAAGTGTTCAAAACACAGGGTTTGGTGGAGAAATATAGAAGTTATTCTTGACACTGTTCTAATTTACGCATCTTATGTGGACCCCTGAATTTCTACAGGATCGCTTTATCGGGTTCGTGCTTACATTTCTAGTATCTTACAGAACTGGAGTTCTCAGCCTCTCATTGAGCATTTCTGATTTCGAGAAACACAACGCTATACAACTAATAAAATGAGATTGACCGATATTTGCTGATACTGCTAGCTTTTAGATGGATTCTAGATTATTTGAATTAGGCCCTCGCATATTTGATATTGACATATTAAATTTCCATATTTTTGTCAGATTAAGAATCAGTGCAGTAAAAGAACCCAAATCTTTGGAAATACAGTAAACCCATTCTAATGCGACCAGCAAAATGGGGTAAATTCATAGTGACAAAGGCATGTGGTAGCTTAATGCAGGACAAACGTTATACAGGAAGCTCCAATAGGAGCTTTCTGCATAATTTTCGTCCTGCATTAAGCAACCACCTGCTTATAAAGCAGCCATGTTTATTCATTAAGTGGTCGCATTAGGGGGAGTTTACTGTACAATTTTCTGAATTAAGTTTTCCGTGTTCTATAATTATAGTTCCATTAGCAAACGCAACAGATCGTAGTCCGACGGTTCCTTCAGCACAGCTGTCTGATCTTGGTTTACTCTGTTTGCAAAGGACATACTGGCCTTTCTATGGGGGAAATGGTCAACTCGCTTCTTGCTAAATGCAAATGATTGGCATTTGGAGACGTCAGAGCTTGATAAAAAGCCGACAGACACTAAAGGAACCACGTGACCAGGATCGGCGCTGTTTGCTTTACCAAAACTATGTCTACAGTGTTTGCATTGTCAGGAATTGATCACATGGAAAATGGCTCGGTTCCAGATTTCACCTTGGACGAGTTATTTTCTCTGTTAGCCGGTCAAGTACAAACACATGTATCATGGCCTCAACTTGTTCTGATATTTCAAATACGAACATAGATAATATATTTTCAACGACATATGATAGTATATATCATTATATGATATAAAGAAATCTTAACCGAACACCTATATCATATTAACATGACATATTTACGTCATTATGAACGTCAGGATTTGCAATATCTAAAGATAATTGACAGCTGTTTCCTACATTAAACATATGACATTTATCTTCATCACAACTCTAATACAAACTACAATGAAAACCGTCTATACCGGACCTCTGGTATAAAAGTACAGTAAAAACCCTCCAATGTGACGACTTTATATATGGAAATAAATGCCTTTAGAAGCAGATGGTTGCTTAATGCAGGTCGTAAGTTATGCAGAAATCTCCTGCAGGAGCTTTCTGCATAACGTTCGACCTGATTTAAACTACCACCTGCATTTAAGACCCGGAGTTATACATCTGTTTGCTGGATGCATTAGAGGGGTTTTATTGTATTCAGATCGTTTTGGATAAATTGGTGCTTAACGCAGAGTGAAGGCCATAGAAAGAGCTCACTATATCACGTTCAAGCAACATTGATCTGCCCTCTGTCTTAACTCTTTCCCTGTTCTGTGTTTATTCAATGTTTCAATACCTACTGATTAATTATTCATGGACAAAATAGTTATAATGAAATATGGAAGGTGGAACATTGTAACCATTTTAGAAAGTAAAGAAACAAATCTATCAAATTCCATAAGCAAACAGAGCAGACCCTGATCATAGGAGCCGTCTGATCTGTGTATTCTCTGTTTTTCAAATGCGAGACAATGCGTTTTTATGAGCGACATTCGTACTAATTTGAACGCCCGTTTTAGATGGTTTTAATGTATAAATAGGATCACGAACACCACTTAATGAATATTTATTAACACCTTTTAATAATAGCCAACGAACAAAGGAATTGTATGTCATTATTTAGGCTGAAAAGGCAGATCTAAACCGTAAGCAAAAGAGTAGATCCTGATTAGATCCTGTTTGTAGTTGTCTGATCTGGGTTTACTCCATTTGTAAAGGCGTTACAAAGCGAAGACACATCTAAAGAGTAAAGGGTTGACACCGTGCCAGTCGAAATACGGCAGATAAGCCAACAGTGCAGATGTAGTCTGGTTAGCAGAACTATAAACGTAGAAAACCGCAAACTTGGAGAACTCATATCAGTAAATTAAATTCTAACGCATCCATAGAGAAACCCTTGGACATAATAAGGAAATTGCAGGTAAACAGCAGTCTAACATTAGCCATTTAAACAGGGATACTTCTCTTGGTAAGACCAAAGAGGATATTTCGAACCTCTTAGCGAAAACGTTTCCGAAAACCATTAACCGAAAACTGCTCAACTCAATTTGTTAAAAAGATAGAAGAGAAGAAAAGCCGAATTTTAATATCGACAGCACCGATTTATATAATAAGTAAATGCACATGTAAGAGTCATGCAGGAAACACCGCATACGAAACACACAACCGCCAAAACAGCACCACGACGAAAAAAGCAAATGTACATGTAAACAAAGACAATAAGAGACACACAAAGACATAACAAACAAACAATAGGGGCAAAATGGAAGTACCGCCTTGGAACGGTCACTGGAACGGTCAGTGACAAATGTCACTGGGGGTTTAAACTGGTTTAGGGGCGCCCAACCTCACACTTACTCCACCCCATCCTAAAAGACAAACGGCGTAAATAAACGTTCCCTCTCCGACACTGTTCAATCTAACAGAACTTAGAAAAAAGATTTGAAGAAGTCTAATTATATGGTGGAACGCGTTACCAAATGCTTAAACATCTACCGGATATTTGCCTTAATATTCTTTAGGATATCTTGGAGGATAATATTTGGACAATTGGTGATCTTCCTAGCATTTGGGAGGATGCCATTGTCATTCCCATCCCTAATCCCGGGATGAATAATACTGATAATTCCAACTTTCGTCCACTGGCTATAACAAGTTGTATTTGTACAACCATGGATTGTCTGGCCAATGATAGACTAGCATTGTTCCTTGAATCCAACAATTCTATAACAAAAGTCCCATTAGGATACCGTCAAAAGAGGGGAACAATTAAACAAATCACCGCATTAGGTTTGAAACCTTCATTCGGAAAGTTTTCATTAACTATGAACAACATCAGATTAGGTTATGAACGACTTTGGTTTAAGTGAACGTTCAGCTTTATTTCTAATGTCTAGGTCACACATTCACGGATTTGGCGCCGGTTCCACTACGGATGAAATCTCACGGATGACCTCGGAAATGCCAATTTCCGTAGTGCGATACGGATGCACACAACGGTGTGACAACGGGCTTTGATGATCACACATTCACGGATTTGACGCCGGATTAGCTACGGATACGACCCGGCATCATTCATGGCAGTTTGTACTGGTCCGTACCTTTCTGTATTTCAGCCGTAGTCATACGTAGTAGTACTTGTATATCCGTGAACATTTTTAAATATGTTGAAAATTTGACCACGGATCAAACAAACGTAGAACATCTTTACTAAACCGTATTAGAACGTACGGATCGGTTTTAGTTTGTACTAAAACCGTATTAATCCGTACTTATTACAGTGCACAGGTCCTGACAGGTGTCGTTCCGTATTAAACTGTGTCATTTCCGTATTTAATCTTATAATTTCCGTGTCGTACAGTAACAATCCGTATCACTTACCACAGGTACGTCAAAACCCATAGTCATGTCGTTGTGTGCATCCGTATCGGACTAGGGGCATTTCCGTGGTCATCCGTGAGATTTAATCCGTAGTGGAACCAGCGAGGTGATCTGTGAATGTGTGACCTAGGCATCAATACGGAAATGACACGGTTTAATACGGAAATAACATGGTTTAATACGGAACGACACGTGTCAGGGCGTGTGCACTGCGGATTAACAACTGTTTGCTACGGTATAAGTGAGAGTTAATACGTATAAGATAGGTCTAATACGGAATAGCACGGATATACTACGGTTGTTTGATCCGTGGTCAAATTTTAAACATGTTCAAAATTTGTCACGGATATACAAGTACTACTACGTATGATTACGGCTAAAATGGTGAAAGCTAAGGATATTCAACTACTACTACGTATGACTACGGCTAAAATACAGAAAGCTACGGACCAATACAGATTGCCACAAATGATGCCGGATCGTATCCGTAGCTAATGTATTTGAATGATCGTCCCAGCCCGTATTGATGCGTTCATGCTGATTCACACGGACAGGAGATGGGTGTACCACAGGGAAGCCTTATGTCTGCTATCCTTTTAGTATTGAAATAAATAGTACAGTTAAAGCCGCCAATTCGAAGTTGAATACTATGTAAGAGGTCCAGATGCGTAAATTTAAACATTTTCAACCGTGACCATTCTTAAGAATAGTCTCTAAGAGACGATTCTAAAGAGTGGTCACAGTATAGGGTTTGGTGGAGAAATGACGATTTTAGTATCTGGGTAAGCACCTTTATCTGTAGCTCTGCTATTTATATGTCAATGATTTTGTGATCTGTTATAGATCTAAATATATGCATACAATAGAGCGACAACTGCAACAAGTTTAAAACAAAATAATTGAAATAGCGCACGTTTTAAACCCGAGACCAAACAATTATATGCATATTTTTGCCATCTAGCCCTTATCCCGCTATCTACGACCTGAATCGCACTTGCACACAGCTAGGGTACAAATGTTTGACACTCGGTCAATGCAGTAGAACCCTTCTAATGCGACCACTTAATGAATAAACATGGCTGTCCTTATAAGCAGGTTGTTGCTTAATGCAGGACAAAAGTAATGCTCTTGTAGGAGTTTTCTGCATTACTTTTGTCCTGCATTAAGCTACCATCTACCTCTACCACCCATAATTATACCTATTTTAGGTGGTCGCATTAGAGGGATTTTACTGTAGTTTCTAAAAGGCTTGAGCGAATCGGAAGTAGTCAAAATTACACAAAATCGAAACGTGAGCGGACACATTTTTTTCACTGCTGGATAAGATTGATAAAAAACCCACTATGCTGAACCTGAGTTCAAACTTGGAGACTTCTGTATACAAGTCGTCTCAGAATTGTAAGTTTTAGGATTAATTTTTATGTTTTACTGTAAGCTGACATTATTTCCTCATACAAACTATTTATACAGAGAGTGTCAAAACGCTTTAACCCTTTACCCCATGAATATTCGTGTAAGAAATAATGACATCATGAATAATGATCATTACATTAATTTTTTATAATAACACATGGACACAGGAAATTTTGGCCATGGCAGAAACTGTAGAATTATATTTATATACATCATTTTTTAAGCAAACAGAAGAGATCATATAAGAACTGTCTGATCTGGGTCTTCTCTGTTTGCAAAGGCGTAGAAATGCGTATTTATGGAATAAATAGTCAAACCTTTTAAGGGTTGTCGCCCACACTTATTTGGGAACAGACCGTAAAATCTTGCTTCGAATATACAGACCCTTGATTCGTTCTAAACAAGACTATGATTGTATTGTGAAGGGTTAATATTTAAGTTTAATGTTTGAATCAATTAGATATTCACTTATCATTATTTCGTATGTCTTGCAAAGAAAATACGCATTTTCAGCCTTTCTTAACGTTTGTACAAAGAACCTTTCTTGTGAAAGGAGTGAGTTATCCATTCATTTAGTTGAGACTCGGGGCCCAGTTTGGAAGATTCTGGTGTACATTTAGAATGTGTTGTACCATCTAAGATATTGGAAAGTCCACCGAGGACGCATAACCCTTACTCCGTGAATTTCATGTAAAAACAATGACACCTTGAATATTAATTAGATTAATTGTTTAAATATAAGATTTTATATCATAAACAGAACAGACCCTGATCAGACGGCTCCTATAGAAGCTGTTCTGTTTGCTTATGAACTAATTATTGATATGATTGTACAGATTCTGCCATGCCGAAACATTCCTGTGTCCATGTGCTATTATAACAATTCATCTAATTATTTCTTACATGTATATTCATGGAGTAAATGGTTTCAAAGTAAGTAACAGCTGTCCAAATACGTATACTTGACTGCCTCAAATACGTATACTTGACTGCCTCAAATACGTATACTTGACTGCCTCAAATACGTATACTTGACTGTCTCAAGGACGTTAATGTACAGTTGAACTTCGATATCTGGAACTTCAATGGGGCCATACAAATTACTTCGAGATAACAGAAGTTCGAGCTATCCGGTTTCTGGTCTGGACAATTTCGCATGTTTACAGCTTAATGCATGTCTAATGGAATGCTGATATTAAGCTGTCAAGTGTGTTTCTTGATATGTGTAGTGATACATTTTAGAGCAATTCTTTATTATAAATTTTGGAAGGTCGAGTTATCCCGAAGTTCGACTTATCCGAGTTCGAGATATCGCGATTCCACTATATATGCCAAATGTTAGGCTTTAATAACCTTATTTGACATATTTTCAACCATAAATTCAGACTTGTACATAAATCAGTATATTTATGTACCCAACATAATTATAGCAGTGGGCGGACCATAAAACACCAATAAACAATTAAACAACACCAACAAACAATCAAACAGGTGGCGTCTGATTAGGGCCTGCATTGTCTACTATACTAGATAGTGTCACATGTTTACCAGCACAGAAACCCTCCCATAATAATGATTAATGGACTTGAAGTTGAACGAGCTTACCTTAGATTATATGGGAGATAATAGGTTGAAGGCAAAGCCTGAACAGGTTGTCAATGCGCCCTTTGTACAAATACAATACAAGACACACAAGAACATCTCTGTATCTGTTATCTCAAAATGTCCTAAATTCACGGTTTTTATCTTATCAACGATAAGGATCGACTGGGGATGGACATTGTCAACAGTTTGGACTCAGATGAAACGCCAAACATCTCTTTTAAATTAGTACGGATATAGGGTCAGAACATTCGATCAAATACTCCCTTCTCATTGGAACTGCACTTCCATCTTATTAAAGGTCTTATATGGACAAACTCGTTCTTTAAGGCAAGCCTATCTTTAATCAGCTCAAATCACGACATGTGACGGATTCTTTTTCTTTTATAAACAATGTATGTTTTAAGAAACAATCATGCACAAACATTTTACTTTGGATTCCAGTGACAGAATCACACAAGTAATTCCAAAATAGTGTCTGTTTAGACACAACCAATATTCTAAACTTGTCGTGACTTACTACTTTTTAATTACATGTACTAACAATCACTATCAATCAATCAAAGCCATATAGAAATCAAGTTTACGTGTAGTGTCGATTTGAAATTAGAGTTACCGGTATTCAGAATCACTGTCAGTTATAATGTGCAATCTATCTTGGGGGATTTCCTGGACATTGTAGAAAACAACATTGGTACTGAATTTTCCGCCAAATATGTTGCCAAAACACTTGTTTTTTAATCCGTGAAATGTGTATCATCCACTGTGGGTGCCAGTGTTTGTAGTGGCGTTTTTTAATGGCGCGTAGGAAAACATTCGACCTAAAGCTGTGTCGTCATCAAAGTGGTTTAAAACACATCGGAAACAGGGACTCTAGTGGTTATACAATGAAAACATTCTCTGAGCGACGACGTAAGAAGATCAAAGTAATGAAAGATGATTATTATACCTATTTTTCGATATGATTTCTGTGGTCAATCTATTTAATAGTACAACTCCTAATCGACCTAATATTTTGCATAGATACTTTCATGTAATATATGCTCTTTTGGTAAGATAATTTATGAGTTCTCGTGCGGTGCCTATCCTTCAGTATAATGGTTCCAATGAGCTCGTTTTAGTATTAAGTACTGTTTTCTGAAAAGATAGAGACGTATTTGTATCTTTAAAATTGTAGTAGAAGACAATTAATTCATTATTATTAACTCTTCTCTCGCTGAATTTTAAAATACAGTTCTCCTTCTTTACCTATGCCCTGTTGTATAATTACATATATCTTCACTTCGCTGTGCAATCACTGCTCTGGGGTGCACTGGTTGCACAATCAGCTTGTAAATAGTGCAGACCCTGGTGAGACAGCTCCTGCAAGAGCTGTCTCATCTGGGTCTTCACTATTTACAGGTAGGTATATTTACGTGAATAGCAAGCGAAGGGTTAAATGGTCCACAACAATCCAGACGTATCATCTTCACTGTCCTCTTGTGGGTAGGTAAATATTGGCACGAGTCTATTGCTTATAACACTAGCATGGATCTATATTTACAACATTGGATTAACAAGCGAGGTTTTATGCAAAAGTAAAATGGCTGCCTAACATGTAGCATGTGGCAAGATCAGCAGTGTAAATCAAGAAGCGGATTATATATTGCACTAACAGAATATAGAACAATGGAGGAAAAGGATGCAAATGAATGGGAATCAGAGAAAGAACATTTAACACGTTTATTAAACTATGTAACCAAAGAATAAAATAGTTAACAATGTTCATGTTATCATAAATGAAACTAAAATGAATCAAACACAATAATGACTAATTCAAAAGTGAATAACATAAATGAAATCGTCATGACAAGTGTAAAATGTTAGTTCTGAAGATGTTTTCAAATCGATGGAAATAAATTGTAATTGGATATTTTAAACAGTTTTAAACATAAATTCCAGCTTATTTGTAATCGTCTTCTGCAATTTTAGCGAAATCAGTTATATAATAAGCAGGGAATATGAAACCAAATATGGCTCACCTGAACCTTCAGAAGTGTTGGAATTGGTTTCATTGTTTCATAGGATAGGTATGGTGATATAAGAGATGTATTATTTTCAAATTAGTATATGTTTCTGATGTCTTCAAAGATGTTTTATTTTATGTCTATGTGGAATATAGGACTCCTGAGGCAGTGTTGATTTTGACCCAAGGGATGTACATGTAATTTGAATAGTTTTTGTACAAACCACTAGGTGATGCCACATGCGAAATATCAAAACTGCAGACCTATAAATTTAAAGATTTCGAAAGTACATGTGAAGTATGTGACCCTTGTTGTCGGTACACTTTGATCCATTCATTATCTGACCTGAAACTAGTATGCGACACACCGCCTTCTCACGATGCATCCATATTATGTTTGGTATTTCCAGCTGCAGTGGTATAAATGATATGATCCGGACAAACTTGTTTCTAAAATATCGGCCAAAGGTCAAGGTCAAGACCACACAGACCTAAGAATAGTATACACCACTGCGCCATCACAAGATACATCAACACACCAAGTCTAGTATGCCAGATTAAGTAGTACAGGAGATAGGCTCCGCGGACAGACGCACGGTCACACGGACAGACGGACTCACGGACGCACAACGAGGCAGTGCGATTACTATATGCCTCATAAAAGCATAGCTTTGGGGAATAAACATGTTAAAAGCATATACAGGAAGAATCTTCCTTAACTGAAATGAAAACTAAAACTCAAGTCAAAATTAGACGGATAGTAAAGCAATGCTTGACAAAAGCGTTGCATAAAACTCAGGACTATATGTCCTGCCTTATTGTTCCGGCTTAAAATAATTTGAATGTCTTGGCCGTGTTTGAGAAGTTTTGTTGTGTTTGTATTTTTATTATGCAAAGTTACTTTGAAATAGATATGTTCAACTAGTTAGCAGATACAGCTGATGGTTATTCGGGTTATTCAGCTGTTGTTGACGAAAATTCATCAGCAAATCCGAGTTTAATGTGCTACATGTATAAAAATGTGTAAGTGTGGAATACACATGGGACGACGTATGTATTTGATATGCCCGGATGTAATAATATAAAATGGATTTAAAACAAAAGCACGTAAAGCAAAATAAAGAAAAGAGTAAAAACAAATTAGTTTCTACCAAGGGTCGAGCCCGCGAACTCCGGTTTCCTAGGTCAACGTGATATCCTTACACCACATCGCCTAATTCTGATGTATAATTCAGTTATACCTAATTCACTAGCATTTGGCGGGATTCCCAACGAAGGGCAAACTCGAAAGGGTGCAAATGTTCGTTTCCGTAATACATATGTACTTGTTTAAAAACTTATTGAAATCAATAAAAAACGCAATTAAAACACACTTTCATGAAATCTTATTGCAATTATACAGTATAATATTTGATTTAAATTCATATTTCTTTTCATTAATGACATTTGATTTTTGTAATTATCTCCTTTCGATTAATGGATTAATGTAAAATCCGATTTCAACTACAGGAACGTGAACTCTTTCAAATTATCAAATTAATATATACCAGCATCATACGGAGTTAAACAGTAATAAATGAGTACCCGTAATAAATACGACTGCCTTTGACAGTCCAATACTCTTTTTACTGAGAACTAAGTTTCTTGGGTATGAATAATCTCAAATGGTTGCTATAGCGCATATTTTATTCCTGTTTGAGCGACAGTTTGACATACGAATGTGATATATTAAAAACATTTATCACCTTTCAATGATATATTGAAATATATCACCTTCCAAACATCAAGTAACCAGGCAGTTGAAGGGCTTAACTCTTTCGCACGTCGCATCTGTGATTTCCTTTGCAAACAGATTACGACGAGTAACTCGGCGTCTCATCAAGATCTGAACTGTTTGTTACTGTGATAAAGTTTATGAAAGAAAATGGGAGAAAATCAAGCAAACGAAAATTATAGCAGACGACAAATCTTGCAGACGACAATATTTGGCAGCGAAAGACTAAACACTTTCTTATTGGATTCTTTGAGAGAACACGGTTCAAAAAACGTCTGGATGTATAGCAAGCCAATAATAACATATTTGTCAGTTTCAAGAGTACAAATGTATTTCCCAAACGTGATGACCGAATTCTAGCCCAACTGTGTTCGCTGAATACTACTAAAAGCTTGGAACAAAATACTATTTTTTGTTATTTTTAATAATCAACCGGAGACTATTATAATAAATTCAGTCCTAATTCTTGCTTCTGATACATTTTTGTTTTCAATTACCTACACATGAACACCTTCCTGATAGAGACACCTTTCATGCCTTTGAGAACAGAGTAACGCCAGACCAGATGACTCCTGTAAGAGTCTGCTTTGTTTGTTTATAAATCTGATTCTACAGTTCTGACATGGCCGAATAAGCATTATGTTCATATGTCTTTATAAAAATCAGCTAATGAATCTTCTTGAGGTAATAGGTTCAGCCATTTTGACAAAGCAATTGCATATAGACGTATCATTGAATTGCTATGTGTATAAGAAGTGGTTTTCAAAGTCACTGTATAAACACGCATACAGGAATAGGTTTCAAAGTCACTGTATACCTACCTATACAAGAAGCAGTTTCAAAGTCAGCGTGCACCTTTGCACATACGAAGTGGTTACAAAATATTCATAGTTTTACGTAAGCTAGAAAAAAGCGGTTCAAGAAGTTCTGAAAAATATTATGAACACACTAATCAGTTCTGTGCACATTTCTCTGAAATGAAATAAAGAATAATTAGCTTTCCTTGCAGGTTGTTATCTTTTCACAGACAGTAATACTTACAATGTGTAACAAATGTTAGAGATGTGTTAACTATGATTGCGTAGTAGATCACAGCCGTGCTGTTAATGTTGGCGTTAAAGGCAATATGTCTATAGATGATGCGTTTTAGAAGTCTCTTAAGCGAATACAATTATAGTTTGATTAGTAGAAAGATGAGGAAATGAATTACAAATTTTAAAATATATAAATTTCGAAAATTAAAGTACCGAAGTCGCCTTTGTTATTCGCAAGAGATTTAGACAAATTTCTTATGCGGTTTAGTCCATAATCAATCATAGTAATGGGCTGTATTGCGATTGGTTTCCAATGTGTTTTCGTATGTGTTCGCAATTTGGCAATAATATTTTGTTTTAGTAAAACGTTATAATTTACTCACAAATTCGAATTACGACAAGCGAAATATTTACAGCATAATCTATTGATGTAAACGGTATCATTTAAATATTTTTGAGATATCTCCTTTCTAAATAAACACGATTTATTTATAGACATGTTGATTTCTTGACTTTCATCTAATAATTACACCATACATATTAATTAATTGAATTTTTATAATGATTTAGGAACACAGGAATTGTTTGTCCTGGTAGAGACTAGATTGTGTTTGTTTGTTAATTTGTGTTTGTTTGTTTGTATTGGGATTTACAACACTTTAACAATAGTGCAGTCATAACGCGACGTCCAGCTAATTACAGATCTAAATGGTTTCACAAGCAAATAGAGCAGACTCTGGCAAGACTGTTCCTGTATGAGTCGTCTTATCTAGGTCTACAGTGCTTGCAAAGGCGTTAAACTGCGTATCTATGGAGTAAACGGTTAAACATGATGTCTGCACAAACTCTGATTAGAGCAAGTTTTAATTCTTATGATTTGTTAAACTATTAAGAAACTATTGACTGAGTATCAAATAGCTTGTATCCAAACTGTTTGTAAATGCATGTCAATGTGCGGATGATAAAGACCACCGAAGGCTTGGGAAGCAACTCTCAGGTATGTGTCACAATGGTCGACACTGTGATGCAAAAAGTTTGGATTCAGATGAGCCGCCGAGATACTCGGCGTCTCATCTGGATCCAAACTGTTTGACGTACCAATTACGTTTTAAAGAAGAAATTAAAGGAAACTACGCTTCAAGAATTAAAGCAAGCGATCTGTTTGAAGACGAAAACTATCTGGCACCAAAAGGGTAGGAAAGTTGGAAAGTTAGGGTTCTATTTATTTTGCTAGGTAGCTCCAAAATTATGGTTGTAACGTTGAAAAACACGTGTAACAATACCAACATTATCAGCCTTTAAATCCCCCCACCACCATGCTGTTTAAAAAACATAATTGGGATCAAATTGGGATCTGTTGCAATTTTGATTACTTCCAATTCGAACCAGCTTTTGCAAAACCGATTGGCCGACTATTAAACAGTGTGCATCCTGGTGGAACACTGTATTTTTTGGCATTTCATCTGGATTCATGCTATTTGCAAATGCGTGCCATGCCGTGAATAATGGGATAGATGGTTAACCCATTCCCTCATATTGACGACTTTTGACGACTCTATAAAAGTCACTTTGTGAAACCATTGTGATAAATAGAGCATTTGCTCCTATAGGAGCAAATGCTCTATTTATCACAATGGTTTCAAACTACAAAATTCTAAATTTTTCCTTTTCTCTAGTTAATTTTCGGTAGATTTATTCAAAGAGGTTGTATCTAAAAATAGCCTATGAGGTAATGGGTTAATAGACGTATAGTAGAATAGGTCTTAAGCGGTCATAGGGGTCTAAAACATAGGAGTCGTAAAATGCAGATGGTTGCTAAATCCAGGGCAAACGTTATGCATCACTTTTGTCCCGAATTAAGCTACCATTTGTTTTAGAATTCCAGCTTTAGACTTCTTTCTAATGGCAAGACATGTTTTTCTGTATTCCATTCAGATATGAGCCTCTATTCAGGTTCGAACGTACAACCTTCTCCTCATTAGGAGCTAATTGAAAATATGCCAGGTCGCCACAGCTACATGTCAAGTTCAGTCATAGTTCATCATTTACGTCAACTAATACATGCAAATAGGTTTAAACATTTTCATTTACAAATAGGTCAGATAAGACGCAGAGTATGGCTAATACATTATCGAAAGCCTAAATTAATCGGATGGAAGCAAACTGTACAGCAGAAACAGTTTTGTTCTTCCGCAGGACATTATGATATGGTTAACTGTTCAACTCTTTTTACTGACTGAACGACGGTTATATATGAGGGCCATGTAGTAAACCAATTACTACTATGTGTTATGGGCGAACATGGGAACACCTTTGTTGACAGTAAAATATCTTATGCAAATGCGTGAACCAATTCCATTAAATTGACACTTTTCTCGCCTCTGCAAAATTCATTTTCTGAGACCATTGTGATAAACAGAACATTTGCTTTAAATGCTTTATTTATCACAATGGTTTAAAAACTATACAATTCTGAAGTTTTCCTTTTCCCTAGTAAATGCTCCTTTTCGGTAGATTTATTCAAAGAGGTTGAGTATAAAATAGTCTAGGTTGTAATTGGTTAAAATGCGTATCTATTATGTGAGAGTTAAAAGAATGTCGTCTGCAAGAGCGTCGTCTGCAAATAGATTCGCCTGCTTTAGATTTCAAAGTGGAGCGTTTTTCATGCTTGTTGAACAGTTTGGGTTCTTATTAATCACCATTTTATTCGGCCTCACAGATATGGATCTACACTCTGTGAAAAGGGTATCGTTTACGCACATGGCGACAAAAAAGGTACAACACCGGCTAGATAATATATTGCAATATGTGTATGTATCAGCTGCGTCGATATGCTGTCAGAAATGTAGATAATATGCGTACTCAGATCTTATCTTTCCCCCATGAATATTCATGTGAGAAATGACACCATGAATACTAATTAGAATAATTTGTTATAATAGAACATAGACACATGCATATTAAATGCAAAGCGGCAATATAGTATATGGCGGGGATATACAAAGACTAATTAAGTTAAATTTCCTACATATATCTCTGATCTATGGCTCAGTTTTGTTATACATATTGTCGCAATAACAGGTGTTAAGCCCTTGTGTGGCGGCCGTTAAAGTCGCCCCGTACTTCATTCTCAGTGTTGTTATATTTTTTAGTTATTCGGGATCACTAGTTTCGATATTACTTGTTTTGAAAGTTGATACTTAGTATTAATACTCAATATTGAAACTGAGTCTGCAAGTTTCTCTTTTTGCCTTGCTGTTTGTGCTTTCGAAAGATCACCGATTTTAATTATATATGAGTATTACTGAAGTAATGCATGTGGTTTATGTCTAGAAAGGGTTTCACTTGAAGTCAGTTTGTCTGAACAGGATTTTCATTTCTCGGTTATCGCATGTTTTTGGTTTACCAGTAGTTTTTGTCTTATAAATATTCTCCTGTGGAATGAAAACGACAAACTATAACGCGAACTGTTTTCTTACGAGTCCAAAATCTCAAACAAACTTATGTCGGTGTATTATAGAGTTTATTACAGTAAAACCTCTCTATAACGGCCACTAAATTACATCAAGTATTTTGTGTTAAAGGCAGGTGGCTGCTTAAAGCAAGGTGAAAGTAAAACAGAACGCTCCTACATGTATAGGAGCGTTCTGTTTTACTTTCACCTTGCTTTAAACAGACCCCTGCCCTAAATACCAGCTAATTAACACAATTAAGTGGACATTGTAGAGAGGTTTTATTGTATTGTATTTGTGTTTTTCGCGAATGAAATTATTCTCCAGAGTGATTAATTCATCGTATGCCTAGTTCCCTCAATACGCACACAGACAAACACTGTAGACCATGTGTACATATGATGTAGTATAATCCCGCATATAGACAAACAGTGTAGACCCTGTGTACATATAATGCTGTATAACCCGTCCCGCATATAGACAAATAGTGTAGACCCTGTGTACATATGATGCAGTATAACCCGTCCCGCATATAGACAGATAGTGTAGACCCTGTGTACATATGATGCAGTATAACCCGTCCCGCATATAGACAAATAGTGTAGACCATGTGTACATATGATGCAGTATAACCCGTCCCGCATATAGACAAATAGTGTAGACCCTGTGTACATATGATGCAGTATAACCCGTCCCGCATATAGACAAATAGTGTAGACCCTGTGTACATATGATGCAGTATAACCCGTCCCGCATATAGACAAATAGTGTAGACCCTGTGTACATATGATGCAGTATAACCCGTCCCGCATATAGACAAATAGTGTAGACCCTGTGTACATATGATGCAGTATAACCCGTCCCGCATATAGACAAATAGTGTAGACCATGTGTACATATGATGCAGTATAACCCGTCCCGCATATAGACAAATAGTGTAGACCCTGTGTACATATGATGCAGTATAACCCGTCCCGCATATAGACAAATAGTGTAGACCCTGTGTACATATGATGCAGTATAACCCGTCCCGCATATAGACAAATAGTGTAGACCCTGTGTACATATGATGCAGTATAACCCGTCCCGCATATAGACACATAGTGTAGACCATGTGTACATATGATGCAGTATAACCCGTCCCGCATATAGACAAACAGTAATGACTATGTGTACAAATGTTGCAGTATAACCCGTCCCGCATACAGACAAATAGTGTAGACCCTGTGTACATATGATGCAGTATAACCCGTCCCGCATATAGACAAATAGTGTAGACCCTGTGTACATATGATGCAGTATAACCCGTCCCGCATATAGACAAATAGTGTAGACCCTGTGTACATATGTTGCAGTATAACCCGTCCAGCATATAGACAAACAGTGTAGACCCTGTGTACATATGATGCAGTATAACCCGTCCCGCATATAGACAAACAGTAATGACTATGTGTACAAATGGTGCAGCATAACCTGTCCCGCATACAGACAAACAGTGTAGACCATGTGTACATATGATGCAGTATAACCCGTCCCGCATACAGACAAACATTGCAGACTATGTGTACATACGTTGCAGTATAATCCTTCCCGTATATAGACAAACAGTGTAAACCATGTGTACATATGATGCAGTATGATCCGTCCCGCATATAGACAAACATTATAGACTATGTGTACACATGTTGCAGTATAATCCTTCCCGCATATAGACCACTTTTGGCACTTCTGCAAACAGAGTAGACCCAGATTAAAGACGATTTCGGTAGAAAGTTTTGCGCAGCTTTTTGTGCAGAATACTCTCTACAAAGGAAACAATCGTACCGGTATTCTGGATAACGCAAATTTCGGACGACTGATTTCGGCCAGCATTTATAAACATTTAATCATGTCTCAATGTGATCGGATGATGTCCGTCGTCCGTCGGCGTTCGTCGCACGTCGTCGGTAGTCAACAATTTGAACCCTTTAAATATTCTCTCTTGAATATACAGGGTTCTCAGCTTTTATTTTTGGTACATAGCATTATCTATATGTCCTCTACAACGTATATACAAAATATGCCCCTGGGGGTCAATATTGGCCCCACACCAGGGGTGCCTTGTTTTCTATAGAAACATATAGTAAAGCTTTGAAAAGTTTCTCGTCTGAAACTGGAAGGTTCTCAGCTTTCATATTTGGCACATAACATCGTGTTTAGGTCGTCTAAAACCTTACATAAATTATGCCCCTGGGGTTAAAATTGGGCCCGTCCCAGGGGTGGCCAGTTTGCAATAGAAACATATAGTGAAAATTTTGAAAATCTTCTCTAAAAATGGAAGGTTCTCAGCTTTCATATTTGGCATATAGCATCATGTTCAGGTCCTCTACACAAGTTATATAAATTATGCGCAAGGGGGTCAAAATTATCCCGCCACAGGGGTGACCAGTTTCTATAGAAACGTTTAGTGAAACGTTTGAAAAGCTCCTCCTCTAATTGTCCGGTGAGCGATATCAGGGTCATCATGGTCCTCTTGTTTGAGATATTGCCACTGTTTCATCTGTGTTGGTAGGGGTTACCTAATGCTTATTCCTATCAAATTATTCTGTAATCAGACCATTGGTATTGGAGAAGAGGAGATTCGGCGTTGCTTTCTATCGCTATAAGGAAAACAGGTCTGCCCCGAGCAGCCATGTTTTAGATGGTTGGTAGATAGTCACCTAATGATTACTCCCATCATTTATTTTAAAGCTGACCGTCGGTTTTAATTTGGAGAAGAGATTTATAGATTTGTCTTTTGGTTACCAAGGCAACCAGAGTTCTACATGAATCCAACCCATTTTAGCTATTTCGGTAGGGAGATACCTAATGATTACTCTCACCAAATTATTCTGAAATCAGACCATTAGTTTTTGAGAAAGGATTTGACGGTTGTGCTATGTTATCTATGTATACTATATAATAATATATATATGAGGAAAACAGGACTGTCCCCTAGCGGCCATGTTGTTTTAGATAATGTCATGGTTTTAGCTATTTCAGTAAACAGTCACCTAATGATTATTTCTATAAAATTATTTTTAAATCTGATCATCGGTTTTGGAGAAGAAGAGATTTAAAGATTTTTCTTTTGGTTGCCATGGCAACCAGAGTTCTATATAGAGCCAAACCATTTTAGCTATTTGGACAGAAGATCACCCAATGACCATCCTTGGAAAGTTTCATTACATTTGACCTCATAATTTTAGAGGAGATGTCGTTTGAATTAAAAAGTTGACAACAGACGACGGACACAGGGTGGTCCCAATAGTTCAATTTGGCACTTAGTGCCAGGTGAACAAAAAACGAAGTCTGTAACCCACATATTTCTTTTTGATTTGATAAATGTTAAGGATACTATAATGCACAAAATGTGAAATTTTGAAAAAAAAATCTTGGATAAGTTTCTTACAAATTTACGAAAATATCACTGATGTCATAATTGTTGTATTGTCGCATATGTTAAAGACAGGAAACACCCTTGTGTTGATTTTATGCTAATTGCTCAAAAATAAAATCTGTAACCCCCTTTTTTCGATTTTTATTTGAATTAAGCATACTTTGAGCAACAGCATATAAAATTTAAAAAAAAATCTTGGAAGGAAACAAACTGTAGAAATCGTCCTTAAACAACTTCTGGAGGAGTTGCCTAATTAGGATATTCTCTGTGTGCTTATGGAGTAGTATAGATCTGATCCCGGAGTTGCAGTAACAACTTAACAGTCCCTTGTTAATGTGTAATTATAAAAAAAAATCAGTCCATGAATATTCATGCAGTTATAAAGTCCTAAATCAATAAACGTGCAGAAAGACACCTTAAAATGGAAATAATATTCATTCCAAATATGCATTTAGATGAATGCACTAATGCATACAGATTAAAAGTAGACCATTGTGTCCATTCTTCCCCACACCACACAAGCAATATTGTCTCAAAATCAAACACTTTTCGTTATGTCCGAGTATAGTGAAGAAAAATTCAAATTCTCATAACTCTTAAAAACAGTCTCTTATTTTTCCATACCAACTTTGTTCACCTGTGGAAGTTTCAAGTCATTCCTCTTATTGGTGTATGAGGAGTTGAAAACACAGTATGTTTTCACAATATATTTTATATGGTGAAAATTTCAAAGTCAAATAACTGTGATAAAATGGTCAGAGCAAGAGTTCCATTATTTGGGTACATCTTCAAATCAAAGTTCATCCGCGAAACAGTTTAGCGAATCCTCCAACTGGTATATGAGGAGTTGGACACACACGATTGTTTTCACTATATACATTATGTATTATATAATAAGATTAAACACCAAACCCGTCCCATACTTGTGGTAAAATTGGTGTTAGCTAACATTGTCCCTTTACGTTCATTTGCATATCAAGGTTGTGTGAAAGTTTGAAGTAAATCCTCCTATTATTGTATGAGGAGTTGGACACATAAGATTGTTCACTATATGTTTTATATAGTTAACAATTTCCAAGTCCCATAACTCTGGTAAAAATAGTCGGAGCAAAATGTCCCTTCTGCACGTACATTCTACTATGAACATTGTTCATCCGTGAACGTTTGAAGTAAATCTTCTCATTGATGTACGAGGAATTGGACACGCAAAATTTGGGGGACGTGCTGACGGACAAGATCAATAGTATATACCTCCCACCTTTTTTTTTTTTTGGGGGGGGGGGGGGGGGGCATAACGAGATGTGAGCAGACACATTCATCTACCTACCAATTAGTCATGGTTGCCCAACTCAATGTCTATTATGGGAGATTGTCTCAGTAGACTTACTCTAAGCGAACTGGGGATAACCTATGCAGATAATTTGGATCCAGATCACAAGTGGAGTAAAAGTGCATGTATGAGTAACTATTTCGCTGCCATTTTCGCATCTGTGATTACCTATGCAAACAGTTTGGACTCAGATGAGACGCCGAGTTAATGAGAGAAAAAAATTAATAACAAACACACACGAAAATAGTAGCAAAAGACAAATTTTGCAGGCGACAATATATGGCAGCGAAATATTTCAAGGAACGCTAACTATGAAAACATGCAGCAAAGCAATTTATTTTTGGTGGCAATTACTTCAACCTTATGCGCTGTCTGTAATTGTTGTCTGCAAATATGGTTGTCTGCTTCAATTCTAATATATATTATTCTTCCATTTCAATTCACCAAACAGTGTTAGAGAAACAAACAGCTTGGGATTTGATGAGACGACGAGTTACTGGACGGCTCTACTGGATCTACACTGTTTGCAAATACTTAACCCGTTACCTAATAGTCTAGTTTTAGTGTTTTGGTGGTGGTTGCGTCTTGCATGTGGCTTTGCCTGCTTGACTTTACTACTTTTCCATTAACCTCTTTGAATAAATATACGGAAAAGTTATTGAAAGTTGAATTAAATATAAAACACGGAAAGGGGTATAAAAGCGTTCAACCTTGGTGAAGAACATTTTCACAATTATTTTAAGAACCTTGTTGTGTAATTTTGTCTCATAATTATCATTAGAACCTTGGTGTATAATTGATTTCACTGTTATTGTTAGAACATAGGTGTATATACTTGTTCATAATTATCATTAGAGCCTTGGTGTATATATTTTTTCATAAGTATCATTAGACTCTAGATGTTTATATTTTTACATTTATCATTAGAACTTAGGTGTATATATTCCTTATCCTATCAACCTTGACCAGGCTCTTTATATCCAGTAGCAACCGTTTGCTTGTATCGTTTGTATCTGAGAGATTTAAGTCGCTTTAAAAATATTGCAGTCATTTCGCGACGTGAAGCTCATTAAATGTGGAGGAAGATCCCAGAGGTTCTTCCGTCCCCGGAACAAATTGCACTGTTCCACGCACAGAACACCCGGGTAGGACTACGGATCTACAGCAAGCCAGATGTCGTCTCATTAGGATACACACTTTAATAATCTTTTGCACGGAAAGGAAGAGATTACAATTGCAGACCTTTGGGCAGAGATCAAGTTTTACAATAAAATCAGTTTTAAACGAAGATCTGGTAGATATGGAAATATACACATTTGCAAACAAAGTAGACCCAGATCAGTCGGTTCCTATAGGAGTCGTCTGATCAGGGTCTGCTCTGTTTGCTTATGTTATAATGTAGATCTGATTCTACAGATTCTGCAATGGTAAACAATTCCTGTGTCCACGCGTTATTGTAGCAAATGATATTCATGACGTCATTATTTCTTACATGAATATTCATGAAGAAAAGGGTTAAGGAACCATGTTTAAGCTTGCTTATGGCTTAACCCTTTTCCCGCTATGTGTGAATTATCTGACAATTGCAAATAGCGTGGGCCACCAAGATCCAAGCTGTTTAACACTCAGTCAGAGTTTCAGATAAGATGCGTAAATTAAAATATTTTCAACATTTACACCTTTATTTCTTCACCAAACCCTATACTTTGACCGCTCTTTAGAATCAGCTCTTCGAGGCGATGCTGAAGAGTGGTCACAGTACAGGGTTTGGTGGAGATACGACGAGTTTAGTATTTGAGTACGCACCCTTATCTGTAGCTCTGACTCAGCTAATAGCTTATTAAAAACCAGATGACACTGGAAGTAGTCAAAATAGCACAGATTGAATAGGTTTTTTACATCAGGATATGGAGTAATAAGTATTCAGTTTCTTTTCATATCGTACTTTGTTGCATTATTACCTGACTAGTTTCTTTTTTCTTCAGGAATATACAGTTCCAATCTGCCATTACCCATCTCCATGCGGAGGATCTACGTTATTATACAAACGTGGATAAAATGTGAGTACATTAACCAATCTAAATCGGAATTCTATGAGAGACGATTTTAGATACTTTTAAACACGCTGTTTTCTTCAATATAAATGGAAAAGTAGTAAAGTCAAGCAGGCAAAGCCACATACAAGACGCAACCACCACCAAAACACCGACAGACAGCATGACACACACACACACACACCCAAACGCACACACACACACACACACACACACACACACACACACACGAAATGAACACAGAAAACACCAAAAGACACACAAGAACCAGAGACAAACGCCCCACACATGAACAAAATCACAAGCACAAAGACGCAAGGTAAACAAAAGGAAGGGTGACAAAGAGAGTACCGCCTTGGCACGGTCAGTAGCAAAAACACCACTGGGGGTTTAAACCGGTTTACGGACGTCCTAACCTCACACTTCTCTCAAAGTCACCCTAGCTTTACAAATATTGTAAATAAAGGTATCCCCGCTGGACTTACCCACAACATAGACGACGGCGAACACAGGACAACATGTAAAACATAGCATAATAACTGTGACAATCCGTCAAATATGTACTCAATGACTTTGCTGAAGTCAGAGCACCTGCAGGTAAGCCGGTAAGGGCACGACAGGGAAAAAGTAATACATGAGTCTGGTAAGCTCATCCTGTATCCAAGTTTAAGAGTATACCATCATAGAGTACTACCCTCGGCCTGTCATCGCGCAAGCAAAGAGGGAAGCGTAGCTACCGACTGTAAAAGGGTCGATAACCAAACATGCAGTGCGTTGCAATATAATAGGATCATAACCTTTCTTTTTAAATGTTTTAATGCGTTTTATAAACAAATCATGAAAATGGATATGACCCCGAATTTTCCTAAGTTTGTAGATAACATCCCCATAAAATTCTGGTAGAGAAATGCCTTGTCGCAGTAACGTCCGTAGATTGCAATTATTTTTACTAATGAGAGGTAAATTTCGATAATAAAATTTGGAAAAAGTTTTCCGAAGTTTGTGATATCTGTAACCTTGCTTAAGAAGTTTATCAGTTATAACTAAATTACGTCTGTTAAAATCTTCAAGCAAAGAACAGGCTCGGGCAAACCTAATAAGTTGAGGTTTATAAACCCCATAAGATGTAGAACGTGGCACATCTCCATCTAGAAAAGGATAATTAACAATTCTAAAACTAAAATCTTCTCTTTTATCGTATACTTTGGACGAAACTTTATCATTTGTAATTGAAAGATTCAAATCTAAAAATGAAGCATTAATGTCAGATTGATTAGCTTTGTTTAATGACAGTTCTTTTGGGTAAATTGAAGAAATCATAGTATCAAAATAAGGATTATCTAAATTCAAAATATCGTCTAAATACCTTGAAGTTTTATTAAAAGCATTAACAATATCGGTCTGTGTATCAGGTTTTAAGCTAAGCATAAAATCCCTCTCGTAGCAATACAAAAACAAATCTGCAACAAGAGGGGCACAATTTGTACCCATGGGTATACCAACAACTTGACGATATATGGTATCCCCATAACGCACAAATATATTATCTAAAAGAAAGGTAAGGGATCTACAAACATCAAGGCAAGTCCACATTGTGTAATGTTCAACTTCTGAATTCGAAAAGAATGAACGTTGAACATTACAAGCAATGAACATTTTGTTTTCTCTAGCAAAGGTTTTTTCTATTAATTTAATAAGTTTATCCTTTATAAGATGGTGAGGTAGAGTAGTATAGAGTGTAGAGAAATCATAAGAGCTCAGTAAAGAAATGTTATACTGTTCATTTTCAAGTTTTGTTAAAACATCATTTGAATTTTTTATGGACCAAAAAACATTAATACCAGAATTTTCATATATTTTATCACAGTAGCGTTTTACATGTTCTTTGATCGTAGTAAGACAGGACGTCAAAAGTATAGATAATTTAGTAGTGGTACAACAGCTAGAGTTGGCAATAAAACGCGCCTTATAAGGGTTTTTATGTAGTTTCGGAATCCAGTACAAAGTAGAAAGTTTATGTTGTTTTATGTTAGGACCAGACTTAAAATTATTGCACATTTTTACATGTTCCGAGATTATATCTTTTTCAGGTGTTTGAACTGTTATATAAGTTTTTGAATCAGTTAGCTCCTTCTTTAAAACATCAACATAATACAATCTTCAAATAATGATTACATTGTTTGATGCCTTGTCAGCAGGAACAAGAACATAATATGAATGAAAATTAGAAATGTTTTTCTTCAAGTAGCGAAATGTAACTCTAGGTCGAGGTGGTAAAAGATGGTAATTTGATTTGTAAAAAGTAATACGAGTATCAATAATATCGAAAATACATTTCTTCCAATCCGAAAGGGCATTAACATCAGCATGTTCTCGTCGACACCATTTGATGCAGAATTCTTGAATAGCTTCCGCAATATGAGTTCGACAAGCGTCAAAATCAATAAGGGAAGGTAATCTATATTTAGGTCCTTTAGTTAGGAGGGTCCTGAGACGTTTATCCTTAATGATATCAAAATTACCAGTAATGACATGACCAACTGGTTTATAGCAAAAGCTAGAAATGCTACATTCTCAAGAAATAGGGGTATTAACATCAATATTTAAGTCAGAGACAATTTTATTGTAGTTAAAAATAACATTTCTAATAGGTTTATTATATTTATAACAGATGATAGGTGATTCAGAGTTGATGAAATATTTGGGAATAGTATCGATTACATTCTTATCACGAAATATACTTTGAATATCAATAAAATCGATACCTTTATTTAGGAACTGAAGTTTCAGAAAATGTCTTTTATGTTCAGATTCTTTATCAATACGTGGACGAAGAACATGCTGTGTGTAACTTTGTATAAGTGAGGCAGTATTAATTAACGGATATATAAGTTGGTTTAAGACAGTGTGCAGCTAGTACAACTTTTATATCACGAACAAGAGACATGTTACCACGGCAGAATTAGATCTATGTTCTTTGTATATGCAAACAGAGCAGACCCTGGTCAGACGGCTCCTACATGAGACGTCTGATCTGGTTCTTCTCTGATTGAAAATATGCCAAATGACGTATCGTTGAGTAAAAGGTAAACTGTTTTTTGTGGATTAAGTTTCTTTAATATAAACTAAACAACAATGTTTTATAAATTTAAAAGAAAAACGTTGACGTTGCATATAGATCTAGATTATGAGTTTCAGAAGACACCAAAATGAATTCCTATTCAACCTTTTGCAATTTCCAAACCTCGAAATTTGATAACACTCGCTTTCTTCTGCTTAAGCTGGTTGTACTCGGAATCTTATACCTCTCTTCATACATGTGTCAATCCATTGTTTATTTATTTTTAATTATCATTTTTTTCTTAAAGTATTTGAAGCATTAAGTTCTACAATATTTATGCAATTATTTAAAAATAAAACATATTTAAACCAATTTCAAACCAATTTTCTTTCGTAATTTCAGAGCGAGTTTTGTTCTATTCTAAAAATTAAACCATTATTATGATCGTATATTGAATTGCGGTGTTATTTCTGTCATCATTTAAGAATTTTGTTTTCGAATTAACCCTTTCAATGCGGCGAACGAGTCATTAATGTACTTTACAGACTATGTAGAACCAGATGAAAGGGCTCCTAGAGGAGTCCTCTTATCCGGGTCTGCACTGTTAGTTATATTACAATTTCCTTAACAAACATCCCTGGACTATTGGAATAGTCAATTTCATAATTAATCGTTGATTGGATAACAATGACTGATATATACATGTAACCTAAGTACATTTATGTAAAAACTCAAAATAATTCATGAAATTAACGCTTTGCCTGTTGGAAACACACGCCTTTGCAAACAGAGTAGACACAGAATAGAGGGTTTCTGTAGGAGCCTTCTAATCAAGTTCTGCACTGTTTGACTATGAGAAATTATTGATATAATTCTACACTTTCTTGGCCGAACGTCCCATGTTGTTATTCCATTATAAATATTAGATTACTGTAACACAATATTTATGATTACATTATTTCTTTTATCAATATGATGCCATTATTTCTTATTAATATTTATCAGCTAAAACGTTTACTCTGCATTGTGCTTGTTCATGCCTGAAATTGCATATAATGCATATACCAGAATACTAACTAGATGGCTTGGCATAAGTTATCTGTGCTAATAAAGTTTCAAGTTAGCAGTTGTTCATCTAGAAAATGTTCGCGGTAGCAATTATAACGATTAAGAAATTGGACTGGATTTTATAGTAGCATTACAGGCAATTAACATAATGTTTAAATGTGAACACATTAATATTGCCACACTGGAACACATATCGGAGGCTAAGAGGGGTAGACATTGATCAATGTTGTGTTATGTGTTGTAAAAGTACAAAAATGAGTCATGCAGGAAATACCACATACAGAACAAACACTCGCCCGAACAGCAACACAAGGAAACAGCAAATGTACATGGGTAGAAAAAACAACAAGAGACGCACAAAGACAAAACAAACATACAATAGGAGGAAGATGGAAGTACCGCCTTGGAACGGTTAAAACAATACCCTCATATTGACGTCTTTTTGCGCCTCTGTAAACGTTACCTTTTGAAACTATTGTAATACATAATTGCCCACAACTGTTTTTACAACAGCCTACTGTTTTTAAGAAGTTGATTATCCTCTCTATATTTGTGTGTCTCTGGTTTTTAATTTAAATGTATATCTATTAATACTTGATATGTCAATCACTGCAGGATTTCAAGAATGAGAAACATGCTATTATATTTGCTGTTTTCTATTTCAGAATATTGTCGGGTGGTCAGCTTAAATATGTTGCCGAAGATGCCTTTCGTTACAACAAGCGATTACGTATTTTGTAAGTCTTAACACTTGTAAAAGTAAAATATGTGAGTCATGCAGAGCATACTAATTACAAAATACAATGTCGCCTGAACAGCGCCATTACAAAAAGAGAAAGTACATGTATATGCCTATCAAACAACATCAAGAGTCGCACAAAGACAACAAACAAAACTTAGGAGGAGGATGGAAGTGCCGCCATGGAACGGCCAGTGACAAGTGTCAATGGGGATTTAAATCGGCTTAGGAATGCCCCACTCCACACTTATTCCATCCTCACCCTAAAAGATAAACGCTGTAAATTAACATATCCGATCCCACTAATCTTCAATAACGGCTATGGCAAAAATACGGTGGTAAAATGCATGTTAAACGCAAACATATTTAAGTGAAACAACTAGACCCGCCTATCGCTAGTATGCTCGGCGTATAAATAAAGGGGACAGCGTGATTGCCAACTGTATAAGGGTTGATAACCAGACATGCAGTATGTGGTAGAACTATAGGATCATATCTCTGTTTAATGAATTCCGTATGTGAAATACCTTGTCACAGAAGAGCCTGAAGATTTGCACAAACACTTGCCAATACGAGAGATTTCGATGATAAAATTTAGAGAACGATTTTCTTAGTTTACGATACCTATATCCTTACTTAAGTAGCTTTCCAGTTAAACTGAGATTTCGTAAAACACACTAGGCTAACCTACAGTACTGTAATACTGGACACGCGTGTCCAAACTATGCAACAATTTTCAACCAGATAAGACATAGAAATTCTAACGAGACTTATGTCCAGGTTCCGTAGCAATAGAACCATATTCTGAATTAATAACCTATAAACGACCATATAATTTACAGTAAAATCATGTGAAATTATGTTTGAAACCTTTTTGAGACCTTTTGAAGATTTTAATGTTGAACGTCGCAGGCCGCTAGGAAGTCATATGATCTTGGTCTACATTGTTTACAAATCTGAGTTAACTGGTTTACAGAATTTAACCTTTTTTCAATGAATATATATGTAAGAAATTATGACATATGTACATTTTTATTTTGGAATATTAACTCGATATACCCTGCTCTGTTTGCAAAGGTGTTAACCCTTTCCTTCATAAATACCCCTTTCTACACCTCTGTAAAAGTCACTCTTTGAAACCATTGTGATAAATAGAGCATCTGCTCCTATAGGAGCAAATGCTCTATTTACCACAATGGTTTCAATACTACACAATTCTAACATTTTCATTGTCTCTAGAAAATGCTCCATTTGGGTAGATTTATTCAAAGTGGTTAGGTCTAAAATGGCTTATGAGGGAATGGGTTAAAGGTGTATCTATTGGGTGAAGGGTTAAGGGGTATGCATTTTACGCCTTTGCAAACAGAGTAGGCTAAGATCAGATGGTCCTGCAAAAGACGTCTGATCAGAGTCTGCTCAGTTTGCTTCTGAAATAATATTGATCTGATTGTAAAGTTTCGGTCATGATAAAACAATTCTCTTGTTCATAGTGCCATTATAAAAATTCAGTGAATTAATTTTCGTGACTTCATTATTTCTGCTAAGAAAAATAATTGAGGAAGGGGTTAAAGGAATAGTTTCTATTTGCAACGTGTTTTAACAATCCCTAACAATTACATTAATCATTTGTTATTTGCGGAATAGAAAACCAGTAGAATAAACACCGAAGAAGACACAACGTTCATGTGTTTGATATGTTATTCGGCAATGTATTAGTATTTATTCGGCTCGCGTTTTAGGTTCGTTAACTTTTCGACCAAGGTAAATAATATCTTGTTATCGGTGAATACGGTTTATTTTGTATCACAGGGGCATATTTCGATACAAGTTGACAATCTTCATAATAATGATTGAACATAACAAATACCAATGTTTTGGTATTATTGAAAATAAGCTTTCATTGTCGGGACTTCCTCCTTAAGGAGTGTATACACTTCAACGGATGACATGACTGGATCTGATTTGACACCGACGTGAGCCGAGTTCCCAGTGCTGACGTTTTGCATTCAGTAACATATCAAAATTTGGTACAAATAGGGGAACGGTGACTGATTTCTCGAGGGAAATAAACAGTAACCGCAGAAAGTGAAGGATTTGATGGTGTTTACCAAAATTAAATCACTATTACAACGCATTACGTGAATATTGGTTTTAGTTCTATGTGTGTGGGTGTTCATGTACAGGTAACCAAGTTGAACTGATTTAGAAATGGATGTATCCGACTGATCTGGAAAAGAGTCTCTTAATTTGATAGGTGGGGATAGGGGATCGGGGCTGGGGATGAGTGTCCCTCTGGTTGATTAAAGTATAGAGTAAAAGCCTTCTAAGCAGCGACCAAACATAGGTAAAATACTGGACAATAAAGTTAGGTGGTAGCGTAATGCACGACGAAAGATATACAGAAATCGTATGCATTGTTTTCGTCCCGCTTTTAAATACACATGTCTACTCATTGAGTTGTCGCTTAACACATTACCTCACAGGCTCTTCTTATCACAATGGTTTCAAATGTCGTCTATGTTGTGGGTAAGTCCAGCGGGGATACCTTTATTTACAATATTTGTAAAGCTAGGGTGACTTTGAGAGAAGTGTGAGGTTAGGACGTCCGTAAACCGGTTTAAACCCCCAGTGGTGTTTTTGCTACTGACCGTGCCAAGGCGGTACTCTCTTTGTCACCCTTCCTTTTGTTTGCCTTGCGTCTTTGTGCTTGTGATTGTGTTCATGTGTGGAACGTTTGTCTCTGGTTCTTGTGTGTCTTTTGGTGTTTTCTGTGTTCATTCGTGTGTGTGTGTGCGTTTGGGTGTGTGGTTGTGTGTGTGTGTGTGTGTGTCATGCTGTCTATCGGTGTTTTGGTGGTGGTTGCGTCTTGTATGTGGCTTTGCCTGCTTGACTTTACTACTTTTCCATTTTACAGAGGCGCCAAAAACGCGTCACTAGGAGGGACTATTTGAAGAGAGGTTCTGTTGTCTTTGAAACTATTGACTAAGTATTGTTACCGATATTTTGAATGTATACCCTCTTACATGATGCATATACATTTAATCCTTAACCCATTCCCGTATAAGCTATTTTTACTGTTTAGAGCCTACCCCTTTGAATAAATTTAACAAAACAAAGCATTTACTAGAGAAAAGGAAACTTTTAGCAAATGCTCTATTTATCACAATGGAAAGTGGTGTGTATTGTATTTCACCGGCGTTCGTGTTATAATAGATGGCTGAGCGATATAATAACTCATTTAAGAAAACTGTTCTATTGATTCATTTTGTTTCTGGCCATAAATATGTGGGGCCTGCCATGGGTAATTTCTATGTATCCTGTCAGCTCACAGGGTACATGAACTCTTATCACCCGTCAGAGTAATCCTAGGAATTTCATTGGTCAGTTTGCCAAACTTTGCCAGAGTGTACAGCACCGTGTTCGGGGAATACAGAATTCAATTTTGACGCGTGACGTTTTGGTTTTGTTTTTAGCGTCGATTCGAAATTGCTAATCTTCCTAACTCCATTAGTTCTGGACGGATTACCACCAATTAATCGATAATAAACGTAAAATACTGTTCCTCATATTTAAACACACATTTCCACTCGGCAACTTGTACCGATCTTCAGTGGCTGCAAAATCGGCACTGTACAGGTTGTCATCAACCAAGCATAGTAAAACTTAAACACGCTGTTATTCAATAGTTCCACTGTTTACCTGTTATAGTTCAGAAACTTTTCGATGTTAAATAATTTATCAATTTCTCAGTACAACGTGTGTAATTGTTTATACTCAATTGTTTACAAGTAAAGAGCATGTAGCTGCCATTTTAGCAATAGATGCAGGCCAAATAACATGTCTGAGAGAACGAGCGAAGATGATAATTATCATCAAATATAAATCAAGCGTGCAAATAAGGAATGTACTATATGGAGCTTTTCTCTGACATAAATGTTCTCAGCTTACATATACATGTGTTAAACTAGCCTTAGTCCGTTTCTTTAAGAATAGTCATGTCAGAAAAAGAGATTGTATAAATATTCATTTGCATAGTAGAATAGCCCATCGGTTTTTAACTACAAAGTCCACTCGGTATGAAAGGCTTAAAATTGCTAGAGAATATTGAATGACACACAGTGCAGACCCACCTACAGGGAACCTATGATCTGGGTTTACAAATGACAGTATATTTGTGTCCTGGGTTGAAAAGGGGTTAAACTTGCATGGTTTGTATTGGGGGAGTTCAATTCTTACGTACGACTATCGGCGACCTTTCTACAATTACCAACGATTATCGTGCGATCACTAGCAACTGCCGAAAGATTATCCGCGACAAGGCATAGATCCCATGACAACACAACAGGTCGGAAGTGATTGTGGAACCTTCGTACGAATATCGTACGAATACCAGTGACTTGACACACGATCGTCAACAACCTGTCATACGGTGGTCGCAGATGCATCGCCAATGTGACTGCGAATCATTTTTATGCTTAAGGCTACAGCCCCACTAGCGCGTGCGATCGTTAAAGACCACTGGCGACCTCTGAGACCTCTGAAACCGCCGATCATCTGCGATTGTCCGCGACTAAATTCCATGTGGAGCACGTGCGGCTTCCGTACGAAGACTGTACAGTGCCCCAGCGTCCTGTGTTTCTGAAAAACAAAGAATGCCGAAATCTAAAAAAAAGTCCTTAATGTAATCGAACTTGTTCCTGATGCTTCTTATATTTTGGTGAAGTATCGAAAAGCACGTGTTACTGTTAATTGACCCTGGTCCCGGGTTTCATTCCACGTCCCCTGCCAGTAATAACAGGAGTTTTTCAATAAAAGTCAAACATATTAGATTTACTGAAAAAGGCCGATGTTTATTTCGGAGCACGAATCTTTAGAAACGGCTGACTGACCAATGTGAACGTTGTTTAAAACTAGTACAAAATCGGCTATTAAACTCCAATCTTTTTGTTTCAAATATTTACGAATCAGATTCCAAGATAGCGCATGAAATAAATGAAGCTTACAATGAACAAACTCAAGGGAATGCAGCAAAAACGAGGAGAATAAATAGCAGTACATCTGTTTCTTACAGCATGTTTGACCCCTGCTATTATGCAATCCAACCGCTGCTCTCCACGAGGTTATATCGTTACCTATTTGGATACAGTATTACATCAATATGCTTAGAGAGCAGCCGTTGATTGCATATATTACAATGTAGAGTAGGAGTGAGGACACCGGGGTGCAGCGCATGGTAAGTAGTTCGTGAATAATTAACAAAAAATACAAAGATTACTAAACATACAAATACAAACATATTGTTTGAAAAACATTCAAACTTTTCTATACAGGTTCATATTAAGTTTTAGTCACCAACACTTAAGCAATGCCTATATGATAAAGACCGCTACATTTGAAACATATGAACACACCAGTAAGTGAGGACCAATATATACTGCCAAAGAAACTGACGAATTGTGCGAGGCTGGAAGTGCAGGAGCAAATGACAAAGCTCATAACATAATCGGTGTCATTTGGGTCCGAACAATCTGTCATCGCCAGAGTCACTCTGATCCTAAGTTCATATTTAAGTATAGCTAAGCGATATGACAGGCCAATTTGATCCAGACTGTATTTACGAGTGTATAACCCAGACTAGAACTCCAGCAAAACGAAATATGGAGTAGAAGCACAGGTTACTTGAAAACTAAACACAAAAAGAATAGGAATACAACGCAAAGAGAAACACCTACAACAATCATATAATTGCAGTTCGGTTTACTAAAACATGTTACATCCCAGTATTTGTTACGTTTATATTGTCAACCCTCGATATTTATATTGTCAACCTTTATAATGTCAAGGTTCGGTCTCACCTCGTATTACATTATGTTCCTCGCGTTGACAATATAAATGTCATATAATTGATATGTAAAAATAATATTTTGTCTCGCAGTTTAATATTGACTAACTATTGTAGATTCCATCACCATCTAAATTGTCTCTCTTTTAACATTGTCTCATTATTCAACATTGTCTCACTATTTAACATTGTCTCTCTTTTAACAATATCTCACTATATAACATTGTCTCTCTTTTTCCATTGTCTCACTATTAAAATTGTCTCTCTTTTAACATTGTCTCACTGTTTAACATTGTCTCTCTTTTTCCATTGTCTAACTATTTAACATTGTCTCATTATCTAACATTGCAGGAACCTTAGCAACAACAGCATCAGTACACTGTCTTGGGAAATAAACGACGGAATACTGCTAATTGGTTTGTAAGTAGATTTAATCCCCCCGTAATAATTGTGCTGTGCCTTATGCCGCAGCGTATTGGTTTGCTATGATCTACTTTTTGGCAATGGAGTAACATTTTTACCTTCTGACTAGAAGAGCTTATTTGTTATGAACGAAAGCAAAGCCGAAAAACCCTTCAAAACACACACGCACGCGAAAATTTGGCATATCAATTGTTACATGGGTTTTAAGAGAGACCAAGTGCACAAAACTGCAAAAGCACAATAAATGTAAAATAAATATATCGATTGTGTAAAATAAATCCCATCTGGTGTGACCTAAGTTTTCTGGGTGGCGGGTCGCTTTGGACCAAATCCCTTTCGGCCACTAGTTATTTCGGACCCAATCTATTTTGGGCTTGGTTGTTTTGGTCCCATTATAAAATATAGCCCTTTTAACGCAAACTTTAGTCCAACCGATTTGCATTCAAAATGGCAATTTTGATATAATTGAACGGACCAATATACGCAGAATTAAATCCAATAGATATGTTTTAATTAGATGATAAATAAGTTTTCAACCACAGAACATGTCGTATCATGATAGTCAAGTATGGGGAATGATGTCAGTACGTATTTAAGTATTTTTGAATTAAAAGTTGTGGAAATTGTACAGTCAAAGCATGGAATTAGAAAGAATCTTTTGAAATGGGAATTTTATTGTGATAATAAAACAAATAAGAAAACAGACTTCAATTTTCTCTTTTTTGTGTTGCAATGTTTGCTTTCGGGGGATCACTACCCTTCAGAATTTATAATCTTCACAACAGCAGCTGTTAAGTGCTTGTGTGGCGGCCGTAAAACGTCTCCCCGTACTTCATTATCAGTGTTGTTATACCTTCTGATCCTTCGAGATCATGAATTTCAGTACTTCATGTTCTGAAAATTGAATACCGCTTAAGCCGGTGCTATGGGGCGTGAGCAGTGTTGCACTTTCAATTACTGCTCATGAACAGACTCAATAAAACCGAGTCTGCAATTTTCTCTTTTTTGTGTTGCAAGTTTTGCTTTCGGGGGATCACCACCCTTCAGAATTTATAATCTTCACAACAGCAGCTGTTAAGTGCTTGTGTGGCGGCCGTAAAACGTCGCACCGTACTTCATTCTCAGTGTTGTTATACTTTCTGATCCTTCGAGATCATGAATTTCAGTACTTCATGTTCTGAAAATTGAATACCGCTTAAGCCGGTGCTATGGGGCGTGAGCAGTGTTGCACTTTCAATTACTGCTCATGAACAGACTCAATAAAACCGAGTCTGCAATTTTCTCTTTTTTGTGTTGCAAGTTTTGCTTTCGGGGGATCACCACCCTTCAGAATTTATAATCTTCACAACAGCAGCTGTTAAGTGCTTGTGTGGCGGCCGTAAAACGTCGCACCGTACTTCATTCTCAGTGTTGTTATACTTTCTGATCCTTCGAGATCATGAATTTCAGTACTTCATGTTCTGAAAATTGAATACCGCTTAAGCCGGTGCTATGGGGCGTGAGCAGTGTTGCACTTTCAATTACTGCTCATGAACAGACTCAATAAAACCGAGTCTGCAATTTTCTCTTTTTTGTGTTGCAAGTTTTGCTTTCGGGGGATCACCAGCCTTCAGAATTTATAATCTTCACAACAGCAGGTGTTAAGTGCTTGTGTGGCGGCCGCAAAACGTCTCCCCGTACTCCATTCTCAGTGTTGTTATACCTTCTGATCCTTCGAGATCATGAATTTCAGTACTTCTTGTTCTGAAAATTAAATACCGCTTAAGCCGGTGCTATGGGGCGTGAGCAGTGTTGCACTTTCAATTACTGCTCATGAACAGACTCAATAAAACCGAGTCTGCAATTTTCTCTTTTTTGTGCTGCAATTTTTGCTTTCGGGGGATCACCAACCTTCAGAATTTATTATCAAACAATAAATAACGGTATATCGAACACATATGATGATCAAACATACATATCAATCAAGAAATATACAAAGCGATAAGGAACAAATAGAAATGATTGAGCTATATAGCGACATAATAAAAACATATGTCTGATAAGCAAATAAGCATTGGCAAACAGAGTAGACCCTGGTCAGACTGATCCTATAGGAATATCGAATCTGGATCTATTCTGTTTGCCAAGGTGCTAAAATGCATAAGAACATATATAAATACATGTATAGCAAATTATAGCAAGAAATAGAACTGAAAAAGGATAAAATAGTTTGCATCAGTTAAAATCTGATGCACGGAACTAACTGCGTGTGTGTGCATATTGTATTATATACTCCCGAGTCGCAATGAAGTATTTGGGTATTCAGTAACCAGTTCCTACAGCAAAGTAGGTCTGAACTTAATTAAAATAGTATTCATTAACACAGTTATTAACAGCAATTCCATTTCTGTTTTTATTAACAGTACATGCCCTTTTGGAAAGAGGCGCCAGAATAATGACCCCACAGTTAATTCAATCATAGTGATTTATGTGCAATTCGTTTTAATATTATGTGCAAAATACTGATGTTTGTTCCCATGGTTTTAACTTTTATCATCCCTTATCAAACCAGTTGAGGGGGATATACTGTAATCACTCTGTTGATCAGTCTGTCTGTCCGTTCATCGGTCTGTCAGCTTTTGACCGGAGCATTACTCGGTCATCTTTCTATGAATCTTTCTCAAGCTTTGTATACATTTTTGTCATTATATGACATTGTGCTCCTGTGATTTGGGTTATGATCACTTACCTATAAATCAGTTAGAGCATTGTTTTAACAACTTTTACTTGGAGGAATTGGGCCTGAGCATTAGTAATATGAAATGGACAATACTTATTCAATATCATATGAACATGTAAATATGTCAATTTGGTCATGGTATATTGAGCAAAAGTTCATTAGAGCATTCTTTATGAGCCTTCTGATCAGAATTTGCACTGTTTGCGAATTCAGAACAATATCTGTACAATATCTGTAATGCCTAGTACTCGTAAAATAATTTATATTTTGGTCTCAAAATATCTGCATTGGACATAAAAGTTACATGGTTTTGAAAAAATTGAATTATTCACTTACTTCTATAGTCTTATTGGAGATTTTTGAGCTGTTTACTTATGGTACAAAATCTTGTATATTACACTGTTCTTTTGCTATCACTTGTTTATAAAAACATATGTTATCTGTACTTTCTTTGTGAAGACTAGATTGTTTTAAATGTTTATTTTTAATCTGTTCTCCCACTGGTACATTTCCTTGTAGAATAAACTCAGATCTGAAAGATCCTAAAACGCTGTTTCGTCTGCTACATTTAAAGATAATTATATTAAAATACTGTACATCCCAGTTAAAACTACTATTTTCAGTGAATTTGTTTCTCCTATTTTCCAATTGATTTATTCAATAAAATATTCACCAAAAACAAACTTCTGTATATCATAAACGGTGAAAAGGTTAATCATTCTTTATTTTACGCATGCTGTAATGAGGAACATTAGTTGTTCCTTCCCCCTTGCTTCTCTTCACAGAAGGATAGGTCCTTATTTCTTTTTCACAAATTAAGTTCATCAAGTATAGGTTAGAGTTTATAAACTGCAGTCTCCGAAAATAAGACGGGCGATAACGCGAGCGAAGCGAAGCGATATAGGACGTCTTATTTTCGAAGACTGCAGTTTATAAGCTCTAACCAATTTAGTGATTGTCCTACTTTTCAACAGGTTGAGTTTATAAGCCCCGCCCACTGAGCAATGACAAACTTGTATATAGTCACGTGATTATGGTCCACCTAAAGCCACACTGGTTTATGCAAAATATTCAGAAAACCCACCAATCAAACAAACGTCGTCTTTATTAAAATTATCACGTGTTTATGTTTTGAAAATCCTACTAGTGAAACTGGTTTCGCGCCTTTTTCTTGTAAACATTGCCTTATTTGGCTGTGTCGCGTAATCAAATATTTCACATCTGTGTGTAAAACATTTTTTTTGCACAATCCCCAAAACTGTGGGGAGAAAAATCATGTGAAAGACGGACTCAAAATCGCAATTGATATTTAAATTATAACCCTTTACCTTATAGTAGGTGACGCCTTTTGACCACTTTGCAAGCCGAGAAGACCCAGATCAGACATCTCCTATGCTGGCTGATCAGGGTTTACTCGGTTTGCACAAATTTAAATCTTCAGTTCTTCACTGCTACCGAAACCCCATATATAAAATACAGCTTAATAACATAAAACATTAATTATGGGCAGAATATTGAAATAAGAATAAACAGGTAGATCCATAGGCTTAAAACATTACAGGTTTTATTGTTTAAGTTTTGTTGAACGGATTACGGTTTTAATACAGGTTGTTCTTATTTCCTGATTTACTTGCTTATTTACACTTGTCCT